>JAUESR010000196.1:14465000-14915000 GCA_030914345.1 Drosophila koepferae | reverse complement strand
AATTTCGCATTTCTCTGTGTGTTCCTTTGCCAACCCCAAGCTAATGCGTCTCAATGACACTGCGTAAGCAGAACCAAAAGACACATTGATACGCATACACATTTACATACACACACACACACACACACAGACATACATAAATTTATATATATATGTATATTTATATAGATATTTACTATATCTATAGAGTGAGCGAATTATTTACCTTTTTGCCGCATGCCGAAAAATTCGAGTCGAGTTCATTGAACCTGCCACAACCTTTGATACGTTGTTGTTGTTATTGTTGTTGTTTCTCGTATTTTTAGTTATTTTTGTCGATTGCTGTGCCTGGCTGGCTGCCTGTCCGACCGTCCGTCTGTCCGTCCGTCCGTCTATCTGTCTGCCTGGCTGGCTGGCTTTCGCTGCCAGCAGCAGCAGTCCCTCAGCTCCAGAGCTTTGCCAGTGTGCGTGGTGCGTACATAGCGCAAAAATCCCCCAAAAAGGCCAAATACACAAATGCCTGACAGCCTGTCTTCTCTCCCGCTCTCTCTCTCTCTCTCTGCCCTCTCTCTTACTCTGTGCACGTCCTTTGCGTGTGTGTCCTGAATGCTCTCGCTCGCATTCTGCTTATCATTGCGGTTTATTTGTCTGTGGCTGTCAAACTGTGCGGGGGCGCAGCCATGGTCCGCTCTCTCTCTCTCTCTCTCTCTCTCTCTCTCTCTCTCTCTCACTCCCCTCTCAGTTAAACGCCACATGCCCCAAAATGCAATTCATAGTTAGCTCCATGACTGAATTGACAGCAGCAGCCTCGAGCCCAGCGAGGCCTTCCACCTGAGCGGCTAACGATTCATTGAGAGAGCTTCGACTCAGAGACTGCCTCACACTGACTGGATCAACAGCAAATGGCAGGTAAATATACAAGATTAACGGTTTATCTATATATGATTTAGAGTAATATATATTAGTCTCTTCTTATGTCTCTTCAGCTAGCCATCTATTCATCTGTTCGATTCTCTGCTTCCATTTGTCTTTCATTGCATTGAAATTTCAGATTGGAAATTTTGATTATTTATAATAATAATAATAATTTATAAATTGTTAAGGCTTTTAGTAATCATCTACTATGAGGCGTAGTAGATTGAGAAATATTTACTATATATTTTACTATATCTTTTTACTATATCTATTTGACAGAGGAAAACTATGATCTAAGACAAGAGACGACTTTTGGATGTTGGCCAATATATTTGGCATTTAGAGGGTATAGCTATATGGCTATGCCCAATTTGTGGGCGTGGCAAGCCAAGTAAATCTTTAGTGCACACAAACTTAAAGCTAAAACAGATTAATTTCATGAAATGAAATGAAAATTGAAAATCGAAAAAAAAAATAAAATAAAAATCATTTAAAAATATTTATATATAAAATATAAATATTTTATATGTGTATATACAATCTCTATATATATGCCTCATATAAATATTTCAAATTATATATATTTATAATCAGGCTTTAAATTCTTGACAGTACTAAGAAGATTTATCCCGAATCATGCCCCATCCTTTGCTACTCGCCTTGATTGAAGCTCTTTGTCGACTTGAACTTGCTTCAGCAACTACAGGGTATTTGCTAGTCATGCACTGCCGCCGCTTTATGCACTCGAACAAATGAAAATGCAACACGAGCAACTGAAAACGAACGATGCAGCAATTTCTCTTGAAATTTGTAACGAAAATGCAAATGTGTCAAAATGAAAATGGATTTTTAAGCGAACAGCAATTGCAACAACAACAACAACAACAGCAACAAATGCAACAACAACAACTGCAACAGATGACGAACTCTCGTTGAGCTGCTGCTGCTGCTGCTGCTGCTGCTGCTGCTGCTGCTGCTGCTGCTGCTGCTGCTGCTGCTGCTGCTGCTGCTGCTGCTGCTGCTGCTGCTGCTGCTGCTGCTGCTGCTGCATTGTATTTGGCTAACATTAGGCGGCAATTAAAATGGCAGCTACTAGAAGTAATATCTGCAAGAACTACCACCCCACCCCCCCCTTCGCACTACAACCCCCCTCTAGTCACTTCTCCCCTCAGCTAAGTCTGCTGCTGCCATTTGCAGCAGCTGCAAAATGCGCGTCTTGCACGGCAGCTCAACTCTGGAGTAGTTAGAGGAGACGCAGGAGGAGGCGCAGGAGGAGGAGCAGGAGGAGGAGCAGAAGTGATGGCACTAACAGATTTGTTGGGGAATGGTGCTGGACTGGCGGGAACTGCGCTGCTGCACGTGGTAAATGCAAATTGTGTTGCATGTTTGCCGCTCTCAAGTGTTTTGTAAGGCGCCGACGGCGCAGCAAGAGCTCAACAAAGTCTGATGTGACGGAAAGACAGATATATATACATATATATATATATATATGTATATCTATGTATATATATCTGTCTATCTCTCTCCCTCTCTCTCTCCCTCTCTCTCTCTCTCTCTCTCTCTCTCTCTCTCTCTTTCTCTGTCTCTTAGTGTGTCTGCCACCTGTGGCTGTTGGCGACTCGGAAAACGTTGTTAAAACTTTTGCCAGACTGACCCAAAGCATAAATCAATTCACTTTCATTGCAGCTGGCTGTGCAAGTGAAGAGCGAGAACTTGCGATATAATATAATATATATATAAATAAATAAGCAAAAAATTTACATATATATTTATTAATAAATTAATATGCATACTCTCTTATACTAAACACAAATGGAAGCAGCGAATCGAACAGATGAATAGATGGCTAGCTGAAGAGACATAGGAAGAGACTAATATATATTACTGTAAATCATATATAGATAAACCGTAAATCTTGTATATTTACCTGTCATTTGCTGTTGATCCAGTCAGTGTGAGGCAGTCTCTGAGTCGAAGCTCTCTCAATGAATCGTTAGCCGCTCAGGTGGAAGGCCTCGCTGGGCTCGAGGCTGCTGCTGTCAATTCAGTCATGGAGCTAACTATGAATTGCATTTTGGGGCATGTGGCGTTTAAATGTGTGTGAGCGAAGTGAGCCTCCATATATTGGAAATTATAGTTAAATAATACATATGAAATGTGAAGTAAGAAAAAAAAAAACTGGTCAAATTTATTATAGCTGCACTTTCCTTGTAGAATGAAAGCTAAGCTCTCTCTCTCTGAGTCTTTCTCTAGCTCTCGCTATCTCTCTCTCTCTATATATACATACGTGTGTATATATAAATCTCATTGACAGAGGTTTATGCTGAAATTAAAGCTAAAGATTACACGGCAAATGCAAAAGACACGCTGCAGCTGGCAGGAGGCACGATGCAAGTTTCTTGGCAAAGTGCGAAAGTTGGGCTAAGGCAAAGCTTGAGCTAGAATTAAAATAAGTTGCATGCATCTAATTAGCAGGTAATATGCTAATCAGCTCAAGTTGCTGCTGCTGCTGCTGCTGCTACTCCTGCTGCTGCTGCTGCTGCTGCTGCTGCTGCTGCTGCTGCTGCCACGCACTACGAATAACGATGATGCGAAAGAGTTGAGGCTGCGGCAAGCCAAGCAGTGAAAGCCAAATCTGAACTTAAGCCTGACCGGAAATAAAAGTCTTGCCTTGCCCTGACGACTGTGGCTCTGGCTTTGGCCAATTATTGCCGCTGCTGGGCCATAAATCAGCTGGGGAGCAGGTGATGCACAATGCCACCCAGTGGCAGGCAGCAATGTTTTGGCGCCCCGAAAAACAATGCGACTCCCGCCAACAAAGAGTCATAAATAAATGCTTGCAACTAATTCTGGCAGTTGGCTGCCACATTGCGTTCCATTATTGATGCCAGCTGCAACAATGGCCAACAGCAGCAGCAGCAGCAGCAGCAGCAGCAACTGCAACAGCAACACGATGCTTTGGCCCAACACCTTCTGCCTTGCCGCCTTGCGACTGCCTGGGCCAATCGAAATGTTGACTTAGTCCTGCTTCAAGCAGCTTTTGTTGCCTAGAAACTGTAGAGAGCTGGCGAGTGGGTGTGTGAGTAAGGCCAGAGGGAGCTGGGAGCTGGAAAAGGCTAGAGAAGGGCGTAGGATTGGAGCAGCATTCAAACCTTGATTAATGATCCGCTACGATTTCATGTTTAAGCAGGTATATATAAATATATATACATACATATTAAATATACATATATGCTCTATATACCCTATACCCCATATTGAAATAGGCACTGCTAGACTTTTAGTCATCCTGCAGCACGCTTGATCTACAAATTGATTGATTGATATGATTGATTAATATTTTAATTAGTATTTTGTTTATATATCGAAAAATATTGTATATTTTGAATATATGTAGTCCATCAAGTATATAGAATATATCGAGTTTATAAAATACATATATAGTAAAAGTATAGATCATATTAAATATAAATAATTATATATCTAGAATAACTAAAGCAAAAGTATATTGTACATATATCGAATATATAGTAGCTCCATTCACAACTTCCCATAAACCCTTTACGAAATTTCTACTCAAGACTTTTGTGCAATTCGCTCTGACTGCAGCGCAGCGCCATTTTGTTTGAGAGCTAATCGAAAAAGCAGGCTGACCGGAAGTACAGTCGTCACACAAAGAAAAGCAACACAAAACAACGCACACACACAGAGAGAGAGAGAGAGAGAGAGAGAGAATGTGTGAGAGAGAGAGTGAGTGAAGGCCAGCAGAAGATATGTCTATTTGGCTAGGCGGCTGCGTCTCGCATTTTGCAAAACATCATCAAAATTGTAAAAAATAAACAAAAGCCAACATGCATAAAACCAATTTCCATTAAGGCACACACACACGCACACACACACACACACGCACATGCAACGCTGTGCTAGCGCCAGCTCACTCTCTCTCTCTCTCTCTCTCTCTCTCTCTCACTCTCTTACATCCTTTCACTCATTCAGTCACACACACAGGCTGCCCACTGCCTTTCGCATTCTCTCTCACTCTACTCCCGCCCTCTCCCTCCCTCTCCCTCCCTCTCCCTCCCTCTCCCTCTCTCTCTCTCTCTCACTTCCTTCCACTTAGCGGCAATGCAGCTCTTGCTCTAATGCTGCATCGTGCTATCTCCCTTTGCTGTTGACCAAAAAAAGAGAGAGAACAAAAAGAAAAAAGAAAGAAACAAAACATATGAGAGCAAAAAATGAAAAGCAAGAAGAAGCATAGAACAAGGCATCGAATAACGTTGGGGACGTATAGATGAGCTGCACATGATGTTGCAAAACTTGGGCGCCGCTTGCCCCATATGACGTGCATATGGCAGTACACTGCACGAAATTTATGATGAAGTTGAGTGAAAGACGATATACACAATATATAATGTGAGCTAGAGAATATTTCATGTGAGAGCGAGAGAGAGAGGTAAAGTAAACATGAGTAAGCATGTGTAGAAAGAGAATGAGAGAGAGAATGAGAGAGAGAAAGAGAGAGAGAGAGAGAGAAAGACTAAAAATATGTAAATAGACAGATATGAAGACAGGGACAGGAAGATAGAGAGAAAGATGGGTAAGAAAATCTGAAATAGGGAGAGAGAGAAAGAGAGAGAGCGAGAGAGAGAGAGAGAAATAGAGAGAAATATATATAGTAATATGAGTGATAAAGGGATAGAGTGAAAGAGAGATAGAGAGATAGAGAGAGAGAGAGAGAGAGAGAGAGAGGGATAGAGATATATATAGAGAGAGATAAAGAGATAGAGAGATAAAGAGATTGAGAGATAGAGAGATAGAGAAATAAAGATATTGAGAGATGGAGAGATAGAGAGAGATATGCTAAAAAAGAGACAAGCAGATCAAACGAGTGGTAAAGAGAGAGGAACAAATAGAAATGAAGGCATAGCAAGATAGGTAGAAAGAAGGATAGAGTGAGAGAGAAAGAGTGAGTGATAGAGGTAGAGAGATATGGCGATATATATGGAGAGAAAGTATTTGACAAAAATTTGCAGTTAGGAATACAGAGATGGAGAATTAGAAAGAACTCAAGGAGAGGGGCAGAAATAGTCAGCAAAAGAAAGGAAGAGAGAGAGAGAGAAAGAGAGAGCGAGATCAAAAGACATTTACAGAGAGACAGACAGAGATAGTAGTAGTAGTAGAAGCATTGAGAGAGAAAGAGAGAGAGAGAGAGACATACAGAGGTCTATATCTACATATTGAGAGATATTCATGGAGAATTCTTACAGCTAGAGAAATTCATAATGATTCACGCAGTGTAACTCTGTCCGCTTGTGTGGCGTGAGGCGTGGCTGGACTCTAGACATATAGTGTGTACACACACTACACTACACACACACACACACATACACACACATACACACACATGTGTGTGTGTGTGTGTGTGTCTGCCTACCGCACCGAAAAATAAGCGCACACAGCGAGCAGCATATCCTTAATTGATATCACAAAAAGCGAGGCAAGGAATTCGCACAAAATGGCAACCCATGTGAAATGCCTTGCTGGGTGGATTGAGTGTGTGTGTGTGTGTGTGTGTGTGTGTGTGTGTGTGTGTGTGTGTGTGTGCGAGTGTGTTTGTATTGCTGTCTGGCACACACGCATGCAGCCCGGCAACGGCAACAGCAGCAACAACAACAAAAACGCAACGGCTCTTACTGCATGCGATAGGTCGGAAATTTCGCTCGCAATCAACTTGTAAAGCGCTCAAACCCAAGTGGACGCAGCGGCCTTCGCCCTAACCAGCCCCCACCCACTCAACCAGCCATCCATTGCACAGCCCATATAGCACCCACCCACACACACACACACACACACACGCGCGCACACCTGCAGCCCAGTGCATGGCAAAGGGGTGCAAGGACTGCACAGGACGCAGTAAAATGGCGGCTCAGCTCTTGCTATGCCTTTTCCTATGTGTGTGAGTGTGTGTGGGTGTGTGTGTGTGGGTGTGTGTGTGTGGGTGTGTGTGTGACAACCAGTCTATCCTGGTCTAGCCTGCGTGTGTGGGCGTTTTTGGACTGCATTGGATTAGAGTGCGGCCTCGCTTTGCTTTTAGTTTTAGATTTTCAGGCTCGATTTTTTTTCTATTTTTTTCTATTTTTTTCTATTTTTTCTATTTTTTTGGTTCGTTGTGTCTTTGGCTTTCGGCTCAGCCCAGTTCGGTTCGCACTTTTGTACCTTTTGTGTATTCGTGTCCATATAGGTGCCTGGACATACCTAGGTTAGTATGCACATGCGAGGCTCGGCTTTAAGTTTCTATAACTAACTAATATTTTAATAATGTTCAATTTAATATTTTAATATTTTTTTTAAATAATATAAAAATTAATAATTAAAATTAGATATTTGGACAACGGTTTCTCTATTATTTACTTTATTATATATATTTTATTTAGTTACTCTTACAGATCTATCAGAGTTGCCTCTTAACTTTCATATAGTTATTTATAAATTTGTATTTTTAGAACTCTAAGCGCACTTGGCTCTAAACCCTAAGTAATATGTGGGCATCTCAACTCAATTATTAGAAATAATAAAATATTTATTTAATATATGTAAATATATATTTATATACATATATAAAAAGATTAAAATGCGTTCTTAATAATAATAATAATTTCATAAAAACTTATATATAAATAAAAATTGTTCTTGTTTCTTTTTAATTTTTTTAAATTTATTTTTATTTTATGTTATGTTGTAGGAATTAATATAAATAGATAAAATAAAAGATTTACATTAAAAGAATATTTTATTATTTTTTATTAATTTTTTAAATAAGATAAAATCAAATATTTTGATTAAAATATATATTTTGTAATATTTTTATAAATTTAAACATTTTTTTTTTATGGGTTAAGGTTTGTTATGGCTTAGGTTAAGTTTTATAAAATGAATGAATTATCAACATTGTTTATTCCCCTTGGTCTTTCGTTTAATGCGCCCTCAAAGCTTATTAAGTTGGCTGCGCTTGATCAGCTGTTGCTTCTTCTTCTTCCTCTTCTGAGAGTGTTAGAGTTCTCTCCCTCTCTCTCTCTCTATCGCTTGCCTACTCTCCCTCTCTCTATCTCTCTCAATCGCTCGCTCCTATCTCTCTCTCCCTCTCTCTCTCCCTCTCTCTCTCTCTCTCATTCTCTCTCTATCGCTCGCCTTCTCTCTCTCCCTATCTCTCTCTCTCTCTCTCTCTCATTCTCTCTCACTCTCTCTCTCTCTCTCTCACTCTCTCTCTCTCTCTCTTTATCTATCTCTCTATCGCTCTCCCACTCTCCCTCGCTCTCTCTTTTTCTCCCTCTCTCTCTCTCTTTTTCTCTCTCTCTCTCTTTCTCCCTCTTGTATACATTCAAATATTCATCAGCTTGACACTCAGGTAAATAACTAACAAACTTTGTATTAGGCCACACGGCAAACTCATTGTAAAAATGCTTATTAAATTAAGCCTTAATTTGGTGAGGGCAACAAAACTTCGTCTAGGTGCTTTGCACATTTTCTGGCACACAAAAGTTTTGTTGTTTTTGAGCTGCTTAGCAGAAAAATTGCTCGAAATAAAAGTATGACTATTTTCGCTCGCTCTCTCACCTGCTCGCTCTCTCCCTCTCTCTCTCTCTCTCGCTTAGCTGACCAGCTAACGGTTAACTAAATGTCGTAGTTGTTGTTGTTGTTGCTGTTGCTGTTGGTTGTGCGTTTACACGGCAACGGAACGGACTAACGGCAAGACCCTCGCCTACAAAGTATCATGCCTATCGGGGCAAGGGTAGGGAATGGATTTTTTGGTTTGGGTTGGGTTGGTTGAGCTGGTTTTAAGGGGCGCTGTGGTGGGGTTTGGGGTGTAGTTGGGCATCTGTCTGTCCGAGCTGTGCGAGGGATCGCTCGCTGCTTGGGTACTTTTATTTATTTTTTATTTTTATTTATTTATTTTTTATTTATTTTTTTTTTTTTTGGCTCAGCTCGACCGAAGCAACGACGCTGACGCTTTGGGCGCATTTCGGTTTACGTTTTTGAAGCAGAAAATCGATAAGTGCGCACGTACAGGAACATATATATTATATATATATGTATGCAGCATATATAGATATACATGTGTGTGTGTGTGTGTGTGTGTGTGTGTGTGTATTCATGTAGGACACATGCCATGTACTTAACGTCGCATGTGGGCAACGTCATGCGTCTCTCCGGATCCTCAGCAGCAGGAGCAGCAGGAGCAGCAGGAGCAGCAGAAGCCGGCAGCCAGAGATGTTGCAAGGCCTGAGCGAGCGAGGTTGCATGAACAGCAATGGCAATGGCAATAGCAATAGCAACAGCAACAGCAACAGCAACAGCAACAGCAATAGTGCCAGCAGGCAGAGCAACGGCTCAAAAATCCCTACGTGCGCTTTGCTGTTTCATCAATTATTTGTTTCGGGTTTTGTGCGAATGGACGAGCAGGATGCAGCAGTCCAACAGGACGCATGGCCCCAAAAACAAGCTCACTCTGCCTCACTCTACACTCTAGCTCTCTCTCACTCTCACTCTCTCTCAATCTCTCTCTGAACGTGAAAACGTTTTGGGCATTTTCTTTCTGACCAGGCACAAAAACAATTTTGCTGCAAATTGCCAGCAAAAATTTGTCTGCTGACCAAATATATATATATATACATATCTCTCTCTATATATATATTACTTTATATACATTTTCATTTGGCTCTGCATCATTCGCACATACAAGAAATGCGCAAACTTGTTGTGCTTGCAGATAATTTACACAGTTAAATAGATAAATAGTTGAATGCAAGTTGCGTAACATAGACAGACTCGAAGGATTTACCCAGTTTATATAGATATACATATATATATATATATATATATATGTATATACGTATAAATGTACTTAAGTAATTCTCTTAGTTCTGCTTCTCTGCTCACAAGCAACATGTCAAAGGCATTTACCTTTCGCATTAGCCAACACTGAATGCGTCTGTTTATACTGATCAAATACTTGTTGTTCAGTGTTGAAAAACACACAATTAAAGTGCTACATTTAAGAAGACTATAATAATAATAAAGTATTAAAATCTAATAGTGTTACACATTTATCTATTGTAGCCCTCACCTTGAGGCACTTAACAACACTGGCATGCGAAATCTGCTGCCATCGAGCAATTAACATTGCGCCCGAGCCAAGCAGAACCCGTTCGCGCAGCTCATCTGAGATGGGCGAACCACAACTTAGATAAGATAAGAGCGAAATGGAGCTCTGGCTCACAGATCTCGCTGATAAAGCGCGCCACGAATTATGAGCGCAACGCAAAATTGTCACATAAATCAGCGAGTGCAAAGGCAGTAGCTGTGGCTGTGGCTGTGGCATCGCTGGCAGCCGATCGAAGTGAGGCCTAATGTTTCCGGCTTATGGAGCTGGGACAATGCCTTATCTGACGACGGGCCCAACTGCTGCAGGTAGCATGAGCATGGCATCAAGAACCAAATGCCACACAGAGAAAGAGTGACAGAGTGATGCAGAGAGTGAGAGAGCGAGAGGCTGGCACACACGTAGGCGGCATTTTTTGGGTGGGTCGAAGTTTAGCCCGCAGCAGGTGCCACACACATGGAGCTGTGTGGACTTTCAACTTGAAAGCGATTAATAGCCCGCCCAGCCGGCCAGCCGGCCAGCCGGCCAGCTGAGTTGAGTGTTGGCCAAACCCGCCGACACGAGACGAGTTGAGTCGCATCGCGTCTGGCGCCTAAACCACCTGACCGACCACGCCCCCTCGCAATCGGTCGCACGGGCGCGCCTTTGTCTATGCAAACATAGCGAGCATACACACAATGAAGCTGCCAGCCGATAAAAATCCTCACCTCAAGCGCTTAGCCACCTCTAAGAGCCACCCCTCCCCCCTCACCTGATCTCCCTATACCCGCCACCCTCCCTCTAGGCCAGCTTGAGCTAGACGCTCTGCATATGCGTTGACCAGGCCCGAGCACTGTGTGTGTGTGTGTGTAATGCGATAAAAAGTTATATGGAACTGGAAACAAAATACAACAAAAAAAAATATACATCACACAGACAGCAGCAGAGAGAGAGAGAGAGCGAGAGAGAGAGAGAGAGAGCGAGAGAGAGCTGGTTGAAAAAAAAAAATCTTTTAGGTTCGACATTTGACTGCCTCGGCTCTGGTCAGAGGTAAAGGCAAAGGCAAAGCCAAAACCATGACCAGAGCCTGTCCTGCAACAGCCTCGAGAGGCGAATCAACAACAACAACAACAACAACAACAACAACAACAACAGCAGCAGCAGCAGCAACAAGAGAAACAACAAAAACTAGAGACAGAGCCACGCGCATCCAATCAGCAGGCATATGCTAACGGCACGGGGTGTGGCCAACAATTTGGCCACCCTCTAGAAAAGAAAAAAACAAAAAACAAAAAGACAAACAAACAGCAAAAAAAATAGTAAGGGGTTAAGTAAGGGCTTCAACACTCCACCCTCCGCCCGCATTCGGTCGGATTCGCATCCGCATCCGCAGCCACCCCATGTGAGAGCTCGCCCACGCCGCAGCATGATTGACAACTGCAGCAGGACACTGAGCGCACAAGGAGCGCACCTCTGTCATGGCATGGCTATATCTATATATATAGACAGAGATGCAGATAAAGATACAACTCTCTATACATAGGCACTCAACTATTGTTAGTTACAGCTGAGACTCGAATTAACTTTCGAATCAAGTAAACTAAATGTTATGTAAGCCCTTGATATAGGATATTTGGGACATGGAATATGCCTTTGATATAGAGCGCAATTATAAGAAATATTACTTGTTCTATATATATTATATATAGGACATTATAGCAATACAATTCCAAGGAATACTAATTTTTCTATATATATAACTATAAGATAATTTAATCCCATATCAAGCTTATGGGTTACTAAGTTGCAAGTAGGATTCCTTTATATATATAATTGATATGACATTTCCTATGTATTATATAATAATGAGGAATATTATTTGTCCGCTACAACCTATAGCATTTATATTACTTTTCCTATATATTCTTATTCTTATTGAATCATCCTCAATATTTCGACCTGCTCGAGCTACTTAAAATTCCTTCAATGTCGTAATCTAAGGTATATGAACTGGAATTTAGTAGATCTGCTATCCTCTTCGAGTATATTCGACATTCATATTTACATCATTCCACTATTCATACCCCATTCCCATACCCATTCCATATCCCATTCCCATATCCTATATCCATCTTTCCTTTCATATCAAACTCCATTCTAAACAGCATTCCATTTCATATTATTTAGCTAATATTATTCAGTTTCATTTCATTTCAAATATGTTATGTTCCATTTAACTAAAAAATTCCATAATTTTCCATACCACTTTGTTCTACATTAAATACCAATTCTATTCATTCCATGCAACATTAAATTATATATTTTGTCATAATATTTTATATACCTAAAACTACCAAAATATTCCGTTTACAAATGTCATTTCATTTGATCTCAACCATCATTCCGTTCCACTCCAAATACCCTAACAATCGTTTTCCCTAGGAATTCCATAATCTCCTATAACACTTCAAAGATGATTCCATTGCATTTCAAATACCATTCTGTTCCATTCCAAGTACCATATTGTACCGCATTATATATATTTAATCGAAAACACCATGATATTATATATTATCGTATCAAATACCATTTCGCTAACATTTATCATACTATCTTTATTTCAAAATGCTATCGCTTACCATTTCAAATGCCATTCTGTTCCATTTCATCATTTGACTTCATTGCAAATACCTTCATGTTCCATTTCATTCATAGTGTTCCACTTCACTGAAAACATACCGAAATTCCATTCCCATTCCATTTCCAAAACTCATTTCAGCCCAGCTTTCAATAAAAAGACAAAGTTTTTTTTTTTTATTTTTAATTTTGATTTTTATTTATGAATTATTATTTGTTTGTGTAAATTACTAATTCCATAAAAGGCTCGTTTCTTATTGATGTCGTACACATTGATCAAAAGCTGAGGACCCAGAACACAACCGACTTTTTTAGTTGGAAAGAAAAGTGAAATGAAACAAAAAGAAACTCAATGGAAAGTGAATAGCTCTCAAGACGAATCTCTCGATTGGGTTACGTTTCGAGTATTCGATTTGCTGATTGATTTCATTTGATTTGATTTCATTTCCTTTCATTTCATTTGATTGATTCAAAGGATTGTGTTTCGGTTCCCTAAAGCAATGTTTACGCTATATAGGTGTATATGGGGCTTTCTTTTTTCTTCTTCTATATGTACGCACAACGTTCAATATCAAATGTCTAGAGTTATATAGTAGTTCTATATAGTATTGATTCACTTCATGTTATTTCTTATGTGGGGGGTACATCGTAGAACTCCGTTAACCTAGCTTCTTTCCCTATTATTGTATACAACAGTTTACAGAGTTCTAGATTTGCATTTATTTTCGTGTTTATCGCTCATCTCTGATAATTATTTGTATTTTATATATCATCTCATCATCACTATATCCTTATCAACTGCAGCAGTATTATCGTGGTCGGTCGTCTCAATATCGAGAAATCCATCCAGGATTTATACATGAATATATATATAATATATATATATATATTCATGTTGTTCACTTCATTTCGGTATTGTTGCGGCAGCCCCCCCTTTGCACAGACACGCTCCCCCCTCACTTACACACACACACACACTCACACACATACAAGCCCGCCCTGTTCCCCTGCCCTTCGCCTTCCCCTTCGTCCTCCTCCTTCTCATTTCAGCTTCAGCACGCCTTCTGCTGCTACTCCTTTGTCCTCATTCGTTCGCGACCCACCCCCCCCCCTCCGCACAGTACCTACCCCAACCCAATCCCAGCCCCACCCCCCCCCTTCCCCACTCCCCACTCCCTTTCGCGCAATCCTTTACACGCTTCAGTCTTCGACCGCATACTTCTGGGTCCATTCGCGTGCATTACGTATGGCCTCCGCCTCGTTGACCTTCCACAATTCGGCCACATCATTGGCCAGCGGATCATCGGGATTGGGTGCACTGAGCAGCGCCTGAATGGACAATAGAATCGTGCGTATTTGGAGTGCCGGACTCCACTTGTCCTTCAGCACATCCAGACAGATGCGACCCAAACGATCGATATTCGGATGATAGATCTTGGTTATGAAACGCACCTTGGGCGCCGACATCGGATAATCTTCGGGCAGAAATAGCTCCAGCTTAAAGATGCCGCCCTCGAATGGTGAATCATTTGGCCCGGTGACAATCACATGAAAATATCGTGCATTATTCTCATCGGGTATAGCATTGATGCCGGGCACTGGCTCCTGCATAAGACGTTGTGTCTCCTTGATGATGCGACGTGGCAGACTGGACATGATGCTAATTCCTGTTGTTGTTGCTACAGATGTTGCTGTTGTTGTTGTTGTTGCTTCTACTACTACTACTACTTCGTCTACTTCTTCTGCCTGCTGCTGCTAATGCTGTTCTCCTTGTTGTTGTTGTTGTTGTTGTTGCTCTTGTTGTGTTCTGCAATGGGAGCAAAGGAGCGTGAAAGCGTGAAAATTGAGAGTTTTACAAAAGTTCTCGTTGTAGATGTTGTTATTGTTGTTGTTGCTGCTATGGAGTGCCTCAAGGACGCGTCTTTACGCTCGCTCTCACTCTCTCTGTATGTGTGTGTGTGTGTGCGTGTGTGTGTTTGTGTGTGTGTGGCAGTTGCACGTTTATGCACTACGCTGCCACCTTCATTGACTTTCGCTTTCAACAAACGGCAAAAAGTTTGCGCTGCTGCATTTTATTGCAGCAGATACAAGATACAAATGAGATGCCACAGATACCAAAAGATACAAGCACTGTCTGTGTGTCTGTGTGTGTATGTGTGTGTGTGTCTAGATGTGTGTGTGTTTGCTCAGCTCACAAGTCTTGAAGAACAATTAAACAACTTAGCGTAAATTTGCATATGCCAGAGCAACAGATTCAACTGTCGCCAACTTCAGAAGCTTGCTCGACTAGCCCATACCCTATATACAAGATGAATCATAAGAGAACACAGCAACCTGATTTAAACTTTATAAGCTTAGAATTTTGTCAAATCATGTTTTTTTAAAGCAATTTATATATAATAAATAAGGCTATGTATTCATGGAAGTCATAGTGAGATTTTGTCAGTCTAAATGTGAGAGATATATAGATATATAAAGCTTCTCAATTCAAAGTTATCCCCAAATACGCTCAACAATTAAGCCTAGTTTACACAGAAATCAAAGCCTAAGTTTGACTATACATATAATACCTACTATATAATATCTACTATACATAACAATTACAACTCACAAAGAGCTAAAGCAACAAAAAATAAATGCATGCAAAAAGCTTTAAATTTAATTGAAGCATTTTCTTTAACTGCAATGAAAAGCTTAATTTGAAAAATTAAATAACAAACAAGAGAGCGAAAATAATAATATAATAAATATTTGTTTTTTTATTAATTTCGATTTTCTGCTTTGCTTTCAAAGAAACCGCCCACGAAGCGTGTCAAACTCTAATTGCTACATAACCTCATTTGACTGCCAGCATGTGCTATCTGTGTGTGCGTGTGTGTGCGGTTCGATGAGCTGCACTGTAATAAAGAAATTGCCAATACAAAAAACAATAACAATAACAAAAGCACAACTTTAGAGGCGCAGAGCAAAGCACGCAGCATTTTGTGCAACGAATGCATGGCAGGTGCTAAAATGCCCGAATGCCGAATGCCCAAAATATTTGAGAAAATTCCAGAAAGCCGCCAGCGAAAACAACAACAAAGCAATAGGGGAAATTATCAGTGACGCAGGCACGAAACTTAACAAGAGAAATATGTACATAAATATGAATATACAAACAACAACATGAGAGGGAATTGATAATTTGGTGCTGGCATGCGAATGCTTTGTTTTCCAATGTATATATTTATATTTATTTTAAAATTTATTGATTTCTTGGCGACACACGACACGCACACAGAGGGCAGCAGCAAAAGCCGCTACACACACACACACGCACGCACACTCAGCGAATAACATGACAAATGTGCGAAGCAGAGAGGGACAGAGCACTAGCTAGGTAAGGGGTACTGGGAGAGTGAGCGAGCGAGCGAGCAAGAGTTAGCGTTAACATTTGTCACGCACGCTGCAGGAATAAAAAAATCAATAACAAAATGAAGCCAACAAAAGCTAAGCAACAATTATTAAATTAAAGAGTGTCCAGCACAAGGCAAATTATCAAGCACACACACAAACACACACACACGCATGACACACGCGCGCACAAAGCAAAGTGCGAGACAAAGAAAGCCGCGGAAGACCTACACAATACTTTTTTTCTTTATTTTTTTCAGCAATTGTAGATTTATGAAGCAAAAAAAAAAAACAACTTACCTACTCACACATGCACACGCACCCACACATATACATATGCAAAAGCTAGTGTTATTTTTTTTTTTCTTATTGAAGTCAATTGCAATTATTCAAATGCAGTTATTCTTGTTATTATTCTTCTTCGTCTTGCATGTGCACCGAGCGAAGGCGACCAATATAATATATTTACAACAAACAAACAAAAAAAAAAGGAGATACAATGCAACTGTAAAGCAGCCACGAACAAAAATTTATAAATTGTACACAGAACAAAATTGCTCACGGTTTTTCGTATGCACAAAACTATATTCAGCACTCAATTGTTGAGTATTAATTTTGTTAGTTGTTCGACAACTTATTCAATAAATTTTACTATTTATTTGCAGCTCCAACAGCTTCTCAGCTCCGTACTAAATAATGAAGGTTGAAAAAAATGTTCAACACACGTTTTCTTTGTATTTGTGTATGCATGTGAGGTATGCATTCGCATGTGTTGTGTGCGTGTGAGCCGCTATGCCAGTGCCGCAGGGTTGCCAGACACTTTGCTGGGCCAACTAGCAATCTACAGTTAAGAATTACAGTGCTCACGCTAATATTATAGAAGAAAATGTATTTTTACCAGCTTAATTAGTAATTATTGAAGTTAATAGATACAGTTTGTATGAGTAAACAGCTATTATATTTTCTATTTATATATAAATTTAGCCGTTACGCTGGCAACTCAGCCGCCTCTTGGCTGTCAAATGCGACTCTCATCGTAGCAGTCAGCTTTGCAACACGCTGTAAGCATGAGTTTTGCAGTCACCAGCTTTGTTCTGCTGACTGAAATGCTAATAAGACGAAAGAAACGCTCGTTGAATTGGTATTTGCGTCGTTCCAATCAGCACATAATTATTTGTTCAAAAATATTTGCTTTACGTTTAAAATTTATTGTAATTTTGAAGAAAATTTATAGTAATTTTAAATTTTGAATAAAATTGAATACTTTGAATAATTAATTAATGCAAATGAGTATTTAATATTAATATTAAATTGATCATTAATAAAACAATTTAATTAAAAAAAAAAATTTATAATAATTTTGTATATTTTAAGTATGTCTTAAATATATATATTATGTTAATAAATTGGAAATACGTCAATTAACCATAAATAAATAAACTAAACATTAATTTATTGCAGTTTTATTTTTAATAAATTTTTATAAATACAAATAAATTGTATAATCAAGTCTATTTTAATAAATTCAATATTTAAAGCAGAGAACTACTATATACATAAATATGTATGCATGCCAATTGGACTTTGCTGATAAGCGAACTGAACGTAACATAACTCCAATTGGAATTTGTTGATATGCCAACTAAACTTAACCTCACTCAAGTACAGCTAATTTTTGTTTAATTTCTATGATATTCTAGCATTATCCTTTGCTTCTGCTCTTCGTTTCTTTGTTCTTTTATTTTGTACATTAAACACAACAACAACAACAACAATAACAACAAAATAGTTTTTCGGTCGTTGCTTGACATTTGAGCCATTGGCGCGAACGTCGCTGTCGACGCAGGCAATTCGTGCTGTTTCAAATTTCGCCTAGCAGCAGCAACAACAATTAGACAAAAACACACACACACATACTTACGTACACTCATCATGTACATGCATGCATACAACACACACACACTCACGCGCCGCTATTCTCATATGCTATACATATTTACACAGCGCCCCTCTGTTTGGTCATTTGCAATTGAACCAATACAACAACAACAGCAGCAACAGCAACAGCAACAACAACAGCAATTGCAACGGCTGACCATACATAGGCGCGCACTCAGCACACGCCCCCGCGCTGTCGCCTCCAATACACAAGAAAAAACCCCAACAGCAACAAAAAAACATTTTTTTTTTCTTTTACTATTTGTTATATTTTTTCTCTTTTTTGGAGAGCGAACAAAAAGTAAAAAGAAAAAAAAAAATGTGAAATTGTGTGTAATCAAACGATTTATGCGTTTTAAACGCCACCCCCGCAGGCCATTGGGCAGGGGAGGAGGGGTTTGGGCTTGTTGGGCCTGACACGCACCACGCACAACACACACACAGTGTTATACTCACATGCACCGTACCCCCAGACTCGCTCGTTACTTAGTGTGTTCTCTGAGCCCCCCCTGGAGCACCATGTGTGTTACTTTTATTTCTAGTATTTTATCCGCGTCGTCTCCTCTTCGCAGTCCCCGCACACACACCGCAACATGCGCCAGCCACTCCCCGCTCGGTCCCCCTGCCAGCCACGTCGCCTGACCCACTCCTAGCCCCCCCACACACACCCGCCCCCACCACCCCCGCCACAGCTCTCTATGACCTCTCTGTAAGTAGTCTACCACAGCCACACCAACACTCGTTTGACAATACCTGTTGTTACCGCAAGCCCTGGGCGCGGCGCTCGTTTTCCTGCCTGGTTCCTACCCCCTTCCTTTTTTCACTATTTTCCTCCTTCCGTATATATTTCGACCCTTTCTTTTTTGTTTCCTTTTTTTTCCCTCTGTTTTTTGTCCCCCTTACTCTCCCCTGCATCACTCACACACACCACATCACTGATTCATGTACACCTTTTTCCCCTTTTTTGTTTGGGTTAGGTGGGGGCTCTCACTCCCCCATACCACCCCCCTGTATTTAGTTCCTCTCAACGCGCCAAAACCCGCCCTCAGCCACCGCTCACGACTCACCACCACACACGCCGCATCCGTAGTGGACGGCCGCGCCTCTCTGAGTCACTTCTTACATGCCCCATTCTCCGTGCACAACCTGGCGAGTTTGCGGCTCCTATTAGAGGGTGCCGAACCCATCAGGCGTGCACGAGTAGAGGAGCTAGCGAGAGAGCATGGAGTCGATCCAGAGACGACGAGAAACAGATGAGACCCCCCTTGAGTAGGCGAGATTTTAAGCGCAGGCACCCACCAACCCCCAATGCCGCGGCATTAAGAGGCTATGCAAGACATCAGTGTGCTGCGTCCCTCCTGCATGCACCGAGAGCAATGCAACCGCGGAGGGTGCTAAGCAGCTGTTGGGCGACCTTTATTTGCTCTTGAGTCACTTTGTGTTTGCCGTTGTTGTTGTTGCTGTTGCTGTTGCTTTTCTTTTATTTTTGCTTTCTTCTTCTTTTTATTTATTTTGTTTTTTTTTTTGTATGCAGCTGCTTTTACTACTTTTTACTACGGCTCCCCAAAGAGCTCAGCTGATTGCGCTGCCTCTTGTTGTTGCCATTGCTGTTCGGCTTTGGCTGTTATTGTCGCTGTCGCTGCCGCTGCTGCTGCTGCCTCTGCCACTGCTACTGCACGCATTTTAGGCGCAGAGCCTCTGCCAGCGTTACAGTGTTCGCACATTTCTATAAATTTTAATGGCTGACAGTTTTCAATATGGCGCAGTTTACATTGCATTTGTTTTTTCTTCTTCTTCTTCATCTTCTGCTGCTGTTGTTGTTGTTCTTACTTTTAGCTACTATCTATGAGGTTGGGTTCGCCTTTTGTTGCTGTTGTTATTGTTGTTGTTGTTGTTAGCTGCATTTGGACTGAGACTGAGGTTAAGTGGTAGAAAAACTGTTCAAAGTGTAAAATTACATTTTGGTCGCATTACAAGTGGATTTTTGGGCGCTAATACTTTGAGGTTATGTTTTAAGCAAAACTTATCTACTCAACACTTTCATAGGCGAGTCGAGAAGCCCTTGACTAACGGAGCTCTATGGTATTCCCGCAAATTTCGGCTGTTATTTAAATGAGGATAATATATGTATGATATGGGTTTCTATATAATATTATAGTATATATATATGTATATGGATATTATATATAATATTTGTAGTTAATGTCTCTCTTAATTCTATTTGTTTTTCTCTTTGCTGAAAATCTCTTAGAAAATATTACTTTATAAATAGATATTAATTCAAATAAATCTCATGTTATAGTAATTCATATATCTGGGCTTCACTGTAATTAATTTGCTCCATAATTGCTTCTTTAACTTTTACTAAAAATGGTTTAAGTTTTAGATTTATTTATAAATTAAGAGATTTGCATTAGTTCAAGCGTTATACAAATAGAATTTACCTATGGTATTAAGTTGCGCTTAAGTACGCGCTAACATAACCTCACATTATTGAACAGAGTTCAAAATATTTCAACTAAACTTTACAGAGATAGCAGCTCAATAGGGATTCCAATTGAAACGGCTGTTGTGTAAGCATAACATATTAGATGATTGACAATTATTAAACTTAATTCAACTTAACCTCACTTAGTTTGACATATTACAACATAACCTCACAAACTTCAACACATTGCCACTTAAACACAAATCTTTATTGAATCCAAAATAATCGTTTATATTTTACCCTTAAACTCAACTGTAATTCAAGTAAATCTCGCATCACCCAAAATTAATATATATCCATAGATTCGCATATACTGAATTAGGAATTATACTGCGTTATATAAGCCAACAGATACAGATTATCGATACCATTCAACATAACCCAACATATTTGATAAGCAATGTTCATTCACACATCTCAAACTCATCCAACCTCATGTTAACTCAGCATAATTTCATAAAGTCTTATAGAGTTCAATTAACATCTATATCATATGTGCTAATAATATATAATATATACTTAATATATAAGAGTATTTCAAGAAATCCAATATAAGCTCACTTATTCATACATTGCACTCATCTATTTCATTTGTATTTCAACATAACTGCACACAGAATTTAACATAGCCTTAACATAGTACTGCGTTTATCTACAGAATGTAACGTAATCTCATATAGCTCCACACAAACTCACATATTCCAACCTAAGCTCACATTAGCCAACCTAACCTCACTTTAGTTAATCCATTATATCTATCTTATAAGGTTTTATGTTCAGCTTACCAAATATTCTCACAGTTTGCTCTTACAATGCCACATAACCTCACCTAACGCACCTAACCTAACATTTTGAAGATCCATATATCGCTCTCCCCCTCTCTCTCTCTCTCTCTCTCTCTCTCTGTTTATTTACTCTAAATTGGCTAGCAAAGTTTATTTAAATTGGGTTACAAGTAAATTTTTAGTTTTACTTCTACTTTTATGCGTTTTCTTTTATGGGGATTTCGTGGTGTGCGGGGTGGTGAGGGGTTGTTTTGGGGTAGCTAGTTTGGGGCATATTTATTGTCTGTGACTGTGGCTCAAGTAGCGCCATTACTTTGTCCCATTTCAGTTGTTTGTGCCGCATTTGGTTGCATCTGCAGCCTTGAGACAAATATCTCGCCCACATGCTGCTATTCCTCTCTCTCCCCACTCTCTCCCTCCCCCTCTCTTACTCTAGTGCAAAGTTGTTGTTGTATTTTTTCTTACTTTTTTCTTCTAATTTCTGTAGCACTCGCACTTGGCTGGCTTGCTTGGGCTGCTTTCGCTTTTTTTACCACAGCGACGACTCTATGAAAATATTATTTCTTGGCAAGTCCACAGCGCAGTCCTTGTCCCACACGCCCCACGCCGCCCCCCTTCAGCTGCATTAGAGCAGCTTTTATGGCGTCAGTTCATTAACATTGCCCGGCAAACTTCGCATACTCGCTCTCGCTCTCACTCATTGTGCATTGCCACTCGCTCACTCTTTACTCTTCTCTCTCATTATTACTATTTTCTTTTTTTTTTTTTTTTTTTGGCTGCCCATTCAACTGTCCACATGCCACACGCATCTAATTAAAATAAATGCAAGCATGTTGCGCGCAACATGTTGCTAAAGGAGCGCGCAACACACTCAACTCAACTGGAAGCGCCGACTCGCACTCTCTCTCTCCCTCTCTCTCACACTCACACACTCGCTCGCTCGCTCAGTCGCTCTTTCGCTCCAGCTGCAATTGGCCTCTCGCTGTTAAGAGAGCGCAGCGTCGCTGTCGGCGTCGCTGTGACAGCGACAGCGACAGCGACAGCGGCCAAAAACGCAACGAACAAAACGAGCAAAACAAAAAATGCAAAACACAAAAAATGTTTTCAAACGAAGGGCAAAGCAGCGTGGGCGATGATGAGGAGAGGCGTGGAGAGGAGGGGAGGGGGAGGGGAGAGATGGCACGCAAAAACAACGAAATGCAAGAAATACAACAAGAGCAACGGTAAATATTATTGAGCAAAAAAAAAAAAGAAGAAGACGAAGAAGCAGAAGCAGTAGCAGTATTAGAAGCAAAGCAAGCAGGCAAGAAGAAGAAGAGCAGCAAAAGGGTCCGTTAGTCATTAGGCGGCGTCGCTGTCGACGTCGTTTGGGGTCGTGAGTGCAACAGACTTGTCGTGCCAAGAAGAAGAAGAAGCAGCAGCAGCAGCAGCAGCAGAAGAAGCTGACGACGACGACGACGCTGTGTGTGTGTGTGTGTGTGTGTGTGTGTGTGTGTGAGGGGGCTGGGGGTTGAACAAAGGAAACCCTTGGCAACGCAGACCAACAAAAAGGAACGCAAAAAAAAAAAAAAAGAAAACGCAAAACGCAAAACGAAGTAAAGCCAAAGGACAGCGACGGCGGCGACGACGTCGGCAGCGATAGCGACAGCAGCAACGTCTGCGTCGTCTGCGTTTCGTTGCCGTTGCGTATGTGTGTGTGTGTGTGTGTGTGTGTGGGTGGGGGGTGATGTTTTGGGGTTTTAGTCTATCGGCCGCTGGGCCTTGCACATAGGCACAGAGTCCATTCAGCCAGCCCCTCCCCACTCAGCTCCGCAGCCAACAGCCCCAACCCCTTGTTGTTGGCTTTTTGGAGTCAATGTCTGGGAGCCCATGAGTTTATTTGAGTGTTGCGTGCTGCGTGTGTGTGAGTAAGTGTGTGTGTGTGTGGCGACTGCGTGCTGTCTGAGCTGAAGGCGACTCCAAAGGGGGGGGCGGACTGGCGGAGGGGGGCGTGGCTGCACTGTGCGCCCGTGCGTTGCCCCAAAAGGGGTTGCTGACGTGCCCAAAAACGAAGAACGTAATGCGGTTGAATGCGGGGCATGCACGTAGTGAGTGGGGAAGGGGGGAGGTGTGGCAGCAAGGTGGGCATGGGCCGTGGGTGGGGGTGGCTTGTCTTTGGGGTCGGTTCGCTTGCATTTCGATTTTATTGAGCAAACAACGAATTGTCAAATAAAAACAAAACCAACGATGAAAATGCAAAACAAAATTTTAAACCAAAAAAAAAAAAACACAAAAAAATAAAATAAATAACAAAAAAAAAAACTGAAACAAGGAATAAAATTTGTGTGTGTAGAAGGATTTGCAGGCTGAGCAGGCGGCGTAAAGGGGGGAACGGGAGAAGGAGAGGGCAATGTTGACGCATTGCGAGCGGCTGTAAGAGGGAGATGGTAAGAGCGAGAGCGTGGGAGTTGGTAAAGGCAGAGGAATAGAAAGCGAGTAGGTTTAGGATGCGCTGAATGCAATTTGTCGTGTGCGAGAGAAGGGAGTAGGTATGTGTGTGTGTGCGTATGTGTGTGTGTGTTTTGGAAGCTCAGAGTGCACGATCGTCACACAATCAATGTCAAACTGTACCATGTACGATTGTTGGTTGTCAGTTGGCTATCAGTATATGTCAAACTGTATGTATGCTCGCTCACTTCAATTGCCATTCAGCACATGACAAACTGTAACATGAACGCTCGATTGCATCAATTGTCTTTCAGCACATGCAAAACTGTTACAAAGACTTCTGTCGACAAAGAGAGAGATAGAGAGAGCAATGGCAAAGAAGGCGAGCAATCACAGGTTGAAGAAGCACTGCAAGCGGCTTTTTAAGTGAGTGAGCATGACGTATGTGGGCGTGCCTAATGAATGACAATGCACGCAAAACTGTAAACGGGGGACACTTGCCAGCTCAAATCGCCTTTCAGTTACACTAAAACTGTAAAAGGCATAAGCAAAGGGAGATGGCAGGTTGAGAAAGCACTGAACGCAGCTGGCTTAGCGCGAGAGAGCAGTAACTACGTGTGTGTGTGTGTGTGTGTGTGAGTGTGCGTGCGTGTGAAGAGCGAATGATCTGCATGCAGTCGCTGTCAGACTGTAAGCATAGCACGTATAACTGCATGCATAACCAGCCAGTGCTTGTCAAACTGAAACGATGCAAGGCCAAAGAAAATAGAATAGATATGTATATATATGAAATAAATGCTGAACACAAAAATTACCTTTTCTTTACCAATTATACTGCATTTATAACTATTTTTTTTATTCTGCTGTACGTACATACATATATTCACATATAAATGTATGTATGTATGTGTTTTTTATTTTGATACATTTTCATACACTTCTATTCACCACAACTTTCGTCTCCACTCCGTTCGCATTTCGCACTCTCTTACAATTCTTACAGTTTTAGTCGTATTGTAGAGGCTACGTGCACAGCCTGTGACATAGTTGGAGAGTCATTGCGTAGTGGGCTGCTGCTACTGCGCTGGGCACGCACAACAGTTACAAACTGATTGCCGAGTTGCTCTCAAACTGTTTGTCCAATTGCAAGAGCGCGCGCGCGCCTCGCGCTTGTCAAACTGTCGTCAAGATCGCGCGCTTTCGGCAGCAGCAGCAGCAGCAGCGACAACAACAACAACAACAGCTGGTGATTAATTATGTCGTTCGTTTGGCCAACTCAGCAGCAGCAGCGCCGCCCTCTGCCTTTAACCTCTCTCCCTCACACTATCTCTCTCTTTCGCTGGCCATCTCTTACTCTTACTCCCACTCCCAGCCCCTCAGCATGTCTCACTCTTTCTCTCTCTCTCTGTCTCTCTGCCCTTCGGCAGCTCTAAACGTTGCAAAAATGTTTGTGCGAATTTGTCGGTTGTTTTTGTTGTTGTTGCGCTCATTTCTAGACTCATCGGGGGCCCCTAGCGAGATATCTGCGCGAAACGCTTTTTTTTCTCATTTAATTTATGTTTTTTTTTTTTTTTGTTTTTTTTTTTTTGCGAGACGAAAAAGTTAACTTGTGTGTGTGTGCCTTGTGTTTTCTAATTTTTTGCGCATTTTTTTACACACTTTTTCTATGCCATGTGCTTGTGTACGCCGCATGTGTGTGTGTGCGCGCTCTCTTGTTGTTGTTATTTTATTTGCTAATTTTTTCGCACGCTCTGGCAGCGTCGGCAACGTCGACGCCAACGCCAGCCGCTGGGATCTCTTTAGCACACGCACACACCTGCCCGCTAGCTAGACGCGACGCTCTCACTGACTGCGCTCGTCTATGTGCATGTGTGTGTGTGCGTTTGTGTTGCTTGGCTAAGCAAAGCGCAAAAAAGACCGTACAAAAAAAATTCGCAACAAAAGAGAATTCGCAAATGGCAAAGAATGCTCTCGCGCTGACGCTCGCTCCATGTGTTTGTGTGTGTGCGTGTGTGTGTGTGTGTCTGTGCGTGGCAACATGCTGCTGAAGAGCGCGAATATGGCAGGCTTAGCAACATGCTGCCGCTGCTGCTGCTGCTGCTGCTGCTGCTGCGACGACTGTGATGACTGGAGGATCCCGCTCTCGGAGAGCGTAAATGCAACGTTTTTTTTTTGCAACAAAAGCGAGCGACGTTTTCACTCTGCCGTCGTCTCTGTGTGTGTGTGTGTGTGTGTGAGTGAACTTGCGTCTGTGTAGGTTTGGAGCGCTGACTTTTGCAGTTTGCAAAAAAAAAACAAAAAATACTGTAGTTTAGTGTATGCGTGTCTCCATATGTGTGTGTGTGTGTGTGTGTGTGTGTGTTTGATTTGGTTTGCTTTGGTTTGGAGCGCAGTGGACGCAACGTTGCCGTCGACGTCGACGCCAGCGTCGCCAGAGCTCAGAGCTGTTCAGTTAGTTCATTCGGTTGTTTCGTTTGCTCCTCGTCGCTTGTGTGTGAGTGAAGCGCTAAGAAAATCCACAGAAATAAATTTCACTATTTTCTAAAACAATTTCGAAAAAAAAAAAAATTAACGCTGCGTGGCAAAAAAAAAAAAAATTAATTAAAAAAAAAATTTATTTAATAGTGCAAAATTACAAAAAATAAAACTATATAAAATTTATATATATTTATTTTTTTTGAGCAACTTTCTTTGTGAGATCGCTGTGTGCGCGGCTGGCAGAGCTACTCTAGGGGCAGAGCAGCTGTGCGTTTGGGGGGCCTTAGGGGCGCCTGTTGACCGCCTCCCCCACCCCCACCCCTATCCGCTCTCCATTTCTTGCTCACTTTCGTTTTTATTAGTGCAAATTTTCTGCATAGAACTCGAAATTTTTATGGGCAAACAATTTTTTTTGTAAATTTTTTTGGCGGCTTTTATCGTTCTATATATATATGCTATATATATATATATATTTATATATGCATATATTATATAGAAAACTTTGTTAAGCTTAGTGCGTCAGTTTCAGTTTGAGTTTGCTCTGTGTGTGCCTATCGCTCGCTCCGTCTCTCTCTCTCTCTCTCTCTCTCTCTCTCGCTCTATCTCTCTGTTGCTCGCTCAACGCATTTCTTTCAATTCGCTCTTCAGCCCGCTTCGCCCACGCCCCCTCAGCGCCCTACACGTGGCTGCTGCTCGCTTCTCTTTCATGTCGATCGTTTTATAGTTTCACAGACTCGAATTCATTAGCAAATTTATCGATAAATTTAGTTAGATATTGCAATTTGTTGTTGCTTTAGCTCTTGAGCTCTAGCAATAGTTGCAAAAACTTCAATTAATCAAAATAATTAAGTCATAGCAATGCATATATATTGACAAACCCATTAATCGATAAATATTTATGACTTACATATATCGATAATTATCGATAACTATTTAAATAACCCAAAGCTTCGATTGATCTCAGATGCAGCTAATCATATATATCGTTAACTTCTTGGCATATATCGATATGTCTTCTTTTGATCGATAACAAAAAATAAAAAACAAAATTAGATTCACATTTTTCGCACTATTTCAATATTCATTTCTGCATTTCTTCATTATATAGCAAATATTTTCTATGCCATCTCAAAATTTTGTTCTAGAACATTTCTTGCAATTCTTTTTTTTTTTATCATACAAAATTTGAACAGATCTTTTACTGCGTCGCAGTTTGCTCCACAGTTGTCATTTTTTTTTTATACATATATAAATAAATTTGTAATTTTTCTGAAATTTATTTGTAATTTTTGAGAATTTTTAGTTGTATTTTCGCAATTGTATTATGTAAATAATTAAAATTAATAATTATTTTGAGTTGCGCCTGCGACTCATTTCGCTTTGATTGGCTCGCACACACACGCACACGAACAGTCAGTCGCATGCAGAGAAACAACACACTGAGGCACACACGCATACGCACATACACGAACATGGAGAGCGTCGCTGTCGCAGTCGCAGTCGCTGTCTGCCAGCCTGTATGCAAGCGTGTGTGCGTGTGTGTGTGTGTGTGCGCGCGTGTGTCACGCTCTTTGGGAATAAGTGCGCCTGTGTTTGTGTGGGTGGGCAATGTTTAGCTGCTGTTTTGGGTGGCTGCTGCCTGCAGCGACGCCAGCATTTGCCGATTGCAGCGATGCGTCGCTGCCAAGCATTGAGCTGCGCTCAACTTTTGAGCGCTCTGCCAGCGCTTAGAATCGTTGCTGTCGCTGCCGTTGCTGCTGCTGCTTCTTGTTCGTTTCTTTTGCGCTGTTCTTTTTTTTTTTTTTTTTTGCATTCTGCGCGTCGCTGCGTCTCTTTGTGAGTGTGAGTGAGTGAGTGTGTGTGTGTGTGAGCCTGTCGCGCTGCCGCTGTTGACGTCGTCGCCTGCCGTGTGCTCCGGCGACGTTCAACGTAACGTATCGTAAACGTATTGAATCATAACAGATCCGCACGTTGTCGCGCACGTACGCAGCTCGCGGAAGAAGCAGCAACAACCAACAACCGACAACAAAACACAACCAACAGCAAATTCTAAGAAAGAAAGAAATTCCAAATTCACATCAAAAATCACCAAAAATTATAATTTAAAAAAGTAAAAAATCTAAATCAAATTCAATTTTTTTGTCAATTGTTGCCGCAGCTACAAAATAAAGTAAAAATAAAATTTTTAAATTAAAAAACACTTTATAATTGCGCATAAAATAATGCAAAATAAAAATTGTAAACGCGACGCGCGCGCTCACTAAATTAAAAAAAAAATCAAATAATAAATAATAACTGCATTTATTAATTCTTTTTTTTACTGTGTTTAATTCACAATTTTTTTTGCCCCTGTTGTGCAGTGAAATAATTTTCGAAATTATGCGAAATATTAGAAAATCTCAAAAAATGCAAAAATATCATTTATTATAAATAAATATATATATAATTTATAAATATTTACAAATAGTGAAAACATTTTGCAAAGTTTCTTCGAATTGATTTCATTTCCTTTTTTTTGTTGTTGTTTTTTCTCGATTTGTGTTTTTTTTATTGTGTGTGTGAGCAGAGCTGAGATCAAGCAGGAAGCGGCCTTCAAAAGTGAGAGAGACAGAGAGAGAGAGAGAGAGAGAGTGAGAGAGAGTGAGAGAGTGAGAGAGTGAGAGAGAGACAGAGAGAGTGGGAGAGTGGGGGATCCATTTGTCTTGCCGTCGGCCTTTGGGAAATGCAATTTTGTTTTCTTCAAAACTTTTCTAGTGTTGAAAACTATGGAAAAAAAGTGTTGTGAATGTGCAAAAGTTTCTAAATTTCATTTAACAAGAAAATTCACAAAAAAAAAACAAGCTCAATTTTGTTTTTGTTTTTTTTTTTTTTAAGTATTAAAAACAATGTGAAACGAAGAAAGCCTAAGAAAACATGTGCTCGAAATGTTGAGCGAAATGTTGATGATAAAAATATAAAAAGATGTTAAAATTAATTAATTAATAATTAAATATTGCTCGCAAATATTTCACTAAAATATTTAACCAAGTTTATGAGTTTTTCAATTTTAATTTTCACAACATAAACACAAATAATATATATTTAATATATATAAAAAAGTAACAAGATATTTAGTTTGTAGTCAGTGAAATGAGTTTAATGCAAATTTATTATTTAAAAAAGAAACATAAACAAAGATTTTCTTGATATGAAATTCAAAAGTTTCGAAAACTTGAAAAAAAAAAAAATACAGAGAAAATTAAAAAAAATGTTATTTAAAAAAGTTATACAAATTTAATAAATTGTAAAAAAGAAGTTACACATTTATTGAAATTTATAATAAATTTGTAATTTATAATAAATTTATAGTTTATATCTATAAAATTTATAAAAAAAAAATAAACAAAGATTTTCTTTATTCGAAAGTTTTCAAAACTGAAAAAAAATGCAGAGAAAATTTTAAAATAAATTTTATTCAAAAAAGTTGTATAAATTACAAAAATTATAAATAAATTGTATAAAGGAAATTTATTGTTGCAAATTTTTTTAAAATAAATTTTAAATGATTTTTTTTAATATATTAAATCAATGAATTTACTAAATTTAATATAATTTAAAAAATAAAAGTTTTTGCAATTTTTTTTAAATTTCATATAATTTATAAAATAACAGTTTTTGTTGAATTTTTTTATTTTAATATATTTTAAAAATTAACAGTGTTTTTTTATTTAATATAATTTAAAAATTAATAGTTTATTTTTTTTAATTTCATTTGCTCTTTTTACAAAAAGTTTATTTTATTAATTATTTAATTTGAAACAAAATAAAATAAAGAAAAACTTTTTTACTTCATGTTCATTAAAAATTTAAATTATTAAAACATTAAAAAACATTTTTCTATTTCATTTTGCCAAATTTCTTTCACTGACTTTAGGTAAACTAAAAAGTTTTTAATTTGTTGTAATTTTTGTGAACTAAATAATAAATTATAATAATAATAATAATAATATTAATAACAAAATAATAATTATAATAATAATAATAATAATAATAATAATAAACTATTCAAAATCTAAATAAATAAATATTAAATTTGAGACATTTTTTATCCCACAACAAATGTTACAAATTCTACAAATTCTAAATTTTTAATTTAAATTCATTAATGTTATTTTAAAAAAAAATTTAAATCTTACAAAATTTGCATGCAAAAATTATTTTTTAAAAATACTAAAAAAAATAATTAAATAAAAATTGAAATAAAAATAAAAATTAAAAAATAAATAATTAATTAAAAACTGATCAAAGCAGTTTATATTATTTTAATATTATTTGTATATTTTAAAAATATTTTTTAATAATATTATTTGTATATTTTTAAAAATATAAAAATTATATCAAAATAATATAAAATGATTTGATCAAATTTTAATCTAATTTATGTAGAGAGCAGCACTAAAAATATATATATTTATATATACTTTTTTTTTAAATTCAAAAAATTATTAAAAACAAAAAAAAAGTTTAATTAAAATTTAACTTTAGCAACTATTTTCTATGGCTTCAAAGTTTCATTGAAAAACTGTTATAATCAGATTTTTAGCATTTAAAATAGAAACAAAATTTTAAAAAATTCATGTGATGCACATAAACAATATATGTTGATATACATATACATATATATGTATATATGTATATATATAGCCCAATCTGAGCACTTGTTAAAGTTAATTAGCGAAAGCTTTGCATTTGGCCAGCTGAGAGCTGTGCCTGCGCCTTTGCCTTCGCCTTCGCCTTCGCCGTCGCCTTTGCCTTTGCCTTTGCCTTTGTGGCGGCCCGTTACGATTTGCCGTTGCGTTAGCTACACGTACTATATGCATTACGCATACGCCGCATTGACCGCAACGCGCACAACGTGCGAAATGAGCCTGGTGTCCGTTTGAGTTAGTTGATTGCAGCTGATTTGCGTGCGAGGCTCACTCGCCGCCGCTCGCCATTGAGTGAAAGAGAGTGCCAAGAGAGAGAGAGCGCGCGAGTGTGAGAGAGCGCGCGCTGCACTCAGGCTGCAGCTGACGTCGCTGCTGCTGCGTTTTTGCTCTTCACAAAGCGCGTGCGGCGCTCTTAAAACTCACACACACACACACGCAAGCCTGCCTGTCGTTGTCGTCGTCGTCTTCGTCGTGCTGCGACCGAAGCGCATTCGCACTCGCACTTGCGCTCGCAACGCTGTCGACGCCAACGTCGCTGTCGCTGTCGCTGCCGCTGCTGTCGTCGCCTTCGTTACGTTTTGCACGTTCTTTGCGCTTTGGACTTTCGCAGAGATTTCACACGCGATGCGATTGCAGTTCTTGCAGACACCTTCATACGTTCGTTCGTTCGCTCGTTTCACTTGCAACGCGCCAGCAACAACAGCGACAGCAACAGCAACAAACGACACCAAAGCAACATTGCTAGCAACAATATTTTGTTTGCAACACAAATTTTTGATTTTCTTTGAAATTTAGAAATTATTCAAAGCATTTGATTATTATTATTCATTTTTGTTGTTATTGCATTTGTTGTTGCTTGTGTGTGTCTGTGTCTGTGTGTCTGTGTGTGCATCCTTAAGCTCTGTCTTAGCTTTGTTAGCTGCATCTTTTTTTTTCGAGTGTTTTAGTTTTTTTTTTACTGTTTGTTTGTTTGGTGCGTCGCGTGCGTTTGGCGTCGGCAAATGCAACATTTGCGCGGCGACAATGCAACAAACACAACAATTTCTGCTGCCGTTCTCTCGCTCAACTCTCTCCCCATTTATTTCGCAGGCATAAACTCAACAACACAACAACAACAACAACAACAACAAAATGTTTTAAAACACACAAATTCATAACAAATGCAAGCGTTTTTAAACATGTAAAAGAAATCTAACAAAAAAAAAAGAAAAAAAAAAAGAAAAAGAAATAAAGAAATTTACATACAACCAAAATTTACACGGAAAAAATAAAGAGAAATATAAATAAAATTAAATAAAAGGAAACAACAACTCTGCAATGCAACAACAACAACAACTACAACTACAACAACAACAACAGCAACCAAAACAACAACAACAACAACAACATTTGCTGCAACATCAACAAACAAATGCAATGCAACGCCTGCGTGTGTGTGTGTGAAAAGTCCAGCAACAATTGCAACAATTGCAACATTTGCAACAATTGCAACATTTCGTGCCCAACTTGCGACAATTTTCATGTCTAATTTGGATTTTCCATATACGTTTCCTTTTTTTTTTTTGTTTTTTTTTTTTTTGTATGCAAACATATGCCACGCCTACCGCCCACAACTAACAACTAAAATGCTATAAAAGCCGCGCCTCCACCCCTAAAAAAAAAAAAAATTAATTTGGTTAAACAAATTTTTTTTGACACAAAAAAGAAAATTCAATTCAAAATTTGACTTTTTCGAAAACTAAAAAAAAAAACTGAAAAACAATTAAAAGCAGAAAAAAAATTGAAAAAAAAAGATGAACAAAAATTTTGTTTTGGTTTTTGCAAACAATAAAAAATTGCACTTTCGAATTCATTTGTAAAGCAACAAAACGAAATTTGTTAATAAACAAATGCGTTGCAAGCAGGCGGCAAGTGAAACAACAACAACAAAAGTAACTACAACAACAGCAACAACAACAACAACAACAACAAAGTATTAAACTGCAGTGTTTGGCGTTTATGGTAAGTTGCAAGCGAAAAAAATAATATTTTTATTATAAATAAATTTTAAGGCCTAAAAGAATTTTAATTGTTAAATAAAAATTCAAATAAAATACAAATAAATAAATACATAAAATAAAATAATAAAATAATAAATAAATACAAAAATTTGAATATTTAGTATTTGAATAAATATATTTAAATAAACTAATTAAAATAAAATAAAATGAAAAAAAATTAATTAGGAAACAAATATTAAAATATTTGAATATTTCGTATTTAAATAAATAAATATATTTAAATAAATCAATTTAAATACAATAAAAATAAATGAATTAAGAAAAATATTTGAGTATTTATTATTTAAATAAATCAATTAAAAAAAAAAACAAAACAAAAATAAATGAATTAAGAAAAAATATTTGCATATTTGAATATTTAATATTTAAATAAATAAATTAAAAATAAATTAAAAATAAATGAATTAAGTAAAACATGTGAATATTTAGTAATTATGCTAAATTGTTAAAAAACTAAAATTTTTTATAATTATATATTATATTCTAAAAGAAAATCTAAATTGAATTGTATATGATTCAAGTCAAAAAGTGCAAAGAAATTGCATGGAAAACCCAATTCAAGTGAAGTTGTTTAGCAAATATCAGATTGAGCTCGGAATACGTAAAGTGGGTAGCAAATGTCAGGAACCTGAACTATTACACTGAACAAAAGACTTTCCTTTAAGGACCATCCAATACTAACAAAAAAACTTCAACATATAGTGCGTACGCTATATAGTATATATAGTATTTTGTTTTCTATATCTAGTCTCGAGTTCTTGTTCAGCTCGATTTAGCAAGCAGTAACTTTTTACGTGGCACCAGTTATAGATATATGGGCAGATATAGCCAAAGGTCATATAAGTCAGTTGCAAATCACACAAAATATAGTTTTGATGCATATCCTAAATCTAACATATCACTTATGATCCATTCCACTTATGATCTGCACTGTCGAGCCAAGGTTGAACTGGTCGTTATTAGATTATCGCGACTATTGCAAAATTTTATAATAAAGTCTTATTCTGCTTTAGTTGTTCTTCGATTTCTTATCGATAATTTGGAAATGGGATGAGTTATCGAAAAAAATAAAAAAACAAAACAAACTCGTACTGCGTAACTAACATACTAAAGATCAAGAATATATATGCTGATCAAGAATATATATACTTTATAGGATCTGCGATGTCTCCTTCTGCCTGTTACATACATTTTCACTAAACCATTCTACCCTGAATTCCCATTTTCAATGGGTTCGGGGCATAATAAGTTCAAAACTCTGACTCGTTCGAATCTATTGAGCTAAAGCATATGAGTTCCTTTGGTTGGGCTCTCGCCTGGAATGTATTCAAATTCTCTGATCTCTATATATTTAGAAGAAACTAACTAACTGCTTGAACTACATAAGATATCTCTAAATATCTAGGGTCCCCATAACAGCAGAGATCAAGTTTTTGATATCTCAATCTAAATCTAAAGATATATTATTTTATAGCCATATATATCATATTTAATGAATGATATACTCCAAGTCTTTGCATATCTCAGCAAATCGAACTCTTTCATAAGACATATAAAGAATATACACATATATATATCTATATAGATATCAAGAACAAAGTATATATTCTTGAAATCATATACCCTATATCTAAAAAAAAAAAACTCTTCTATCTAGCTAAACTGATTCATAGCTGATATAGCTTCGTTTTGTACTATTTTAAGCAAACTCTAGCAAAAAATATATTAAAAAAAAAAACTAAAAATTTCTGAAATTTGGATTCACTTCCCATGTTGGTTGATTGAGCTATTGACAATATTGATAACATGCAGCCGGATGTGAGCGGCGAATGTGCTGACAGCCAGCAAATGTGCCAATAAATAAAATACCTCATTAGCAAAAAAAGAAGAAGAAGAAGCAAGAAAGTAGAAGAACACACCAGAAGGAAAAGAAAAGTGAAATAGCAACGATAATGAAAAAGAGCTAAATAGTCAAGCAAATGCTGGCTCAGAGTTAGGAACTACCGATTGACTGATTGACTGCCCGATTGACTGACTGACTGAGTAACCAATTGACTAAGTTCGTCTTCCGGCGTCATTTCGACGAGCTAGCAAAAAGAAAGAAACGAAACGAAATGAAATGTAAAGGAAAACGTCATGAAAAGCAAAAAATAAGATTACAAAAAAAAAAAAAATTGTAATCAAATAATTTAAAAATAATAAAAATAATTCCGGCGCCAGCAGCAAATCAAGGTTTGCTAAAATAAAAAATAAAAATAATAATAAATAAATAAAAAAAAAAAATATATATATTATAAGAAAATTAAAACAAAAAAAATCTAAAAAAAAAACTTGATGGACAATCGTATTGATATCTTCGGATTATGATTATGATATTCATATCTATATGCTAAACTAAACTGCATGTCTCTAGTATTTGAAATGCATTTTTTACACATTTGGGTGTGGTGGGGCGAAATCTGACAAAAAACGAAATTGTATTAAACTAGTATCTATATATATGCAGAAGACTTGGAGACTCTAACTCTAAAGATGAATTAGCTAGAATTTTATAACTGATTCACGATAAATTCGTTTATCGATAACTTTGCAAATATACAAGTTATCGAATTTCTGAAACAAACTCGTACTGCGCGTGCAATATACGAACCTAACACAAAAAGAATGAACTCTCTAGCTTTTGTATCTATGGAAATCGACGCGTTCAAACATACGGACAGACGGACGGACGGACGGACGGGCGGACGGACGGGCGGACGGACAGACGGACGGACATGGCTATATCAACTTTTCTCGTCTCGATCAAGAATATATATACTTTATGGGTTCTGCCACGCCTCCTTCTGCCTGTCACATACATTTAAAATAAAAAAAACATTATACCCTGATTTCCCATTTTCAATGGGCTCAGGGTATAAAAATACTTTATGTAAATGAAATGAATTATTTATCACTTGAATAAATATTTAAGAAGTAAATAATAATATAATAATATTTAAGAATTGAAAAATAATAAATTTGAAATATTTAATATGAAATATGAAAGTCTTAAATACGTAATTAATATAAATTATTTAAATCTTAAATAAATATTTAAGAAATTTTAAATTAATATTTCTGACTATAAATTTGCAAAAATTCCCTAAATAAATCAAAAAATTTTTGCATTCTGATATCAAATTCATGTTTAATTATTTAAGGAAAGTCTTACTATATGTATTTGCTTGCTCTTTCGTTTTGCTCTCTTGGCCAGTTCCAGTTTATCTACTTTGGTGTTTCATTTCCACGCATTCCGCATAGACACGTCTAGTCGCATGACATCTCCTGTGGCTGCTGCATGTGTTTATTCTTGCTCTTTAGCTGATTCGCAGTTTCTCGATTTGTTGCTTCAGCTAATGATTGTATATTTTGCATTCGCATTCGAATTTCGAATTCGAACTCTCTGCACACACATCAAAACACTTTTCACACCAAATGCCGCTTGCAATTTTGTTGCAAGTTTATTGAAAAATCGCATTGCAATTATAAATATTTATAAACGCCCACGCACGCAGTCGCAGCTGGAGTTGGAGTCGGCTTGTGGGACTGAAAGTGGAACTGGAATCGAGTCGCGGTTTATCTGCTCAAAGCTATGTCTTCCCTTTGGCTTCAAAGTTTTTAGCTTTTTTTTTTTTTTTTTTTTGTTGTGCGTGTTTTTTTTTTTCGTTGGTTTTTGTGTGGCGCATGCGCAACGCTCGACTCGGATTATTATTGTTGTTGTTGTTTTTTTTTTTTTTTTTGGCTTCGAGTGCAACATAGAAAAGCTAAAAACTTCATTGAATATTCGCATAATTGTGAATGCTTTTGAAATAATTTCTGGCTAATGAGCAAATGCAGTTGAAGTGCAATTGCTTGGCGCGTATTGAAAAGGGCGCAACATTGTATTAAGCTAAATGCCTGGGCAGGCAGGTAGTTACCTGGCCAGTAGGCTGATGCAGGTACATCTACAGATACATCTACAGGTACTGCTATAGGTATTCACACATGTATGTCTTTGACACGCAATTCAAGCTGTGCCAGAGCCAGAGCCAGAGCACTTATGCGCGCCTAATGAGTACACACGTATTTAATGCCACAGCTCTGGCTCTAGTTGCAGTTGCAGTTGCAGTTGCAGTTGCAGGTCTAGCTCTGGCTTAATATTAATCATACTCATATATCAACTGCTTTATGAATAAACATCAATTTGTTGTTGGCATTTGAATTCCTCATTTAAACGTTGACGCTTAGCGAACGAGGCTGTACTTCGATATTTGTTATCGAGAAAGCCAGTGATGAATGCTGAAATCTGTTACGACTGTCATCGAAAATGATAGAGGATCGGGGTAGACGGGAGATGGAGAGATTGTAAGGGAGTGGGACAAGAGAGGAAGGAAAACGACGCAGAAAGTCCAATCGAGAAATAGGGGACCTAGGGCGAGAGGAGGAGACAGAGAGACATGGACGTGAGCAATGATATAGATAGCGAGATAGAAAGGAAAGAGGCGAGGATTGGATAGATTGAGAGAGAGGAGGTGGAGGAGATAGAGAGATCATTGGATAGTGAATTAAAGATAGAGAGGGGGAGAAAAGAAGAAGAAGTAGATACAGGTTCGTGAGGTACGGGAAGATCTAGATCATGAGGAGGCATACCAAATAAAAAAGCGTAATAGAGGGAAGAGAGAGAGAGGGCTCGACACCCCCCCCCCCAGCGGATTGCGAAGGCCGAGGGAGGGGAGGGCGGACGGAGGGGGGATCGTGGAGGTGGAGGGGGGGCGACCTGGGGGGGAGAGAGAGAGCTGACGGGATAATGCGAGAAGAAAGAGAAGGACGCGTGACGAGCGGGAAGGACGAGCGAGAGACCGAGGAGGAGAGGATGGGGAGAGAGGAGGCGAAGCGAGGGATGAGAGAGGAGGAGGAGAGAGTGAGGAGTCTGCAGACAGCAGAGCTGAGGGGCAAGTGGTGTGGGAGAGAGAACGGCGGAGAGAGATGAGGATGGATGAGTCTGAGAGTTTTAGAAGGAACGATGAGAAGAGGAGGGAGAGAGAAGGGAGACCCCCCCCCCCCCCCGGACGGAGGGCTGTCGAGGTAGAGAGGGCGGAGAGAGAGGAAGAGAGAGGAGAGAGGAGAGAGAGAGAGTGTGAAGAGTTGAAAAGAGAAAAGGAAAAGAGAGAGTGAGAATGGAGGAGGATGATAGAGAGGATTATAATGAGAAATTAGATAGTTTCCGACAGTTGAATAAAAAAAAGAAGAAAACCAATGACGGGATAGTGAGATAAAGAAAAGCGACTTATAGATTTAGATTCCCAGAGAGAGAGAGACGAGAGGAGGAGAGAGAGGAGGAGAGGGGGGAGAGAGGAGAGAGGAGAATGACGAGAGAGGGGTCTTGGAGGCGGAGAGGAGGGGAGGATGAGAGAAGGAGGGGCGAGGAGGAGGAGGTGTGGGGAAGAGAGACGAGAGAGAGGGGAGGAGAGCTTGAGAGATAGAAGAAAAGAGAGGAAGAGCGAGAGAGAGATGGTGAAGAGAGAAGAGAGAGTTGGAGGGTAGAGATGATAGAGAGATTATAATGAGATATAATAGTTCTTCCCAGAAAAAGAGTTGAGATATAGTGAGAAAAATGGATTAGATTCCCGAGAGTGTGGGAGAGAGATGATGGAGAGAGGGAGACGGGGGGGAATGAGATAGAGAGAGATGGGAGAAATATATAGAGAGAGAGAGGGATTGATATATTGGGAGATAAAGAAAGAGAGAGGCTAAGAGCGAGATAAGGACTTAGTGAGAAACGAAGAGAAAGTTAGATTAAAAGATAATGAAGAAAAGAGAGGTAAGAGCTGATGGGAAGGGGGGGGGGACAAAAGTGGACAGAGATTGGATAGATAGATGATGAAGTAAGGGAGGAAAGATACAGATATATATAGAGATAGAGAGAGAGTGAGAGATAGGATTTGATCGGCTGATCAAAGGAATTACTTTGCTGTCCAGTAAAACGTTTATGAAAGGAGAGAGAACTAGGTTTGCTTTGTCAAGCTTAATGCTCTGCCCATTGGGCAGTAAAATGCTGAAGGAGGCCAAGAGCTGCAATATGTCGACTATATGAATAGAGCTGCTACCGCTTGGAGGGCCGCTGTCCCAGTGAAACGTTTAAAGCGGCTAAACTATTTGCTGGCTAGTCATTTAGCTAGATGAATGGCAGGCATAGCTATTTAGTTGGTTGGAATATATGCGGGCTGGATATCAATATATATATATATATATATATATATATATATATATATATATTTTGATAGATATATATATATGTATAGGTATAGAAATATACTTTGATTGCATTTGGCACGTATGCGGGCGAATGTTCGAGCTTCGAGCTGCGAGCTCTGGCCAAATCAATATAATCCAGACAGTCAAATAAAACTACATAGACATATTACGCATACGCCGCATGGAGCAAAGGATATAAAATAACACACACACACACACACACACGCACACACACACACACACACAATATAGAGAGGCGAATTAAACAATTTTTAGATTCAGTGTTGGCCATTTGCCTTCCTTTTTCTGTCTGGCAGCAGCAAAAAACGCACACACATACGCATACTTTATCGGAATACACACACATATATATATATATAAATGTATATATATAAATGTATATGTATTTATTTATATATACTCTTAGGCTAGCGTCTATATTTGCATTTGACAAAATAAGTGCACGCGGCGACTGCGCCAGGATCACGTTAAACTCAAACTCAAACTCGAACTCGAACTCGGAAAAAAAAATAAAACACACGGAGTCAGCGTGGTTCCATCAAGAACCTGGGCATGTGTCTAATGTGTGGGGGGCGGGGCTCTGGAGGGGGCAGTCAACGTAATTTGGCGGCGTTTCTTTTTTTTTTTGTATGCTCTCTTCATTTTCTTGCTTTTTTTGTTTGTTTGTTTTATATTTTATTTGGTCTTCTTCTACTCATTTTCGCAACTCGCACTTCAATTAATCAGACGCTGTCGTTAGGGGTAGTCCCGCCGCCGCTGGACTTTCTTTTTGGCTTTTGCTTTTTGGCTTATTTGTGTGTGCAATGCGCCCGCAGCTGGCCGAAAAGGGTTTCAAATATATATAAAATGTGCAGCATATATATATATATATATATTATTTTTTTTTTTTTTTTTGCATTTTAAGTTTTTCTGTTCGTTTCACTTTTTTTTTTGATGTGTTTTCTATGTTTCTTTCTATTTGCACATTGATGCTATTCCCCTATTTTGTTGCTTGACAATTTGTTGGACTGTTAAGCGCTTAGTTTTAACTGTGCGTAACTGTACGCATTACAAAGCAAACTGGCATAATAGATATGTGAGGAAATTTAATATATCATTTATATAAGGAATAATATCTATATAATAGAATAGTTAGTAATTCAACTAGTTCTAGTATGCTTGCAAAAAACAGCAAGTATAGCTTAATGCTCAAGATATTCTTATATCTATTCTTAGCTCACCTCAAGGAACTCAGAGTCTATGGGTCGTACAAAGCTACAATTTGGCATGTGCATGCTTAAGCTAAAAATCAACTTAGAAATTGACGTAGCTAACTCAATTTAGCAGCTATCATTCATATAATATATACAACTCGTTTATAACAAAATGAAGTTTTTATCGATAACTTTGATCGATCTGCCTTAAAGCGTAGCTAAAGAGCTCAGGAAATTTGCCATATAATACATATGCTTGATATGATATGAATGATACTTTTACCATGCCATAAGCATGCTCATTACTGCTCTATCTGCGAGTCGTTCATAGCTTGGCTTTACTGTAAGCTATGAGACCACAACAAATCTGGCACGTGCTCGATGCACAGTTCATAATTCAGAATTTCAAGAGATCATATATATAATATACACATATATATATGTAGCTATATGAGAGAGTGATCTATGAGTGCAGCTGAACATGATCATGATCCTCTGTTCAGTGAGCGAGGCGGCTGCATTGAGGCAAGTGTCAAGTTTATGAGTTGCAGCAGTTGCAGTTGCAGTTGCAAATGCAGATGCTGTTGCTACCGGTTTTACACACACACACACACACACACACACACACACACATACACAGAGACAGATCAATTATGATATAATTATCTGCACTATTGACAGCGACCCACCAAGCGCCTTAGCTGCCAAGCAGCGCACACAAAGACAGAGAAAGAGATGGAGAGCGAGACAGAGAGAGATGGAGAGAGGGAGAGAGAGACTGAGATATGTAGGTTGGCAAGTGAAATGCGCATGCGCACAAGTGTTGCTTGTCATTATGTTAATTGCATTTAAGCGCCAAGCGCATAGCACAAGACTCTGGCCATAGCAGAACGCGTAGCAGGAGCCGCCGTAACTTGGGCAGGGGCAGCGTGTGGCAGAGCTGCAGACTTTTATTATATTAACTTGCTGCTGCATATAATTGATGATGATTAAATCAATGCTACCGCAATGCGCTGCCACGCTGTCAGAGAGGAGAGCAGAGGAGCGAGCGGGCTGTGTTTCTGTGGCACATGTGAAGGCAGCATTGAAATTGAAGCGTGCTGCAATTCTTGTGGATGCTGCAAATGTTGCTCCCTTTTCAATGCTGTTGCTTGTCTCTTTGTTGTCCTGTTGTTGTTGCTTTTTTGTTCTCTCTCTCTCTCTCTCTCTCTCTCTCACTCGTGCATTCCGCTGTGCCCCAGCTGCTTGTCCCCATTCGGCGGACAGTTTCAGGTTTCAAGCGAGGGCCAAGCTGCCCTTTAGTTGTGCGCGCTGCACATCTGCTCCCGGTTTAATCTTTGATTATGCAACTTGGCTCTGGCACTGGCACTGGCACTGGCTCTGCACCTTGCTGCGCGCCCAGCCAACAATTTCAGCTTTTCGCATTTAATTAAAACTGAAATCGAACGGAACAGAATACCTCTACAAACATCATTCCTATCACTTACCACACATAATTAAGTTAACTAATATGTGTTAGCACGCGCTGAGCTCATGTCTGACTTGTAATTGATCAAATATCGTATATATATCTATATAATTTGCTTTCCCATTCAAAAATGTGTTCATAGTAGAATTTTCTACTAATGTTTTTCTTTATCGTACACTTATCTAGTTTCTGGTTTGATCTATACAATTTAAGCTTCTTATAGATAGATTTACTTAGTTCTCAAGGGCAAGCTGTGTAGCTCAGGCAGACGTATCTCAGATATCTTTGTCATCATATGATCTGTTTGTTTGTTTTCAATATCAAATCTCATTCAAAGTATAAGCAAGTTCAGTCTTTTATCTCAGGATCTTTGTGATCTCAAGTATGCAAATTTAGCACACAATTTTATTATGATCTCTTGTTCTGTTAAACGAAAAGTTACTTGCTGAATGATAATTCAGGAATGTTATAGGCAAGTTAGTATTGATATCTCTGCATGTTTATAATCTATTATATTGAGGTTTCATATACAGATTAACTGTGCTCTTTTACTTAGCTATGCAATTTGTAAAGTAAAAGTTTTCTCATATAGCTTGTTACTCAATATTCAAAGATGAACTTTGGGATATTTTAAGCAAACTAACCGTAGTAACTCAGAAACTAGAAAATATCCATTATTGGAATTTTTTCTACAGCTTTCTTAGCATTCATTACCAATATCAAAACTAAAATATTGACATTTTTTCAATTTATTTAGTTATTATATGGTATTGAATTACGATCCAGTAATATCAACATATTAAAAGTTATTCAGACAAATTTCTCGACTGCTTCTAGCTAGTTCAACTATTCAGTTTTCCCTACAATATTCAACCCATTCAGGAATTGCATTGACTTACCATGTATATATATAATGTCCAAAGCTTATCATGATCCAAGTTGTGCAAAGTTTGTCAAAGTTCAATTAACTAAAACTGGTTCGATTCTATTTACATGCCATTAATTTTGGGCTGCATTTTTTTTTTTTTTTTGCATGCAGGTGGCAATCGAAATTTGTCGAAAATATAAATTGCAATTTCACTTTTAATTTGGGAGAGAATGAGATGGGCAGAGCGAGATACAGCACAGACAGAGACAGTGTGTGAGAGAGAGAGAGAGGAAGAGAGGGCAAGGGGTCCTTGTCGCGTCCTGCGTTCCATCATTATCATTGTCTTGCTGTTGTTGGTTTCTGTTTCTGTTTCTGTCTGCTTTTTTTTTTTTTTTTTTTTTTTTTTTTTTTTGTCTGACTACGCTTTACGCTCTAAATACGCCAAAGATAATCAACGAAAACAAACAGCGGCTACGATGGCGACAGGGTCAGGTGTATAAAATGAATTTTTGCCAGCGAAATACAGAAAAATTGCGAGAGGGCGCAAAACAAGCCCAAGCCCAAGCCAAAGCCCAGACCCTGGCCAAGAGATGCACAAACATTTGTATATATACTTGATATATTTATATATATATATGTATATGTATATGTGTGTGTGTGTGTGTGTAGGCAATGGCTCGTTGCCTTTGAACGCGACTGGGGTTGCTGCTTAGTGCTTTTATAGGGGCTTAATAGGGTAAACCCTGAGCACCGCGCGCGCACCCGGCCCCTATGCAAGAGCAACGAGGGTTGCGCACACGCGGCTGCCAGTTAAAAACTTGCAGCGATCGCTAGCTATATACAGATATATGTAGTATATATATGCATGTCTGTGTATGTGTGTGTGTGTGTGCGTGTAGCTTGCAATTTGGCCAAAATATGAAATAATATCAGAGTACTATCTGACTGAGGCAGGCAAGAGAGACAGGCCAGACAAACAGACAAACAGACAGACAAACAGATAGACAGATAGACAGACAGACAGACTTTATAGATACTGTGCCTAGACAGTCGGAGACACGCACAGGCACACGACGCGTTGGGCGTTGCAAGTGCGGCGGGCAGCCAAGCGGGCAGGCGAGCGAGCAGCCAACATGTTGCAATGCTGCTGCTGCTGTTGCTGTTGCTGTTGTTGTTGTTGTTGTAAGCGTGGCAACAATAGTTGCTGCTGCCACAATGGGCAACAGTGAGGATGAGTAGGAGTTGCTCGTGGCCCAAGCCGCTGCTGCAGTAGCAGGAGCAGGGGCAGCAGCAGGAGGCGGGCATCTAACTAGTAGTCGGGGTAATGGCTAACAATAATACAAAATGACAATGGCAACGACAACAGGCACAGTGACAAATATGTCAGGCTATAACAATGACAGCAGCAACAACAACAACAGCAACAACAGCAGCAGGAGGCAGCGAGCAGCAGCAACAGTTGCGCGAAGATCGTCAGGTGCGCAAACAAATAGCAAAGAAATATTTCAGCGACTTCAACTATCAAATATGAATTCATCTGAAAAATGTTTTGACTATATAGAAGAATTCATCTGGCAAAAGGTATTAAAATCAAGGGAAAATTCTTATTGAAAACTTTGTTTTAGTAACTTTGTCAATAAAAATAAATAAGAAAAGTTTTCAACTAGAAAAATATAACAACTAGAATTAAGTCGAAAGAAACTGTAAATGCATTATAATTTTTTTTTTAGTTGATGCATAAACACTTAAGAAATTCATATAAAATATTAGATATTAATAAAAAGAATTTTATATGAAAGAAAAAGATAAATAAAAATAATAATAAAATAAATAAATAAATAAAAATTAAAATAATAAATACAATTTCAAAAATAATGATTAAAAATGTATATAAAATAATAATAATTATTTAAATAATAGTAATAAATTAAATAAAAACAAAATAATTGAAAATTTAAAATAAGCCTTTGATAAATTATGAGTATAAGTTTTAGTTATTAATAAAAAAATATAATTAAAAAAAATAATAAAATAAATAAGTAAATAAAAATAATAAATAAAATAAAAAAATAAAGATTTCAAATAAAATATGTAAAACAATAATAAAAAAAAATAATAAATTAAATAAAAGAAATAATTAAAAATTTTAAATAAATTTTTGATAAATTATTAAATTTAAAAGTTTTGTTACATATAACGAAAGCAGGATTTTTTTTTTGTATTTGTTGTTGTTAAAAAATATAGTTATGTATATGTATTTATCTAAAAATGTAATGAATATAATGAAAATGAATTGACTTTATTTAATGTAATTAAACATTTATTTAAATAGTTGGTATTTTATTTATATTTATTTTATTTGTATTCTAATAAACAAAAATCTTTAATTTACAAAACAGTTTACAGTTTGTGAATTTAAAAATAATTTGATTGGTTTATTAAAAAATAATTTTCTATATGGGCATTTCTGCAAAAGAGTCAACATTTTGTAGCATTTGACATTACTGGATGCAGGTATAGGCGGTATATATACATAGATTGTGCTTTCATCCATCTTCGACATTCTCTCATTATTCATTCTTAAATTTCAAATAAAGTCTTTCACATAAATTGGATAGAAAAACGAAAAACGAAAAGCAAAAAACAAAAGCTCTTTATCGCTGCAAATTTTTGATTGCTTTTTAGCTTTTTCTTTTCAATTTTGTTTTTAGCTATTTTCGGCTAGTTTGGCAGCTGATTTTTTACTGCTGCTCTTTAAAGCTCGCGCTGCTAAGTACGTAAACCCCCACAGATTTGGCTACACTCAGTCAGCCCACTCACCTACCCCCCATCTCCCCATCTCCACCCTCACCCACCTGCCACGCCCACTCAGTTGCGTGTGTGTATGCAGCTCGTTGCAACGCTTCACAGCTTGGAGAAGTGAAACTCAGCAAATGAGGGTAAAAGCAAGAAACAAGCCAAAAAAAAAAAAAACATGTAAAAAAACGAGAAGAGAAATGGGTAAAAAAAAGTAAAAAATAAAATAAAATAAATAATGTCGTGCCCCTTGCTAGAACGAAACGCTAATGCAAATACAACCCTGCGGCATTGGCAAAAGCTTATTGCCAAAAACAGTCGAAAAACAGTGAAAGAAACGGTAGAAGAAGAAGAAGAATGTGGCGCGGGACTCAAGTGGCAAAGGCAGGCAAACAGAGTGCAGCAGTGGCCGTGGCAGGGGCAGCGGCAGGGGCAAGGCGACGAATTATATTGCATAAATAAATAAAACGAAGATGCCGACAGCCAAAAAAAAAAAGAAGAGTACCAAAAAAGAAGAAGAAGAAGAAAAGAAGCAAAAAAAAAACAAAGAAAGCGGCAAATGCAACGCTGATGAGTGGCTTTAAAATTCCACGCGGGAAACGCCGGCGCGCAGCATATTTTAACCACCAGCAGCAGTAGCACTGGCGGTGGCAGTGGCAGTGGCATGGACAGGGGCATAGACAGGGGGTAGAGGGGGTCGGTGGGGTGCAGCATGAGAATATCAACACCATTCGACCCGTTGAAACTTTTGTTTTGTCCCAATTTTTCGTGTGCAAAAGTTCGTTTATTTTTCGCTTCCTTTTTTTTTTCGCATACTTCGCTTCGCTTCTCATGTTTTTTTTTTTTTTTTGGCAATGCATTGCTGCAGCGCTTGCCGACCGTCCGACCGTCCGACCGACCGACCTGCCTGGCTGTCTGTCCGGGCCCCTACCGCCCGCCCTTTGGCTTTGCCGCTTTGTTCGCAGGAACCCTCGTCGCAATTTTTGCGGTAACTTGGTTAAGCTGCCTCCTGCCACACGGCATATGTAGTGAACTTTACATATACCGATATATAAATATATATACATATATATAAATGCATACATATGTATTTCTATATAGATGTATGTACATAAATTCGTGTACTCCATGCATTTTTATTAGGTTTCCCCCAACTACACTCACACACACACACACTCCCCTAGAGTCACAGCACACACACACACACACACACATATCCATGTATGCATCAATGGTAGGGTAAGGTTGAAGGCTGGCAACATGAAGGGGAGGGGCTCTATTTCGGTGCCTATATCTGTAAAAACAAATGCAAGTTTTTGGCATTCTTGAGCTTAGCACGCCAAGTGGAACCAAAACATGTGCAAAGTCGCAAGAAAAGCAAAACTGGACACAATTTACAGTAGATGAAGGAGAAGAAGAAGTAAGAGCGGACAGGACAACGAAGGTGCAAGGGGCGGCAAGGGAAGCGGAAAAGAGAGGGGGCCGGGCAGCGGAGGGAAGGGCGGAGACGGGAGACGGACTCGGATAGGAGACGGAGAACGGGAGACGAGACGGAGACGGAGACGGGAGACGGAACGCAGCCGGAGACGGATAGGAGAGGAGACGTGGAGACGGGACGGAGAACAGGAGACGGAGAGTATACGGGGACTTATACGTTAGACGTATATTAGACGGAGACGTAGACGATAAGTAGACTTAGAATGAGGACTGAGACGGATGACTGGGAGCAGGATACGGAGGACGAGAGACGCGGAGGCGCGAACGGGACGGAGACGGAGACGGTAGACGGAGACAGGAGAGCGGAGATCGCGAGAGGAGACGGAGACGGAGACGGAGGACGGAGAGGAGACGGAGACGTGGAGACGGGAGACGGAGACGGAGACGGAACGGAGACGGAGACGTGAGGACGGGAGACGGGGGAGACGGGAAGGAGACGAGAGACGGAGACGTATACTTATACTCTAATTTATACTTATACTTATACGTATACTTATACTTATACTTATACTTATACTTATACTTATACTTATACTTATACTTATATTTATACTTATACTACTCACATTGCATATTGGAATTTCAGTGAAAATAATATCATATTTGAGTATAAATATATACATATATATATTTCAATATTTATATAATGCATGTTCATAAAAAGAACAGAGTCTGTCTGGCTCTGAGACCCCTTTTATAACATATATATGAGAGAGGTAGAGCTGAGCTTGGTTTGGGGTAGCGTTCACTCTCTCTCACACTCTATAGAGTCGCCGCGTGACGTGGCCTGTTTGTAACACATTCCGTATACCGGAATATTGCTAAAAAAAAAATATATATATATATATATATATATATATATATAAATATATATATTTATATACATATATATATAAAACAAAAAGAAAATTAAGAAGAAAAAAAAAACGTAAAGGGCTAAACACGAGTCGCGACAGGATAACCGACAATGAGGCGGGCGCGGCACGGGCAGGCTGGCAGGACTCCCCTCTGACCAGAACTAGCAGGACTCCCTTGCACAGTTGCTATACATGTAGAGTACATATATAAAATATATATATATATATATATCTGCATGTGTGTGTGTGCCTGTATTTTTCGGTAATTTTTGGCAATTCTTCTTCTTATTTTGTTGTTGCTGTTTTTTAAGTTTTTTTTTTTTTTTTGGGGTTGGCGACGCTCGTTGCAATTGCATCCGCGCGTGTGAGTGTGTGTGCGTTGTGAAGTGGAACGCGTGTTGACGAGCAACAACAGCAACAGCAACAACAACAACAACAACAACAACAGCAGCAACAGCAACAGCAACAACAACGACCCAAATGCCACTTGTCAAGGCTCGAGGCTCATCAGCAGCGCCGGCGGCAGTTTTTTTTTTTTGGGCTTTTGCTGTTGTTGTTGTTGTTGTTGCTTTTGGGACATTTATTTGCCGCTGTTGCACGCACTTCCGGCCGCATTTTGAGCTGAGTTTATTAGCCCTGGCGCAGCACAGCAACGGCTGCGGCAGCGACTGCCGCACAGTTAATGCCCTGAACAAAAGGTAATGGCCACCTTTAATGCTGGACCCCAGTCATAAGCTCACACACTCACACATATACAGATGTCCTGTTTGTCCTTTTTTTTTATATATATATATTTTCGGCGGTTTTTTTTTTTTTTTTGGAGCGCAGTTGCTGCACTTGTCGCGAGCCGCGAGTCGCGCGTTGCATCTGCTGTGCGTTGTCTGTCGCCCTCTCTCTCTCTCTCTCTCTCTCTCTCTCTCTCTACCGCTCTCCCACTCTTTCCCTCTCGCTCTGTCTGTCTGTCTGTTTGTTGTTGTTGTTGTTGTCTTTAGCTGCGAGCTCAATTAGAAATGAAAGCTCTGACGCTCTGTCCCACCGGCACTCTTAGGCCGGCTCACTGTCAAAGGCTACGCAGCTTATCAGGCCAGCGGCTGCTGCTGCTGACAGTCAAGACAAATCGACTTTGACAGGCGGCAGTGCGCCAAAACAACAACAACAACAACAACAACAGCAACATGAAGCTGATGAGCAGCTGAATGCAGCTTGTGCGTGCAACGCGGCTTTTCATCAGAACAAAAGAGTCAAAGTCTAACAAATGTCAGGCTGCAAGTGCAGGGAACGCTTGGGGGCAAAAGCGCTGCCAAAGGAGCCATATGATGTGCGTAGGCCGTGAGAGGAGCGGAGGGGGGGACGGCAACAGAGGCAGGGCGCTGTGGCGCCAAGGCAAAGCGTGAGAGTTGCCAACTAACTAACTCTAGCTACAAATTATCATTTTTAATTAAATAATTCGAGGAAGATAAAAAAAAGCTAGAACAAATTGCTTTGAGGCAGCCCAAGTTGTAATGAGCTCAAGTTATATATATAAATTAATTAATACATTTTTTATTAATAAACAAATATGTTTAATATTAAACAATTTTAAAAAATAAAAAAAAATAATTTAAAAAAAAATTGTTTTTATTTTCATTAAAAAATGTTTTCTCATTGTTTTGAATATTGAAAAATTGAAAGTGCTTCATATTTACTAAGTTTTTTGTTTTTATATATACAGTGAACCCTCGGCTAACGAGCGCCTCGCATAACGAACACATTTCGCTTAACGTACAAGTTGCTGGAACGAATTGTGTTCGTTAATCGAGTCTCCACTGTACATACAAAGCTGCCTTAAATTTTGTGATTACATAGAAAGCTTTAATCTAAAAAGAAATTGCTGCTGCTCAGGCTCTATGTAAATCTAATACCTAAAAGCTCTCGAACAACTCAAGAGAGCAACTAGAAGCTAGAAACTAAAAGCTTTCAGCTTAGATTAAACTCTAGATTAAACTCTAGATTAAACTCTGTTTGAACTCTAGATTAAACTCTAGATTTAGCTGTTTTACAGGCTTTTCATTTCAGATATGAGCTGTTGTTGTTTTTGCTTTAGCATGTGCATGATTCCTGGTTTTCATGATCTTGAAAACAGGATCAACTGTAAAAGTCTTCAGTCATACATATATGATTCAAAGATGTATTATAATTTATAAATGATCTCTAGTTTCATATATTTTTTATTTGTTTAGCATCTGATTATATATGATCTCTAGTTACATATATTTAATGCCTAAGATTTTCAATTTGAATTTGCTAACAACGATTTCTCTCCGAGTTCTCTAAACCAAAAATAGTAAATTGTTTTTGAACAACTTGATCAAAGTTCCGGAGGCTAAACTCAAAATAGTTAGCAATGCTCAGCAGCTAGCTGTACATAGTATATATTCTAATACATAGACAACTATCGTAGTTTATTGTAATTTTATTTAATATTTTTGTAGCTTGAGCTGCTTGAGCTTTTCAATCCGCTCGAGAGCTTTTACGCTGCCAGCACAGCAGGTGACGGTGCAGAGCTGCTTTAACACTTGATTAGCTGCGACTCGTCATGGCAAATACAGATACACACTCACACACACACACACACACACACACCACACACACACACACACACACAGAGATGTCTCTGACATGGCCATGTTGATGCTGTGCTCAGTTGTCAGAAGTCAGCATCAACTGCACATTGTGCGCATTGCCATGCGGACTGCAACGCACTTCGACGACCTTTCATTATCTCTCTGCCTACCCTCGCCAACCGCTCCCCCGACACACACACACACCCAGTCTCTCTCCTGCTCGCCTCCTGCCAGCCCCCTTGGGTGCTTTTCTTGAAGTTTATTGTTGTTTGTTGGCTTAGTCAACAGGCAATGTTGTTGTTGTTGTTGTTGCTGCTGCTGTCGCTTGTCGCTGTTGTAGTTGTTCTTGTCAGCGTCAGCAACAACTCTTCAATTTCTTTCTTATTTTTCTGCTTTTTTTTTTCATAATTTTTTCATTTTGTTTTTTTTTTTTTTTTGCTTTTTGCAAATTGCGTGAGCTAGTTGCCGGCAGCGACGCCGACTGCGCAGCCAGGATCAAAGGCGCTTTGCGTGCATCTAAGTTTCCTTTCCTTTCTGCCTCTCGCTATCTCCCGCTCTCCGCCTGCTTGCTCGCCCATGGGTCGAGCGAGAAGTGCGTTTTCGAGTGCACTTCAACAAAATACAAAAAAAAAAAAAAAAAAAAAAAAAAAAATACAAAAAAATGAAACGCAATGCAACAAAAGCCAAAGAGAGAAAATACAACAACAACAACAAGAAACGGCGACTATACTTTAGATCTCCCGCCCCACTGCCACGCCTCTGTCGCTTTGCAGCACGTCCCACTGGCTGGGCTGGGCTGGGCTGGGCTGCCTGGGCATTGCCTACTTGTTGGCGCACTAAAATGCGTTTATGCATAATTTTGTAGGGTCTCGCTTTTCTTTTCTCCTACCCTTGCATATACATATATACTACATATATATATATATATATATGTATATATATGTATGTATTCATATGTATATATAGTAGTGCAGGCCCTTGGCTCGAATGGGCGCGCCTCGACTTGGCTTTCTAATTGCAGTGCCTGCGACAAAGTTTGCGACATAAATTATTATTAATTATTTGAGCCGACCCTCTCTCTCACTCTCTCACTCACTCACTCCCTCTCTCTCTCTGTGTGTGTGTGTGTGTGGATGCGTGTGTGCCACATATCGATTGCATTTTGAAAGAAAGAGGAAAAAAAACACGCCCAAGTGGCAGCTGACGATGCCGCCAAATGCGTGCTCAAGTGTTTGTGCGAAAGAAGTAGGCGGCATCAAACGCACACACACACACACACACACACACACACACACACACACACAGTCACACTCTTTCAATTGACAAGTGACAATGCCCCAAGTGGCGCCCTGTTAAGAGCCTACGCAATATGCCATCAAAGGTTTAGCTTCCTTCACTTGGGGTTCAATGCAGGTCATCAGCGCAAGATGCTGTTTAGCTAAATCATTTCGATGAATTTGTAAAAGAGAAAACCTCCAACTAGTGTTGGAAAACTATGCAAATGTTACCTTGATGTAGATCATATTTCATTGACTTGAGTATTTGCGAGCGAGCAGAGTTAATTTACTAAACTTATTAATCTAACTGAATGATCGAGAATAGTTCGAATTTCAGTGCTGGATAACCATTCAAGCCGTCATTTTGACAGCTTCTAGTGTTGCGAAACACAATTAGTTTCCATTCAAGTGCAACTTTAATAGTTTTTACTACAATTTATTATTGTAAAAACTACTTATTTGTCAGTTTTAAGTAGTATGAGCTAGACATCTGCATGAATGCATCCAATATACTGTAGAGTACAGTAGTTTACAAAACACTTTCCCACTGCACAATACTGCAGTGTTGGAAATGCATGCATTCTTGCCGAGCTCTAGTATGAGTATCACATAGCACTAACATTACTAATATACTCTCAGATCTTTTATACAGAATTCTGTTAAAAGAGGTTAATCTCTGATAATTCAGTGCTGAATAACGTTAAGTATCATAATTCCATAACATTAGGCAAACTGTGGGTTTGATAATTGCTGCGCATATTATTTATGCCCATGCACTGTGGATGGAAAGCACGATTCCTTGGGCATAAAGTCGAAAAAGTCATGAAACGATATGGTGCCGATTGTTATTTATTTAGAAACTAGTTACTCTAAGCACAATATATTGATTAACTATCAGTTAATTGTTGCAGCCCTGCATGTCGAACCAGGACCAAAAAGTCAAGCATGTGCTCAGAAATCAAAAATCAAAATCAGAAATATCCATTATATTATTTATAGTTATATACGAAATACTTCAAAAATAAAACTTGAACAAGTTCCTTGAATTAAATATGACATATAGAATAGATAAATATAACAATGTTGATTGAAATGCAGTTTATTGCAATAGCGAAGCAAAGCGCTTGCTTTTCAGTGTTGGAAAACAATCTTGTAGTTAAGTTGATGAATAATTTTATGACAAATTCCAGTTGCAGTCGCTCACTCTCTCACTCTCTCTCTCGCTCTCTCTCTCACTCTCCCTCTCTCTCTCTCTCTCTCTCTCTCTCTGCGCTCGATTTGGTCACTGGGCAAGAGACAAAGCGACAGACACTGAGACAGTTGTTGGCTGGTTCCTTGCACATTGTGTTTCCCCCTTTAGCGGGCTCACTTTTTTTTTATAGCGCGTCTGCAATATTTGCATAAATTATTGTACAACAAACAATAATTTGGTTTTTTTTTTTTGTATACTTTCTGCCTAGCCCCTGCCTTGCCTCCCGCGCAGCGCTTGCATTTTATTTTCCAGAAATGACGTTGTGAAAAATGCAACAATAATTTTGCGCTGTTGTTGCTATTGCTGCACAGCGTATCAGTGACGGAATTCCTGGAAGAACACATAGGCAGAAAATATTTAAAAAAAAAATAAAAATATGTAAAAAAAAGAAAATAAACGAAAAATATTAAAAGTAATGCGAAAAGCACAAGTACTGCAACTAGAAGAAGAAGAAGCAGCAGCGACAACAACAACCGCAGTGAGCTGGCTACATTGTTGTCGTCGCTCTCTCAAAAGTCAACGTCAGCGACGAAAGAATATGAAACGAAGTCGCGAGTCCCGACGAGTCTCGAGTCTCGAGTCTCGAGTCAGGCCTTGGCCCCAGCAGAGACCCAAGCGAAATGCCCGCGCAATGTCAGCAATTCGGGGCGGTCTCATTATTAATTAACTACAAACAAATATTGTTGAAATGCGATCAGGCATGTGGCATGTGCAACACTGCCACCACACATGCAACACAGTCGACAGTTGTGCAACACTGTTGCAATATCTAATGCAAATGTTAAACACTGAAACGTAAAGCTGCCCGAAACAAAATATTATATTCATATTAAATTCTTATATATAAATTTGAAAATTAAATTACTTTGTTTATAAAATATTTGCTTTATTTATTTCTTTTTTCATTTTACTTATATTTTATTTATATAATATATTTATATTTAATATTTATTTATATGAAATTATTCTCATTTTTATTTATTTATTTATTTGATGTATTATAAGTATTGCTAATATTATTATTATTTATATATTTTTTGAACATAAATATTTATTTATATAACATTTTTTACTTATTTAATTAATTATTATATATATTAATTTTATTTATATATTTTTTTCAATATAAATATTTATTTATATACAATTTTTCTTAATTTTTAATTATATATTATAAATATTATTACTATTTCTTTATTTTTTTAAACATAAATATTTATTTATAAAAAATTGTTTTTGTATTTATTTATTAATTTATGTATTATACATATATTTAATATTTTTATTATTTATTAATTTAAAAAAAAATTTTTTTTATATAAAATTATTCCTATTTTTATTTAGTTATTTATTTAATTATGTATTATAAATATTATTATTATTTATATTTTTTAACTTAAATATTTATTTATAAAAAATTATTCCTTTTTTTATTCATTAATTTATTTAATTAATTATTATAAATATTATTATTTTTTAAATAAATATAAATATACATATAATTATTTTTTAAATATTTAATTTAAACATTTTATGAATTTATGAATTATTTCTATTTACGCAATGAATTAATTTAATATTGGATTTTAAATTTAGTATTATATCTATATATATACAAAATTTTATTACGAACAAATTTAATATCTTTTAAATTTTTGTTAAATTGTAGTTTAATTTATTTAATGTTATTAATTTACTTTTATTATTCATTTACTTTATTTTAATTATTAAGATTATTTGAATTTTTTTAGACAAATTTAATTTAAATGTATTTAAGTTTTAGTATTAATTTATTTCATTTAAAAACTTTTTTTTTCAATTTATTTATTTCATATAAATTTTTTGTAAAGCAATAAATTTATTTTTTTTTAGAGATTTCAGAAGAGCATTTAGCTTAGGTAATTTATAGCCAAACTATATTTAGACGTTTCTATAATGCTTTAACCAAAAAACAGTTTGAATCGCTTGAGTAATTCTTTTTCAAATGATAAACTCAAATTCAATTTTATAATTCAATATATTTATGTACTGAAATTGATTTATTTATATAAATTTTATATTTGATATTTAGAGCTAAGCTCACATTATTAATTGCCTCGCTCGGCTCACTTGAACGTTTTGACTTCCTTGAGATCAGGCTCTCGCGGCTTGGGTTAAAATTGTGGCATACTTAAAGGATTTTGGCTTACAAATTAGTTTTCTATGACGCTGCTCAGATACTTGATATGGCATATGTATGTACATATATATATATATATATATATATATATATATATATATATATATATATATATATATATATATGTATATACAAATATTTCTTTGGCTTATGTCATTAAATCAACTGACGCGAGATGCCATTGCCATGTGTGTGTGTGTGTGTGTCTGGCAGCTATCTCATATGCAAACTGCAATTCCGTGACATGTGCCCTGTTACTCGAGCTTCACAAACTGCATTTTGATGTTGCTGTTGCTTTTTTTTTTTATTTCTCTGCATTTTCAGGCAGACTTCTAAAATTTCATAAATTCAACGAATTTGTCGCGCAGCCGTCAACGCTCGACTGAGAAATTCCGCAGTTTCTAATAAACGCCAAGACAGGCAGTTTCTCTTGTTGTTTCTCTTGAATTTGAAGAAGACGAAGCAGTAGCAGCCGTGGCCAAATATATAGAATATTGATATACATGCATGTAAAGCGATCGAGCACAGTTGCTGCTAAAAGTTGTGCAATCCAATTGAATGCAAATGATGTTGTTCATGATAATTGCATAAATTTATTGTCAACAGTAGCAGCAGCAGAGGCAGCGAGAGGGGCAGCAGTAGAGGCAGCGGTAGGGGCAGCAACTGTCACGCATGCCACAACACGAAAAACTGTACGAGGCAGAGGCAGAAGTAGAGCTTCACTGAATGTCCTTGCCCATATGCCCTTTGTTTAGATGATATCTGGCTACTAATCGATATACTGCGGCTATTGGTAGGCGCCAAACATGCGATAAAGCACGAAAAATTAAGATAAGGAATAAATGAGACAAACATATAATATACGATGCATAACACATAGGTTAGATTTTTCTGTTGTTAGTGTGTGGGTGTGTTAGAGAGAAAGAAACTGAAATTAACCACTCAAGGCGACGTCGTCGCATTTCAAGAATAAACAAATTTTCTATGGGCAAGCATCATGGCACGCAGCACATCGGCACACGCCGCGACCGGTTGCTTTTGCCCCGATTTTCAATGTTGCTATACTTTCACGGGGCTGCGACTTGTCGGAGATGTTCGGGTCGCTAGTCTGCTAGGCATAAGATATGTCCGTATTGGGGCATTCTTTAGCGCTCCAACTGCATGTATTGTGGCAATGGCGTTGGCAACTCAACTGTGAGCTAACACACACACACACACACATGCTCACTAGCAGCAGCATCAATTCAAACAGCTGTGGGTCAGATCAATTTGTGTAAGAAGCATTGGTGTCCTCGGGTGGGGGTTACATATGCAGTGGGGGGGGGGGGGGGGGTCGAGGGAGTCTGTTGTCGGGTCTTGTTCGTCGTTACGTCGTCGGGTTTGAGCCTGTCGTCTGAGTCGCCTTAGCACGCTGTTTGGGCATGTGGAGCTGTTGGCTGGCAGTAAGGGAGCGTACGAGTGATGGTGCAGAGGGCTCGCTTCGGCTTATTGTAAGGTGGCGAACAACAGACAGCGGTCTAGTCATAGACATATTCTTTGCGCCGTGTTTGGTATTTACCCAACAACCTTGTGCTGCGACCCGCCCTCCGGCGCTCTCTCCCTTCACTGTCGTCCCACTCTTCAGGGGATTCGACTTCATCAGCACAACACACATACAGACACAACCCCTTATTGGGTCAGCTTGTCTTGACTGTCTGGCATTTGGTTTATATATCTCTCTCCCTAAGAGACCATAGCGCACTCTGTCTGACATTCCTGTCCAACTGTCTGCCTAACTGTCATTTAGAGCCTGACTTGGCGTCTGGCGTGGCATATCGCGTTTTCGCCCTCGGACTGTGGAAGCTTTTATTAACTGTCTCATGTGCAACTGCAAATACGAAATACTTTTCCTTTTTTTTCTTTCACACGGGGTGGGGGGGAAAGAAGGGGAAGGAGCAAAGTCAGCTGGTGGGCTATACACTACGTGAGGGCAAGTGGAGAAGCGGAAAGCGCCAAACGGCAGAATGAATCTGGGAAAACTCAGGGGAGAAAAGGCAAAAAAGGGTTGGGGGGTGATAGTAGCTTGAGAGCGAGGCGGTGATAAGAGTAGGGATCATGGGGGAGGGGGGGTGGGCACATGGTAGAGGTAAACTAGTCATATGTATCCGGGACACTAAATACGTCGGGGCCTTGAGCGCGGGCGCGTCGAGGGGCGTGTCTCCCGGGCGCGGCGCCCCTCTGGACGGGAGCGAAGCGGTGGTGATGCTAGCGTAAAATTGGATATTATAAAGTGTGAGGGGTGTGGGCGGGGCAGCGGAGAAAGTTTGATCTGAGACTGCATAAGTGGGCTAGCACTGGGGGTTATGGGTTAGGCCGTCCAGGGGCGCAGAGCATGTTGAAGCGGCGTGGGATGCTGGCACCTTCCGACGAACGTATTTTATGCGTCTAAGGCACAGATTATCATGAAGCCGCGGTCCTGACGCGCTCGCAGGGTCAAGCTTTGTGTGCGGCATGCGAACAGTTAAACAAGGATGAGCGTGCCACTGTGCCAACGGCGGTGCGACAGCGTGACTGGTGTTTATGGTGAATGAGTATAAACGAGAGGGAGGAACGCAGGGGAAAGGCATGGTTGATCACACACATATGTGCAAGGGAGGCAAGTGCCGATGGAGTAGTGGACTTCATAAGATAAACCTAAGGGCAAACCTCAGGGCAAAGCAATCTGGAATAGCTAGGTACAGGGGGTGACAAGACTGCGCCTGCAATGTGCCAAGAGATTCTTGGGGAAGCCTTACGGGGGAAGGCCGCAAGGGCAAAGTCTCGCTTGGTAACCAAAGAGTTATGTGGCTGTACCGGGAAATGGCACATAGGGACTCGGTTAAGTACGGCAGGGTAAAGTGGAACTGGGGGATGCGCGACGAAATCGACTGCGAAAGCGCGTGTAAGCAGAAGTGTGGAAGCCACCGTTTTTAACCTGTGGAACCGCTCAATGATAAAGATACATAACAGAAGCACAACTAATACATCAAGGAGAGCAACAGATGGGAGCGAGCGTAAGACAGGGGACCTGACAGACAATCGATATAACCCAAAGCCAGAAAAGGGGGGTCCTGTTAAACGAAAGCTCATGTTGGTAAACGCCACAGCGTATGACACCAGGTGTAGTTGGGTCTAGCGAAAGCGCTGGTGTACATAAAGCAAATGACGAGACAACTAAAACTATTTAAGTGTAACGCACTTAAACGTGACTTAGGTAGTAGGCAATCGTTTTTTATGAACAAAGCAAATACGGATATGCTCGCCTGGAGTGGCATCGTGGACCGGGGGCAGGGGTTGGAAATCAGCACGATATGTACGAGATAGCGACTGGGGGAGGAAGGGAGGGTCAGTCGAAAAAGCAAGGGGGAAGAAGAAGAAAGGAAAGCGAGGGGTCAATACCGAAACTATCGTACGTTAAATGACAGGTAACAATGAGTCGAAAATTTCATACCAAAACATATGGGCACTTAACGAGCACATGTATGTGCAACTGTGTAAGTCACCTATAGGATATTAGAGAGAGCGAAACAGAGAGGGAGTGTCTCGATCACGGATCGAAACCTAGATAAGAACAAATCATGCGATCGAAATACCCAATTGGGTAACATTGATGGGGGTAGATTTGGGATGTCAATAGATGCACTTCCCGTGGTGAATAACAATATATTCGAATATTTTCGTTGGGGTTTCGGGCTGTGAATAATTAATAAATATTAGTACTGGTGTCATAATTAGCGTAAATGAGGACGCTGTTTGCCATGCACTTGTGAACTTATTGCGCGACAGGACTAGAAGATACAAAGAGAGGAGAGAGATGAGATGAGCTCGAGAGAGAAGAGAGAGACAGACAATGAGAGAGTGAAGCGCGAGAGAGAAGGGAGAGGCAACATAACAACAACCTACTAATATGCGGCCAAAGTAAAAGTTTTTCAATGCCAGAGCAATCAACTTTTTAGCTGATGGTGCTTGGTGCTCTCATGATGTTGTATAAAGTTGATACGGAGAAATGCGGAGGTGTGGCCAGCGGTGACATTAAAATATTATAGAATATCTATAGTATATCTAGAAATAGAGAAGCATATATAATAGTATTTATAAAGGTGCGAGAGGCAGGAGCAAGTAAAGTGTAGACTAAGACGTCAGTGCGGCACAAATAAGTTGGTCAACGAGGCTGCATTTTTGACTATGTGTGATTTGTGTGTGTAGTGTGTGGGTCTGCCAGCTTCTAATTCCAACAAGTTGAGACATGTCGTGTGTCTGTTCACAGGCATCATAATTACGCGTCGGCCAATAGTTGCACACAACAGGGCAGGCAGCAGGGGCAACATACAAATGCGGCAAAACTTTCACTGGCATAAAGGCGCTCTCCTTCGCCTCAACGTCGGGCTCGTCCGCAGCGCTCTCTCCTCGGCATCATCCCCTCATCACTGATCTGTGTCTGTACGACTGGCAACTTGTTTTGCACAGGGCAGGCCGGTGAGGGCAAAGCCGGCAGGTACATTTGTCTGCAGACAGTTTTGAACAGGCGTGTCAGACAGGCAGCAACAATACAGGGGCAATAACAAACGAACAACTAACAAACAAAACAAACAACAACAACAACCAACAAATAGTCGATGCATTTGCAAAGGGCTTTTGTCTAGGCAGGAACAACAGAATTTAGCGCTAGGTAATATAAAATAGGGGAAACTTTTCAATATCAATATGGGTGTGTGGGCTGCAGGGGCACTTTTTACTGAGAACCAACATTTACCTACGCAACCACCCAGCCATCCCACCGGTGAGCATTATAAAGAGGAGGGGAGGGGAGGGGCCAACACCTCATTTCCTTTTCACCATAAACCCTGCTTCACAGCTCGCCGCAGCGGGGTGCGAGTCTCTACTCTCCTCTCTCTCAGGCGTAACATCAGCTATCTGCGGGATTCATGCGTGGGCATTTCCATAGCCTACATGTAGCTTTGCGCGTCTGGTGGTTTGTTGGTTTGTAGTGGTGCACTTTTCCCAAAGTCTAATGCATATGTGTTTTCTTAAGTATCTTGACTCAGGGGATCTAGATCTAGTACGGAAGCTAAATCTCACAACTACAAGTGGGTGAGTGACCGTTTTGAGCGTTAGCAATAAGGGACTAGTGGCAAAACCTTTAGGGAAGCAATAGAGAAAAATATGGGCAATATAAAAAAAGATGGGGACAACACATCAAATGTGGTAAAAGTGTATGGGGGAAGAGTATGCTAAATATAGGCTCGAAAGGAAGTCATAATTGTACATAATTGAACAATAAATACAAACTGATTCTTTTAATAATGAAATTAAAGGGACTGAATAATTTTAAAAATATTTTACACTAAGTTAAGGGGTGGGGGTACATAAATAAATGGAGTGGGGTTAATTAAAAAACTAAGTGAGTAATAAGTCTGGCAAAATTTAGAAAAACTCTTAACCATATACACACTTGAACTAAACTAAAATAAGAATCCAATCACATAAGATGTTAAGGCGCTTTATAAACATATTGACAACAAATGAAAAAAATTATTGAAAAACACCTCATGAGACATCCATAAGTCACCAATTATTAAAAAATATTCAGAAGGCATTTTAAAAATTTATTTGAGAAGGCTCGGCTAAGAAAAAATAGATGTCACCAATACGATTAATGAAATCGGCTAATTTACAGCAAAATAAGTTAATAATGAGATTTATTTGAAAAACGGGGGGGAGGAAGAAAGTAAAAGCGAAATTCACTAATAGGGGAAAAATGTGTCTAAGCGCAAATTTTAAAAAGGAGTCTTTAGGTAAAAAAATTTAGTGAAAAAGAGGCTTCGAAAAGTAGCAGAATGCTTGGAAAATATAAAGACGGCCATACAGTTGTTATATTGTTAGACACCATAAACAAAGAGTATTACACTCCCATAAACCAACCACATCCTCATCAACAGTGGGAATATTGTAAGTCAATTTTTAGTGTGGGTGAAAACGTCTAGTACAATATAAATATATTTAGAAGAGGAGGGTATTGGTTCTGGGTCATTAACTCATATTCCAACATGTGTTGTTAATCACTCAGTATGCATCCATAGCAAAAACGCAATTATCCTATCCGGTCGTCATCAGCAATAGCTTCAAATAAGCAGAAAGAAAAATGCCTAGGAAAAAAATTCTAAATGTTGCAACGAAGCAAGAAGAGCTGTAAAAGCTTAAAAAACAGGAAAGGCAAATCACCAATCACGACAATCGCGTCCCGTCGTTATTAACAACTGAGAAACTCAGCCAATAAACACGTTTATCGGATAACGCGCCAGTCAACAGTAAGCTGGGGAGGGGGGTAAGAGGACACGCATACGTACCTCATGGCGAGCGCTCTTATCGGGCATATTGACTAAAAATACAGAAACAACACGCGCGACACATCAAGCACAACCGCGCATAACACACAGAACGATATGGCAGCAGCGACAGCGACACTAACACATGCACATTGCAACGGCTCAGATCTGAAGGAAGTAGACTATGGACCGAGATATTTGGCAACAACTGGACCAATTACTGCTCGATATATCTTTATTAAATAGGCTTTCGTGAATAACATAAATAAGGGATCAAAAAAATCACAATCAAACTCAAAACTCGATGAGAAATGCGAACACTCACAAGGCAATAAGGCAGAGAAGCAGACTAGAAACTGATCAATAAATAAATGGTGCACACAAACTTTTGGGTGGCAAAAGACACATCAATACGTGTGTCGGCATACCAAGACACGGCTCGACAACTAACTTTGGCAAAAATCAAAATAAAAGCGTGACAAAATGAAAAAAATAAATAAAAAAATAAAAAAAATGCAAAAAATAGGAAAACACTTTCGGAAAGACGATACATGTTCATGACCAGTGTTGTACCAGTTTCTTTATCGTGTGCAAAACAGAGAAAGAGTAAAGTTAAAAGACAAATGCAAGGCGCAGGTGTGAAAAAAGAAGAAAATCAAGCTAATCTAAAAATCAAACAAAGCAAAAGCGGCATTCAACAACAAGCACAACACAACTGGTCAGGGCAAGAACAAGAATCAAGGCAAACGCAACAACAACCATAACATACACGACTAACGGCCCAGACTGGGGTGGCAACAACAACAACAACCAAAAACAAACAAGACAAGACCAGATTCACATTAAAATTGCACTTATGGATTGCTGGAGTCGGGTAACTAAAAAGAAGCACACGACTGGAGCGGCGATGTAGTGTTTTAGGTTAAGGTACGTTGAATATACAATATACTCCAATCGTATATTATGTTGTTATATAGGATTTACATTTGTATAAAACTAAGATAGTTTAGGTTCTTACTTAGTAATATGCGAAAATAGGCAGAAACAACATCGTACAATCTGGTATGATAGTGTACGAAGAAGGAATTGGTATTCGTGAAGGATCATGTTGAAATAATGAATCTTTATAAAATAATGATGTTTAGAACAATCAGGAGTACAGGGTGGGTCGTACTAGTCTGCAACCGGGGTGAGCTCCAACCTAGACGAGACCGCGGTAGCAAAACCGATCTGACAAAAATAATAGGTGAGTGACGTGTCGTCCTCACTTGAACAAAACGGTGACTGGGGGCTGTGGCAGCGTGGTATATTATGATTTGTTAGGTGTTTTTACAAATGGCATTTGATTCTTCTACTGTTTGGATGTTCTGTTAGGACGGGTGTGCAAAGGTCCGGGAACAGCGCAAGACACGACGGCATACCAGGACTCGCACGGAGACAGTGCTCCGGTGGAATAGTGGGATGGATCGACTACCTAAAAGGGCTAACGAATATGTATTTGTTGTATGTGTGGGGATTGTGTGTGGGACTGGCTGGGGGCACACGTGATCCACCCATGAAGAGCAAAGGATGACTAGGGTACACACACACCCACACCCACCCGCTTGCCTTTTGTGGCTATTGAATTCAATTTTTTGCAAGTTGGCCGTCAAAATGAAAAAAAATGAAAAATGAATGAAAAAAAAAAGAACAATGAGCAATAAATCGCTTATACCTTGGCAGGCCAAGGGCTGGCAAATTGTCTGGTTCATAAGACCTAATAAGACAGTAGCATAGTCATGGTAGCGCCCAGAGCATTTATTTTATTAGCCCTAAGAGCATCATGTATGTACGAATATATTTCTATGTCATCTGTCTGATACAGACTTCGCCTGGCTGTTCGCCTAGAAGGGGGGCTGCGGATCTTTGCATTCACTTCCGTCCCATTTGTCAAATGGCAAAGCGATACGACGTCGCAGTCACTTCCGCCCCAGCAACAAACAAAAACAAACAATCAAACAAAACAAAAAACACACAAAACGAAATCAGCAAAGTCAATTGTTGTATGGGACAAGTTCCTCGCTCGGAGTTGGAAGCGGCACGCCTCGGGCGCTTTCCTGTTGCCAATCCAGTTCCATTGAGGCCAAAAAACGTACGTTGTCTGGTGCAGCGGACTCCTGTGGGCCTTGAGCGCAGCTTTACCATACGCATTTATATGTCATGTTTGATATTCTTGATTTATTATATATCATATTTGAAGTATATAGTAGTATTATATCAGTAGTATAGTAATAGTAAAACATATTTGTCTGGGGATGGGCCCTATAAGCCGAGGCGTGGGGGTTGTTTGGTGGCCTTTTGGGTGTTCGCCCCAAGCATGCCCCAAGAAAAAAGAGGGGGGCTGTCGGGGACAGGAAAAAGGGTGAGCTGCCAAAAGGGGTGGAAAAAAGGCAGACGAGAGCGCACAGAGTACACGGTCTGGAAGAAGTGATGGGGGGGGGGGTGCGGGGGGGGCAGGTGCGCGGGGGGTGAGTCGGAACGGAAATGAAGAAACAGGGGGGGGGAGAGAGGAGGGGGTGATACAGTCCAAAACCTCAGGGAGGAACCGCTAGGGGGTGGTAAAAAAATGGGGAAAAAACAAAACTGGAGTGAAAACAGGGGAAAAAGAAAGGCCGAAATAAAGGAAATAAGACCAAAGGAGGGCATACAAAAAAAATGGGTTGAGGCGGGCAGGCGGAGGGGGGGGGGTGTGGGAGAGTAAATAACAGTAACAGGCATGCTGCGGAACACAGCCAGATAGTGTGGAAATAGGGATACATTCGAACGGGTCAATACATCAATTAAGCTTGTACTCCTGGGCGACCCCTTCAAAAATTGTCGGCGCTGGAGAATAGACGTTCACTAGATTTTTATGAATAGTGGCAAAAGTCCAAATTGTATAACTGTGCGAAACTGTGCAAAGGCAGGAAAAAGCCTTGATACTCAGGGCGATCAACAATAAGAGAAAAAACGTTTTTTTTTTGTCTTGTTGATTGAAAAGGCGATAGGCAATGAGTGGTTGACACTGCGAATGACGCAGTCGCACCCTAAGCAACAGCAAAAACAAATCATCGCGAAAAAAAAATCAGCAGACGATGCAACAGGGCATTAGCCCATGCTGGAAATCCGCTATGTATAGGGTATAGTGACGCATCGTGAACACACATCAAATTTTGTTTTGTTAAGGTCCATGGGGTTTAATCATATAGTGAGTTTTAGCCAAGCACAGTAAGGGAGTGGCGCATGCGTTTGTTATGCCAACTATAAAACCATGGACGAGGCTAGACAACAACAGCAGCAGGGGGGTCAGGTCAGCAAGAGTCAACAAATTGCTAGGCAGCCAGCGATAAACAAAGAGCAATCATACAAACAGATTAATGAAGGCGATGACAAATGTGGGACATTAGTGCCGACAGAAGACACAAACGTCGACGGACATTTCTCGGCCACGAGCTTCGCACGGGCTAAATAAACAGTCGCCTTTATGCATCACAGCATAATATGTGACATTTGCGAGTTAAATGAGATGTGCGAAAAATTAGAACTTTCATATACGAAAGCAAGCCTAAACAACGAACAAAAAACACACAAAACAAACGCCAACAACATAAAGCAACATTACAAGCACTGAATCAATGATGTTTTCATATTACAGTTAGGCAGTTGGCCGTTGCCGTTGCATTGGCAGTTGAAAGTGTAGTATGCATAGAAGAACCAATGAAATGGAACATGGCGTCATTGTCCGCCATAAGAAATGAAGTGAAAGGATTGGGGCACAAGAATATAATGGCGGGGAGCATCGTATTAATAGTCGATAACAAGACAAACACTATACGAATTATTTTGCTGCTTCAACTAAAAAACTAGGACAACTTGTATGCTATCGTACAATAAATCAATTAAATAGATAAATCAACAACAGGTTCTGGATAAAATCTAAAAAATTTTAAAAAGAAAAGTATTTTATATGCAACAAATATATAAGAATTATTATTAGTAATATAAAAAAAAAGAATAATAATAATAATTATATTAATATGTAGAAAAATAAAATATTTATTGTATAAATATATTTTTTTTCTTGATATATAAATATATCTTTTTTTTATTAACTTTGTATTATTACTTTTATTTTAATTATATTTTTTATTTACAATAATATTTTATTTTAATAATAAATAAATAAAATATATTTTACTTAATATATAAATATATAATTATTTAAATTTATTTTTCTGTACAATTATCTATATATATATTTATCTTAACATTATTTTCGTTTTCTTAATATTATTTATTTATTTATTTATTTTTTTTTTTTTTGCAATGCAACAATTTTTTTCAAATAAAATTTTATTAAAACTAAAAAATATTGCAAATCGTTTAGTTATATAAAAACTTGTAAAATATAATAGTTATTATTAGTAATTAAAAAATAAATGTATTTTTTAATATTAAAAAAGAAATAATGATTAAATTTATTTATATATATTATTAATTTTTTTTACTTAATCTTTCTTTCTTATTTTTTATTATTTATTTTTTGCTCTTTTCTTTTTTTTTTACTAAAACAATTTATTATAAAAAATACCGAATAGCTTATGTATTAATATATAATATCAAAATAATAATTAATAAAAAAAAAAAAATATATTTTTTTTTCTCATTCTCATGTATGAATTTAGTCATTCAAACTACCATATTTATTTTTTTTTTTATTATTACATTAATTTTTAATTTTTCTAAATAATACAAAAACCAAGATCAAGACAAACATTTCAGCTAGTAAATGTTTATTTATTTGCCAGCTTTAAGTCTTTTAGTTTCCCCCTTACACAGCTTAACAAAGCTCTTTCTTATGCTAGTATTTTTTTGTACCATATATCGTAGTAAGTCGTCTCAACTGCTGCCAGGCTCTGGAGTGTCTAGAAAAAGTAGCATGCGTAGGCGAGTGTTGCAATCGCAGCGAAATGTGCTTGCCGAACCAGAATGCAATCAAAGTGCTCAACAGGCACGTTTCACAGTGAATTATGTAGGAATACATATAGAAATACATATATAAATATATAACTATATATAATGCATGTGCAGCATGTAGATATTCACATGTGTTATGTATATGCATCGAGTACTAGGTAATTGCTGCTAATCATTTCGCGTGCGTGCTGCGTGCTTTTGCCGTTATGAAAGGTGGCGCCTCCCTGAGCACGCTTTTTCGATTGTATAAAGCAAGAAAATTATAAATAATTATAAATATTATAAATAAATAAGCGTCATGTGTTAATTAGCGCAGTGCTCGCATTGCACCACAGACGCTTTACAACATTGTGCGTAATTGTTGCTCCGAATGCGGAACTGAATGAATCAGATAAATTGCTCACAACAGCAAACAATCTGAATGAATGCATGTGAATCGAAGCTGAAGTTGAATGATTGAATGTGCGCAAAGACAAAGCAACGAATAGCGATAAAATGTCGGGAATATGTTATCGAAATCGAGTGAGCAATGCTAAACACTTGCATTCAAGCTTCGAGCTGGGCAAGTTTAGATTAGCAATACAATTGAATGAATGCAAGAAAGAGAGCGAAAGAGAGTGAGAGAGAGAGAGAAGTATATATAGCCAACATACAACCCTGATCGATACATTATCGATTTAATTTGAGTAAGAGCTAGGGCAATTGACTTTATATATATATATTACACTATCGATAAGTATCGATATACATAGACTATTCATATATGCATTTCTTTATAAATACAAACAGCTATGATTATGAATAGTTATCGATATATGTAAACAAATGGCAGGCAACAATTTATCGCTACTTTATTAATTACTTAGTTTCGATTACATTTGAGCAAGAAATAGAAAAGCCTGAGAAAACATGGAACTTAGTACTTAAAAAACATTCATAATCGATTAGTGTCGATATACCAAGTCTATATATTTATCATAAATCAGTCAGAAATCGCAAACTATCGATAATTGTCAACAGCTTGCACAATAATGATCATCGCAACGATAACAATCGATATATCTTTGACTGAAATAAATGATATTCGATAAATATCATATTAGCTGACAGCTGACATCGAACTGAGCAACTTAATCAAATGGAAAATAAATATTTATGCAAAACCCGCAGCCAAACAGCCTCAAACCCTAAGCGAAACAAACCTCAAGGTTGTGCGTGTGTGTGTGTGTGTGTGTGTCGCTGACAAATGCACAAAATGCATAGCGTGGCGCTTTAATGGGGCGGCGGGTCCAGAGCAGCAAGAGCGAGAGTCGCGTAGGGGGAGGAGGGGGTGCTGAAGCAAAGCGCGTGCAAAACGCAAGAAGGAAGTGATTAATAAGCAAGCAAAGGCAAACAAAAAAAAAAAAAAAAAAAAAAGTACGCCGACTGCTTAAGAGACCGCAAAAAAACAGAGACCTGAACCAAATGCAAATGCAATGTTAGACCGAGAGAGAGAGAGAGAGAGAGAGAGGGAAAGGGTGCGGGTGGGAGAGTGTGTCGGTGAGGCGGAGGGGGCGGGCGCTTAGAGTGCAGCGCAGTGAGAGCGTGCGCATGTGTTGCATATGCAATATGGTCACCCTAAAACGGCATTGCTGACATTCACTGTGCGTGTGTGTGTGCGTGTGTGTGTGTGTGCGTGTGTGTTATCGTTCGCATTGCAAAAAACTACAAACTATAACGCAATTACATGCAGCAGGTACCGCCCCCAACCCACCTCCCCCTTCCCATCGGTGCCCCTGCTCTGCTCGCCGCTGGTTTCCTCTTCTAGCCAACCACTCACCTACGACTCATTACCCGCACACACACACACACACACACACTCGCACACACACACAACATAGTTGAGTTAGCTACTTTCTCGCTCTGGCGCATGCTCAGACGGCTAGCCATCTCGCTTGCACCTTAAATTGTAATTGCATTTTGCGTGCATCAATTATTGCGCATTTCTCAGTTGCGTTGTTTCAATTGTTGTTGTTGTTGCTGTTGTTGTCGATGTTGTTGCTGTTGCTTTTATCTGGGCAGTCGCCTTCTAATTTACAAAGCAACAACGACAAATATTGTACAATAATAATAATAGTGCATAACATTAGCGGAACACAGCAGAAACAAAACAAAAAAACACACACAAATGTATAGAAACATACACGCACACACACATTCATGCACACGCATAGTTAGATATTTGTGAGCTACAGACATTTGGCAATTGCAACATTTGGAATTTGTAGAACGAGCCGGAAAGTGAACCGCGTGAAGTGAGCAGCAGTTGATAAGTGGAACAAGTGGAATTTGGAACATTTTGCTAGACAACAAACGAAACACTGGGTAAAAGAGATCAAAAGATGATAAATAGAAATAAAAAGTATTATTAAAAAAATAATAAAGAGAACAAAAAAATTAAAATGAAAATAAAAAGTATTATAAAAAACAAATAAATAAAAATTAAAAGTAATATAAAAAAATAGAAATAATAACGAAACACAAACACAACACTAAAAAAAATAAATCAAATAAATAGAAATAAAAAGTATTATACAAATAAAAAAAAAAACCATACAAAATTAAATAAATAATTTAAAATAAAAATAAAAAATAATATGCAAGATTTCATAAAAATAAAAAATAAAAAATTAAAATAAGAATAAAAATGTAAATAAAAAGCATTATAGAAAATAAATAGGAAAAATAAAAAATATTATTAAAAAAAAAAATAAATAAATACAAATTATAATAAAATATATATAAAAAGCATTATAAAAAATAAATAAATAAAAAAAAATAATTATAAAAATAAATTAAATACAAATAATAATAAAATGTAAAAGCATTATAAAAAATAAATAAATAAAAATAAAAAGTATTATAAAAAAAATAATAATACAAATAATGATGATTAATATTATCCATTATAAAAAATAAATAAATAAAAAAAATAATTATAAAAATGAAATAAATACAAATAATAATAAAATGTAAATAAAAAGCATTATAAAAAATAAATAAATAAAAATAAAAGGTATTATAAAAAAAATAAATAAATACAAATAATGATGATTAATATTATCCATATTTGCTTAAAGAATTGATAAATGAAATGAATGACATCGGAAACGCTTGGCAACATAAATAGTGAGAGTTAGAAATAAAATAATATTTCAAATAAGAAACGCAGAAACATGGCACATACATATTTGTCCATTGAAACACATGAAAAGCGAAACACTAGGCCGCTGAAACGTTTGGCAACAGAAACACGCTTTATATGAATCATTTGAAAATAGAAACATTTGAAAATATAAGTATTTGATTATAGAAATATTTTACAATCAAGAATTCGCAATCAAACTGAAACATTTCGAATATGAAACAATTGAAATAAAATTATCTATATATCTACATAGACTTACGTCTACATAGCTCACATTTACCCAATTTTGATAACTAGTTTGAATTCACTTGAAATTTCACCCAACAAGACAGAAGGTTTTGGAACCAGAGCATGGAACACATCTAACTAAGTTCATGAACACCATGGCGTATGCGTGTTGACCGCTGAGAAGCGCAAAGAGCGGCGCTTGTCGCCGCTGCGTGACACATTCGACTGACTGACTTTGCAGCTAATAGCAACAGCAACGGCAACGGCAATGGCAACAAATGTTGACATGCAAGCAGCGGCTGACCTATTGGCAATTAGCATTTGGATGGAGCTGATGGAGCTGCAGGCCAGGTGCCAATGCCAATTTATCTGATCGCTCGAGGTACAGTTGTGACGCCCCAACAGCAGCAGCAGCAGCAGCAGTCATGAATAGCAAAAAGCAAACACTGGACGCTTGCGTGCCATCGCTAGCTAGCTATTTACTATAAGTGTGTGTGTTGGTGTGTGTGCAATTGTGGATTAATTATAACCAAGGACTCACAAGATACAAATAAAGATACAAATGTATCTGTAGCTCGTATCTGCGTATCTATATGTGTTTGTGTGTGTGTGTGTGTGTGTGTGCGAGTGCACTTTCCGTTGGGCCAGAACAAGGTTAATTCAGTTAGCCATTGTGGCTGTTGCTGTTGTTATTGTTGTTGTTGTCGCTTTAATTACGCTTTGTTACATAATCATTTCAACTGATGACACGCACACACACACACACACACACACATACACTGACCCAGGCAAATATGTATTAAAACCTAATTTATTATTTCTTCTATTTAATTTGGCGCTTTGGGAAAAACAGCTTTAACAACCCGTTGACAGCCGCTCCTAACAGCAATTTTTATTTTTTATTTTAATTTTTTTTTTTTTTTTTGCTAGAAAATGTTTTGCCATAACATTTCGTTGGCTGTTTTATGGCATTTGGTAGCCCTAGAAATTTCGCATAAATCCGGTTTTTTTTTTAGGCAACTTTCATGCTGCCCCAGCGACAACAACAACAAAAAATTATATATATAAGAAATAGAAAATAAAAATAAATACATCAAATATAAGGGGCTAACTAGGTACCTTTTATATATATATATATATATATATATATGTATGTATATAGCTAGCAACTGCCACGGCAATTAGACATTTAAAATTTCACCAGGCAAGCAAAAAAAAAAACTTCGTCTCCATCCATCGCTCATTGCAAATTTCCCATGGCCAGAACTTTCGAAAGTTTTGCCCCTTTTTTTTATATACATATATATTATTTTTTATTTAGTTTTTTTCACCATTTTTTTTTTTTTTTGTTGTGGGACAGAAAAGTGCATAAATTTTGCATGGCTAATAAGAAGAAGAAGTAAGGTAAAAAAAAAAACCCACTCGAAAAGCGTTTGAAAAATTATGTTGATCAGCAGAACATGATGAAGCAGCTATATATATATATAAATGTCATATTAGAAGAGAGAGAGAGAGAGAGAGAGAGAGAGAGAGAGAGAAAAAAAAAGAGAGAGGCAATCGAGAATTGTTAGTTCAGCTGGAAAGTGAATAGCAGAATATTTAATAAGAGAACAAAAAAATACTTAAGCCCTTAAGCAAACTTAAATATTATTTATAAAATTGAAAAAAAAAGTGCAAATATTGCTGCTGCTAGAAAGAGATTAAAAAAATATATGTATATTATAATAGTAATTAATAATTATAAAAAAAAAACTTGACTAACTTAATATGATAAAAAAATTAAATAAAAATAAATTAAATTAAATAAAAAGTATTAATAAATTATATGAAATAAAAATATATATAATATTATGATAATAATTAATAATGATTAAAAAAATCAAAACTTGAATAAATTTATATAAATAAAAATTAAAAAAAAATTAATAAAAAAATTAAAAAAATTAAAAAGTAAAAAGGAAATAATATAAATATATAATTTAATTATTAAATAAAAATAATAATTCAAGAAAATAAAAAATAAAATATAATAATAATAATTTAATTATTATTATAAAAAAAATTAAATTTCACAAGAATAATATAATTAAAATAAAATAAATATATACATAGAATATGAATTTGATAATAATTAATAATGATTAAAAAATCAAAACTTAAATAACTTTATATAAATAAAAATTTTTAAAAATTAAATTAAAAATAACTAAAAGTAAAAAAAAAGAATAAAAAATAAATATCAATATATAATTTTATTATTATTATAAAAAAAAAAAAGAAAATTAACTAAAAATAATAGTATTAAATTCAAATAAATATATAACGTGATTATGATACAAAAATCAAAACTTGAATAACTTTATATAAACAAGAATTTAAAATAAATAAATTAAAAATTACAAATATTTAAAAATAACTAAAAGTAAAATAATAATGAAAAATAAATATATAAATATATAATTTAATTATAATTACAAGAATAAATAGGTAGAAAATGGCTTTGTTTAGTTTAAAAAAAAGATAAATAAAAAGAGAAAAGTTTTGAGACAAGCATAAAATCAATTAAATTAAATATGACAATTCTTTAAAAATATAGAATTTGAGTAGTTCAATATGCTAGAAAGAGAGGACAAAGTAGAGCTGTCTCACAAGAAAACTCTTAGGAAATAAACAAAGCACAGCCAACAAAACACTTTAATAAATTATAAAAAAAATATATATATAATTTAATTTAAAAAAAAAAAAAAAAAAAAACAAACGTGTAATACATATACAAGTATAACAAATCGATTGATTTACTATTTTGCTGATGATTCCGCTTCGAACGCTTCAAAGGCAACACAAATGAATATTTGTAGCTGCTATTAATCACACTTATCTATGCCACGCCCACGCACAGCGCCCCCGCCGATATGATAATATAATGGTATATTTATCGCCTATTTGGCTGACTTGTACAATATATAACAATAATGCACAAAAGTAAAATCATGCACCTAGATTTACTTATCGCGATCAAAAAATTAAAAAAAAATAATAATAATGCTGAAAGAAATGAATAAAAGTGGAGAAGAAGAAGAAGCAGCAGCAGCACTACTTGGGCCAGGGCTATTAATTCAATGCGGTAGGCCCAGCTATCAAAATACATGTGTACACAAACAAGAAGAAGAAGCAGAAGAAGGAGGTGAGGAAAGAGGAAGCAGAAACACAAACACACACAAAAAATTCGCGAGTCTATTGAACTTTGTGTTACAACAAAAACAACAACAACAGCAACAGCAACAGTAGCAAAAAACAAGTAAGAAGGCTCTAGTCGAGACGGCTCGACTACGAGATCCCCTGAACCCTGCAAAAAAGTGATACTCTTCTTCTTTACGCACTTAGATGCGCGCGCTCTGCTAACTGCGCAGTTGCTGCCGTGGCTTGGGGGTGGGTTGGGCTGAACTTTGGACGCCTATAACTCCATTTCTAGATGGACATTCTTGATGAAATTTTCAGAGTGGATTAGGAGTATCTAAATCTATCTATGTGCCGAATTGCAAGTCTCTAGTATTTGAAATGCGTTTTTTTTAAATTGGGGGGCGAAGGGGGGGCGTGGCATCTAAAATCTGTAAATTCACGTAATCTGCGTATCCATAATATCTATCTAAATAACAAATTTGAAGTCTCTAGCTGAAACAGTGTAGAAGTTATGCCCAAAAAACCTAAAAAATGTAAACGAATTCTCGATTTTTTATCGATAATTTGGAAATGGGATGAGTTATCGAAAAAACAAAATAAACTCGTACTGCGTAGCTAACATACGCATGTTCATGTGAAATTTCAGCTCTCTAGCTTTTGTAGTTTCCGAAATCTCGACGTTCATACGGACGGACGGACGGACGGACGGACGGAACGGACGGACAGACGGACAGGGCTAGATCAACTTATTTTTCGATGCTGATCAAGAATATATATACTTTATGGGGTCTGCGACTTCTCCTTCTGCCTGTTACATACATTTTCACAAAACCATTATACCCTGAATTCCCATTTTCAATGGGTTCAGGGTATAAATAGTTTTGCGCAAACACAACAACAACAACAAGACACATGAATTGTATATAAACCAAACGCAAAAAAGTTCATTGAACTTGCGGCGCAATCTTTGCGGCTGCTTGTTGCCGTTGTTGTTGCTAGTTTTACCCGAAAGATCAACGACACGCACAAAAAAAAAAAAAAACAACAACACGCATCAACAACAACAATAGCAACAAAAAATCATAGTCATAGGCCCAACGCACGCACCAAAAAAGCCAATGAACTGTCGACGTCGACGCCGCAGCTCTGCCAGCCGTAGACAAACATAGCAAAAAAGTGCGTGAGCCACGCGTCAGCGCCAGCAACAACAACGCACGCAAAAAATATTCGCAAAGATCGACGCACGCACCACAACAACAAATTGAGGCCGGGCCCCACAAACACCGAAAGAAACAAAAACAAAGCAGAACATAAAATGTTGCCAAAAAATCGGCAACAACAAGAAGCACCGTTCGCTCGCTCTCTTTTGGCAACTCGCTCTCGCAGACGCACGCACAATTGGCAAACATTTCGGCGCGTTCTCTTTCACTCGCACGCCGCTCTCTCAACATTTATTTGTATTTTTTCTTCTTTTTCAAAGTCAAGTTGAAGAGCAGCAAAGCTGACGGCCGTCGCTGTGTCTGCGCGCCAGTGTGCGTGTGTGTGTGTGTGCGTCTGTGTGCCTGTGTGCTTTTGTTTCGTGATCTTTTTCGCCCAATTTGCGAATTCTCTTTGCGAAATTCGCTCTGCGCGATTGCTAGCGTCGCAAGGCGTCGTTGCTGTTGTCGTCGTCTCAGTTGGCGTCGACGTCGACGTCAACACCGACCGTTGGAAGCTTACGCAATTCCCATGTTTGCCAAACATATGGCCCCAAAAACAAAATTATTATATGAGCAACAATTGCGAACAATAGAAGAAGCTCATATTGAAAGAGAGAGAGAGAGAGAGAGAGAGAGAGAGAGAGAGAGAAACCGTTTTGCACTGTGTTGTCGCGCTTTATCAGTTGAGCCAACGACAACTAAAACAATGCGAACGAAGATAGAGGAAGAGGGAGAGAGAGAGAGAGGAAGAGCACGCAGTGTGCAGATAGAGTAAGAGGGAGAGAGAGAGAAGAAGAGCACGCAGTGCGTTTTCCTGCACTTGACTCGTTTTTAGCACATGAAAGTTAAGCATATTTATTCTACATACTATTTTGTGTGTGTGTGTGTGTGGCTTATCGCACCATACACACTTACAGGCACAGAAAATTGCAACTTTTGCCGCAGCCCTCGCCCTGCGTCAAGCCAAAGGCACGTACGCTGCTTTATGCGAGAGAAACAGTAAACTACTATATATAGCAAGAAATTTGTTAAAGTCAATCAAAATTATATTAATAGTGCTCACAATAATATACATACATATGTATGCAAGAAAAACGATATACACATTTTTAACTGCAAATTTCATTTGAAAAGAGCCACAAAAAAAAAAAAAAAAAAAAAAAAAAAAAAAAAAGAAGAAGAAAAACAAGTTGTAATAATAAATGTTTATATTAATTTAATTTAATATTTTATATTATATATATTTTATATATTCTATATTATATTTAGTTGCTTTTCCATATAGACTTTGTTTTTATTGGTCAAATAAATAGTCGCACATCATTTGTCTTGGCCATTCGCTTGGCTGCAATTGATCTTGGCTGATCTTTGGCCAACATTTAAGCTGGCCAACAGCAGCACGCTTGATGCACACACATCTGCAGCTGTCCAAAAGCGAAGAAGAAGGGAAACATAAATAAATAGTAATACGAAATACGAAATAAGAAATCAAATAAAATTTGGCTGGATTCGTATAATTTGTCTTGTGTCGCACCTTTTGAACTGCCGGCAGTTGGCGTCAATTAATCAATGCCAATAATGCAGCCGGAGTGTTCAATAGAGATGCCACGCCACGCCCATGCAGACCGGCAACACTTCCGCCTCTATGCAGTGAGAGAGAGAGAGAGAGAGAGAGAGAGTGAATAGTTTGAGCAGCTGTTGATACGACGATTTGTTGCGAATACTGCAAAACATATGTTCTTATCTGGCCCTGTCAGATACGTAAGTGGGTCACAGACAAACTACACGCACGCACACGCACACGCACACGCACACGCACATAGAACACTAATGCGTATACGCACTCGCGCTCGCTCGCTCGCTCGCTCACTCGTTGGCTGGCTGCGTAAATTGCGTATACGCAATGTGTGTCAAGGACAGATATGTGCGAAATTTTTATGATTATTATGATTGTGGCCGCTGTTGTTGTTGCTGTTGTTGTTTTTCTTTATGATTTGCAATGTTTCAAGCGCTGTGCGCCGCTGCTCAACGCTAAATTTAAATGACAACAACAACAGCGGGCAACTGCGGCAACAATCAGGCACCTAGTGAACCAATTTGCGACTGTGTGCTGCGCGTGTGCGTATGCGTGCGTCTGTGTGTGCGTCTCTGTGTGTGTGTGTGTGTGTGCGCGTAGATAGCATTAAATTTCAACTGACTAACGACCCGCTAGAAACAGTTTTGCTAGCCGGCCGATCTTTTATTTTTGCACAACGCACGCCCACGGCCAAGCCAAAGGTCAAACCAGAGCCAAATGCGAAAATTTCTCTTTTTATTTGCGGTTTGCGAAGCTGTAATAAAACGCAAATGACTGAAGTTCAAATGCTCTAACTCTATCTCACTCACTCGCCCTCTCTCTCTCTCTGTCAGGAAAAAAGCAAAACTATTTTCATAAATATCTGAAAGATACAAAAGTATCTGCAGGCTCTATGAGCTACTACATTATTGAGCAGCAGCATCTGTGCGATATCAAAGTATCTTTGAGGTATATAGCTGAGCATCGGCGAGCTATATGATATATGAGCTTTAAGGTTCAGCTTGAGATAGAAAAGTGTCTGTGAGATACATTTGCAGCTTTAGGTTGTGAGATACAAAATATGCGACCTGCAAATACTTTTTTCGTATTTTCTCTTGCACATGTAGAATATGTAAATACTGGTGAAATCCTAAGCTCTAGAAAAAAAGAGAAAAAAAAAACTCTTTGGCATGCCTAGAAGATAGATACCCAAGTAGTAGCTTACATAGATCTACTCTATCATTTAGCTGACAAAGAAACAATATGGCCCCAAGCTGAATTAGCCAAGATGGCATAAAATAAAGACAGCGTATAAGCGGGTATATTAGCTAGAGTGGAAAACTAACAGAGATGAATGTGAAATATAATGTTGGGAATATATTTGATAGAAATGAAATGAAATATATTAGATAGAAAGAAACATATTATTGGTATATTAAATCAGGTATTATCTTATATATTTTATAGTTAATATATTTTAATTATATTTATTATTGTTATTTGTTATAATATATTATTAATATTTTTAAAAACATTTTTTTAATATTTAATATAAAGTATATTAAATAATATAAAAAACAAGTTAATAATATCATTTAATTTAATAATTTAAATTTAGATATATATTTAATTATATTAATATATATATATATTAATATAAATTAAATTATATATCTAAGATAACTATGAAAATTTGAAAAATAATTAAGAAATTAAATGTTAACAAACTTATATAATAATCACATATTATTTCACATCATTAAAGTTGAAGATGTTATTATCATTATTTTTTATTTTATATATAGATATCTAGATAGATATATATCTATATCATATAGCTAGGATATATATATATATTTTTTTTTTTTTTTTTTCATACATATATTTTATATATATATATATATATATATATATATATATATATATATTTTTTTTTTTTTTTTTTTTTTTTAAATATATTTTTCATTTATTTAATTAATTTTTCCCTTATACATATATTTCGCGCTTCTAACACCAGCCAGAGCTCTCTCTCTCTGTTCTCTCGCTTTCGCACATTCTTTTTTGTATGTCAAATTTCCAATTGGGTCGCACGCATCGCAACTTCTGCTATTTGCGAATTTTTGTTTCTTCTTTCATTGTTGTTGTTGTTATTGCTTTTTTTTTTTTGCAAACGCGTCGATCGCGGAAACGAAACAAAATGATGTTGTTGCTTTTGTTGCTCTTAGACTCTCTGTGTGCGTGTGTGTGTTTGTGTGTAAAGCAACGAACGCATTGCGTAATCGCCGCTGCTCGTCGCTGCGCCTTTGCAGCTTGACAACACAAAGCAGCGCTGCCAGCAGAGGACGCTAGTTAAGTTTAGTTGGCCGCCTAGTTAGCGCCTACGTTTGTGCATTTTGTATTTATGTGTGTGTGTGTGTGTGTGTGCCCATGTACTGCTGCCTGTTTATAAAAGCAGTTAGAAGTCAAATGGCGCTGTCGAAATGACGACGCTGCCTTGCTGCGCTCTGAAGCAACAACGCCAAAGCAGCCAGCTTTCATACGCGTGCACGTGTGTGTGTGTGTGTGTGTGTGTGAGCTTTTGTCAGCTGCTTTTTGGCGTCATGCGTAAGCGGCTATAAATTTAGCAAGCACCAAACAGAAGAAGCAACAGCAGCAGCAGCAGTGGCGGCAGTGGCGGCAGCGGCAGCAGCAAAAGCAGAAGAGTCAGAGTCAAAACGATGTCGTGGGCTGCGCAGGCGTCAGCGTTAGCGTCGCAGCCGGCAACGGCGTTCGCGTCGACAGTGACTTTTCGCTTTTTGTGTACAGTTGTTCATTTCATGCCTGCTTTTTCGGCCGAACGCGGAATAGAATTCTTTTTGCTTTTTTTTTTCTTTTTTTTTTTTGCCTGCTTCTTCTTCTCATTTTGTGTTTCTTTTATTTTATTTTTGCGAAATTAGCAACAACAACAGCAACAAGCAGCGAAAATCTAACAGCGAATTCTTTTTATTTGCCATTTTATGTTTTTGCCTGCTTCTTTTTTTTTTTTTTTCTTTTATAGCAACGCACAAAAGCGCGTTAAGTTTAGCCTATTGAGAACTACAACAACAACAACAACAGCAACATGGCAGGCAGCGTATTTAGGTCAAACGCTCAACTGGCAACTGCGTGCCGATTGTCAAAAATAAAATAAAATAAAATGAAATAAAAATAAATAAAAGAAGCGAAAAAATTTAATTTTTTTTTGCGAATTTTTTTTCCTGCTGGGCTCTTGGTTTTTTCTGTTTTTTTTTTTTTTTGCTGATTTCATTTATCTTTTTGTGCGGCTGTCTCTGTTGTTGTTGTTGTTGGTTGCTGGTTCTTCTAGGTTGTTAGTTGTCTATGGAACAACAACAGCAACAACGACAACAATGTTTTTTATAGCCTATGGTGTGCGTTACCTAAATAACGGTTCATCAAGCGTCAGGGCCAAGATACATACAAACATATCTGTGAGATACGCAAGTATCTTTTGGAATACACAAGCAGCTGTAAGATAGAAATGTAGCCATGAGCTACACACACGCATAGGTATTTGCTAGTTACTAAAGTATCTGATTAACAATGAACAATTGCCATGAGATACATTAGAATCTGCAAGATATATTTCTATATATATGCAAGTGCTAACATAAGTATATGTGTGATACTGTTGAATTGCCATCAAATACCAAATTAAATATGTTTTCCATACAAAACTAGAACTAAAAGATACAAAAGTATCTAAAAGATACAAATGTAAAAGTTTGTATAGTAAGTATGTTTGCTATCTTTAGTACTCCATAAGTGTTTCTAAAGTATTTTAGAGAGAAATATTTCTATTAGAATCTGTGAGATACAAAAGTATCTATCAGATACACAGTTCATACGTACATTTGATCTGATCTGATCTGTATGAAACATATGATACAAGCTACAAGCCATAAGCAAATCAAATAATGATACTTATACTTATAATGAAATATGTTTTATCAAAACTAATCTAATCTATATGTGTACACACTGACAAATAAGTATTTGATAACTCTAATGAACATAATATATGCAGTTTGAGTAATGCTACCATTTTACCATTTATATGAAGCAGTAAAATTGCTTCGCTATGTAAATATTGGTTTTCAATTATTTGCAAAAATATTGTATAATATATTTATCATTCAATTCTGTTCTCTAAGACATTGCGTTCAGTCGCAATGACCACAGCCATTCTGATGACTTTAGCTACTACTACTCAGTATATATACTATATTTTCTAGATATATAGATACTTAGATCTATCTTTAATTCGATGAAAATCTCAAAGAAGCTCGTCGATTCATTTTGGTTATCTAATTTTGCAACTCGCACTACTATAGAGGAAGATCAATGTTGGTTAGCCAACCAGAGCTTCTCTACTTCTCTCTCTTACACTCTCAATCATAGAAACACGTGCAATTTTCAACATTTACGTACATATATTTTTTTTAGTAGTATTTTAGTTAGCTCTTGTTAGCTCTTAATGCTGATTGTGTGAAAGGTAGGTAGTAGTAGTTGTAGTAGTATTCGTATTAGTATTAGTAATATTAGTAGGTAGTTGGAACAAACGTTGCCGATTAACAATAATAATATGAATGATATAGTGACAACATTGTTATACATTTTGCGCTTCAGGGTAGTAAATTATAAAGTGTTTGTATTTTGAATTTCTCGTCTTCTTCCAATTGATCGAACTCGATTGGGTGTGAGTCGATATTACGGTGCAGCAGCAGTGATAAACGATATACATTTATATCGATATATATATATATGTGTGTGTGTGTAAACATTCCGATTAGCGGGAGTAAAGCCATCTTCTGTGTGTGTATCTGGATCTGTTCTATATATATATATATTTATATATATATATTTGTATATATATATATGCATGCATTTCTGTAGATTAGTGTGCCTGATTTTACTAATAGCTATATAAGTCTGATTGTGTATAGCCTTCTTGTACCCTCTGACCCTTCCCACATATATGTATATATATATATAATATTCTCTATATATATATATATATATCTATCTATTTTTTCCCAACTTGTGTTTTCTGCTAAGTGAGTGGAATGGTCAAGGGACGAGAGTACAATATATCCTTGATCCTTATTTGATGAACTGATGGCTGGCCAGTTCCCTTCAGGACTTGGCCTTTGATTTCTTACTATGTGGCTGCTTTCGCTTGGCATCGTTTGGGGGCTTCCATTGGGCATGCTCGACGACGCCTTGCGACTGCTTCGGCTCCTGTTCTGGCTGCTGCTGCTTCTTCTTCACTGATGATGATGTGTTTAGCTGCTTTTTGCTCTTGCACTTTGCCGGCGGCTGGCGCTGCTGTTTCGGTGGCAGCTGTGCGGTAGCTGGCGCCGCTGGCACCGGCTTGGCACGAGTTTTGCGCAAACCCTTCAGATTCGGCTCGGAGAGCAGATCGCGCAGTGAGAGTGCTGGCTTCTCACGTGCCGCACGCTGCTCGGGCGGCGTCTTTGTCTTGGGCGAACTGGATGTCGATGATGTTGGTAGCGTGCGCGGCGTCTCCAGAATACAGGGCACAGTCTCGGCCAGATTGTCGTAGCGCGGTTGCTGCGCCTTCAGGCGCGCCTGCAGCTTGGTAGGCTTCACCGGCGGCGAATACGATTCCATCGAATACATTGTGGAGCTACCGTTCGCAGCCGGCGTCTGGCTGATTTTCCAGCGCCCAGCGCGTTCCATCTGGAATGCGCGATAGATGAGATGACGGGGCACGGGAATAGGTAGAGCGGCGTGCATTGTCTAAGAGAAAACATAGTTTAATGATTTGAAATTGAGATAGAATAGAGAGAAATACTCTCGTAGGGAGAGAGAGTGAAAGTGTGAATAGATTGAACTGAGAGGAAAGTAGAGAACATTTACACTGGGAACAGTACAAATAGACTTCTACTGAGAAGCGGGCTTGCATGATCTATGGAATTGAGTGATATATTCCAAGTTGTAACTGTGAGCAGCTGAAGCTGGGAACGGAAAAATTACCTTTAACTATGAACAGTTGGAATGATGAAGAGTTAAAACTGTGAACAACTGAAAGTGGGAACAGTTTGAGCTATGAACAATTGGAATGATGAACAGATGAAACTAAAGAGACGAAAGTAAACAGTTGAAACATAGTTTAATCAATTGAAATTGAGATAGAATAGAGAGAGGAATACTCTCGTAGGGAGAGAGAGTGAAAGTGTGAATAGATTGAACTGAGACGAAAGTAGAGAACATTTACACTGGGAACAGTACAAATAGACTTCTACTGAGAAGCGACTTGCATGATCTATGGAATTGAGTGATATATTCCAAGTTGTAACTGTGAGCAGCTGAAGCTGGGAACGGAAAAATGATCTTTAACTATGAACAGTTGGAATGATGATGAGTTAAAACTGTGAACAACTGAAAGTGGGAACAGTTTGAGCTATGAACAATTGGAATGATGAACAGATGAAACTAAAGAGACGAAAGTAAACAGTTGACACTAGGAGTTGACACAAGGCATGAAGAAATTGAGCTATAAACAGCTTAAGCTAAGAGCCTAACAATTGAAACTAAGAACAGTTTAAGCAAAGAGAAGTTATGAACAGACCAAACTTAGATCAGTTGAAGCTGAGATGAAAGTGAAAGCTGAAATTGAAGAGATCAAACTATAACAGACAAATGAATGATATGGAGCTATGAACAGCTTAAGCTAATCACAGTCGAAGTTATGAACAATTTAAATCATGAGCAGTTAGTCTATAAATATTTCAAAGTAGTTAAATGATAAATAATTGATTGAATAACATTTTAGCTAATGATCAATGAGGCTAAGAATAAGTCTAGGAATGGATATACTAGACGGGGCGTGCTGCTGATTAATAGAGAGACAACTGGGAAGAGTTTAACTATGCCATGTTGCTTCAGCTATCTAGACGAAGTCTAGACTAAGAGGCATCACTCGAATCTCAAACTGTTCCCAGTCCTACAGCCCTTTAGGAATAAGAAAAAAACAATGAAAGGAAACAATTGAAAATGGTCAATGGATTCTTAGCCATTCTCACCGAATTGTAGAGTTTTCTTTGATCCTTGCTGAGCTTTGTCCAGGCATCGGGTGCCCGTTCCATGGCCTCATCGATGCTGCAATTGTGCATTATGCAGAACTCTCTCACATAGTTATAGAACTGTATGGGCGTGGCATTCTTTGGGCGAAAGTGACCCATGGCAGCAATAAGGCCGATGCGTTTCTCGTGCGGCGATTGAGCCGCTGGCTGCGATTTGGCCAAATCGCGCAGCAATTCGGCGTCGCTCGAGAACAATTTGTTGTCCTGTTTCTGTGGTTGTTGTTGTTTTTGTGGTTGTTGTTGTTGTTGTTGTTGTTCTTGTTGTCGAGGCGATTTTTGTGGCTGTTGTTGTTGTGACTCTTGTTGTGGTTGTTGCGATTGTTGTTGTTTGTGGCCGTCGTCATTTTCCCCGTCTTGCTGTGGTTGTTGTTGCTGCTGTTGTTGTAGTTGTTGTTGCTGTGGTTCCTGTTGTTCATGTTGTTGCTGCGGCGGCAGCTGCAGCTCTTGTGACTGTTGTTTCTGATTCTGTGTCATTTGAATGCTATATTAAATTTGGTTTACACCGATTATTCGTTGAGATTTATATACTATCACTTATTACGATTTTTACAATAAGTTTTTGCCAAACGATGAAATAAAAAATTCAAAAATAGAAAAAAAAGAAAAAAATAAAACGTCTGCTTTAGTCGAGCACTATTTATAAAATGATTTACTGCTCGAATAGCCTTAGGAGTCTACTGAAAATCGAAATCCAAAGCCTACTTGAAGCACAACAAAATTACGCAAAAGAAAAAAAGGTGTTTGAATGATAGAAACTGAAATCGGTTAAGTTTACAAATTTATTAATACTAGATAAATTCGTGTAGAAATTGGAATAGTTTATTTAACAAGAACTTCAAATTTGCGAGATTTATTTCCCGGAATGGAACAGCAATTCCCTAGTTGAGTCTTCCATTGAATTCTGCATACAACATACAGCGTCTTTTATGCCTGGAATACTGAAATAGAACACAAAAGAGATTGCTTAATAATTTGCTGTCCAGTTCAGTTTCCGTTCATATCTTAATCAGTTGATTTTAGAATTCAGTGCGCATTCCACTTGAACATTGATATTGGGAGCGCACAGCAAAGTCGAATACTATTAGCAAACTTACTATATGGAAGGGAATGGTGGAATCAAAGCAGGAATACTGAGATGAAATACTAAAGAGTTCACTTAAAGGTTGTTCAAACGTTTTTATTTGATATGTGTAATGAATGTATTCTTAGTTACATGGTGGAATGCTGGAATGAAACATTAAAAAGCTGCACTAAAATTTAACAAAAGTCCGATATAAGCTCATTCGGTTTATATTATGAGGGCAGCCAAACTAAATTGTCGGAAATGCTGGAATGAAACAGCAAACAGATCCTATTACTGTTAATTAACGAATTTTCTATTACATATAATGGCACAAATACATTAATAAATTGTTAAAACTTGCTTTTAATGCAAGAAACACTGAAATGGAACAGCGAAAATTACCTATAAGCGTTTATCAATTAGTTATTCAATTCCATATAGATCACTGAGAGGCTAAGCTGAGTTCAATTCAATAGCTAAGACAGCCTTTACTCCAAGAAATGCTGGAATGGAACAGCCAATAGATCATATAATAGCTTCTGAATCAGTTATCAAATCTATCTAGTTTCATTATTAACTAAATTGAGTTTTAATCATGAGCTTGAACACCCTTCACTGCAAGGAATGCTGGAATGGAACAGCCAATAGATCATATAATAGTTTCTTAATCAATTATCAAGTCTATCTGGTTATCGTATCAGCTAAATTGAGTTTCAATCATGAGCTTGAACACCCTTCACGGCAAGGAATGCTGGAATGGAACAGCCAATAGATCATATAATAGTTTCTTGATCAATTATCAAGTCTATCTGGTTATCGTATCAACTAAATTGAGTTTCAATCATGAGCTTGAACACCCTTCACTGCAAGGAATGCTGGAATGGAACCACAAGTCGATCACATAACTCTTTATCAGTTACTCTTTCGACATTTCTGTCAATCTCCTTGATAATATCAAGCCACAGCGACAGCTGCGACTGTGACAACGCCTAATGCTCGATTCTCCCCGGACATTCGCATAATGCCCATCACCCCGCTCACCCTATCGTCGAATGCTACCACTACCCACTCGACTAGTTGCCGGCTATGCCATGCCGGGTTGTCGCTTTCTGTTGCTTTTCGCGTCCGTTCCATTAAACCATTTGTTCGACGGCTATCGACGGTCCGCAGTGCACACACTTGAGCAGCGCTCGAGCGTTGTTAACCTTGAACATGCGCGCTGCGATGACGGGACTACCCGACTTTCTGACGTTCCCCGTTCCAACAATTGCCGCAATCTCTATGTATATGCATATGTATATATATATATGCATGCATGTATGTATGTGTATATGTTTATAGTATATAAGAATAGAACACAAAACTTCTAACAAGTTTTGCGCGTGCGCAGCGCGAATGCAGCTCAGTCGGAGGCAAAGCAAAATGAAAGAAAAGCAAAGCAATAGAATGGATAACAAATGAAATATTGAAAAGCAAAAAAAAACAAAAACAACAACAATAATAAAAAATCATAAAAAATATATGCATACATATACATACGTCTATATTTTGATATACATATTAATTCTAACGCAACAGGGTGGCTTTACCAGTGGAAGATGAATGAGAACTGTCTAAAACTATATACATACTATATACATATACATAATTTATATAGTATATATACCTATATACAGTCCGATAATTGCAGGCGGCATTTTACTATTCAAGTTTCGTCATCAATGCGAAACGAAACGAAATGAAATGAAACGATATCCACGATAATATAATATCGAAATTGTGCTGTTAGCGCGACTTGATTCAATGTCAGCGACGAGCGGAAGGTGTGCAATTAGTTTGGCTTATTAGAGCTACCTGGCCGGCAGATGCAGGTGTCAAGGGCGGCAGTCCAGCCGCCGTCGGTATTATCCATTGAAATTGGCCGTTAAATAGTTAGCTTTCAAAGCGATTTCTCACTCGCCGATTAGTCATAGTCAGGCACATATATATATATATATATATATGTACATACACATATATAGTATATGGTGTATATAGCAACTGTACTTTAGTATTTGTATGCATACAACTGGCTCGCATAAGTCTTGGCTAACGATCAAGCATGCAAAATTATTCCTATTGCCATACCCTGTAAATGCTGTCCGCCAAATGGGGTATGATGATCAGCATATATGCATATCTAACCTACAGCTATTGAGCATATCTTCTAGTCAATCAAGGAGCGACCTTGGCTGGCTTTAATGGCAGAGTCCAAGTCCAAGTAATTATAGAGAGTTTGTCTTCGATCGAGTCTTGGACTTTAACGAGATATAATAGATGCTCGCACCGGCTACTTGTTAATCATAGAGTCGGAGAAAAATATTGTTTATAACCAAATGGCTGAAAGAGTTTTTTTTTTTTTTTTTGTGTGTTGCGGAAACTTGTTTTGTTTTCTTGTTGTTTTTTTTTTTTTTTTCTAACGACAATAAAACGATTTATTGCCGCTTGCAGTCGTCGCAGCTAAACGTTGCTTTAGCTATCAGATAAGCAATATATATTGAATGAGGAAACCTATTCTCGTTTTCATTCACGATCTTAATGCCTTGGTTTATCTAGATTAGCAAAAGTTCTCTCAATTAGACTTCACTCTTAATGCATTCTTTTTTTTTATAATTTTTTATAATTTCTATATATTTTATGCATATTTCCTGATTCACTCTAACTTTAGATTCGATGAGCTGATTCATTTGTCTCTTTCTCACAGTGACAAACTCTCTCTCTCTCTCTCTCTCTCTCTCTCTCTCTCTTTCTCTCTCTCGATCGCATTTGCTGCTTTCTGAAAGCTCTTGATCTTGATTTCTGTTCCTTTGCTGCTTTGCTCATTTTTAATTACGATCTGAATATTTCTTGAACTATTAGCAAAAGTTCTTTCATTGGCTTAACTCCTGGAATATCTGTTTAGTTTGTTCTCTTTTAATGCTTTTTCAAGCTTTTATTTTTATATTTTATACATCTCTCAATGTGAACTCTCTTTTGAAAGCTTCTAATCAGGCATTTGACAAAGGCACTATTGTTCCATATCCACGATTCCTTCCTATCTACCTCTCTCTCTCTCTCACTCTATATCTCTCTTTCTCTCTCTCTCTCTCTCTCACTCTATCTCTCTCTTTCTCTCTCTCTCTCTCTCTCTCTCTCTAAACCTTTTTAGAAAATATCATACAATGCTTTAGTTAGGGTTGAAAGTTCAACCATCAAAGGCAGTCGCCATTGAATTTGTTAACTACAGAAATTAGAAGACTTCAATGCAGATGTTCGAATTTTTTTTTTATATTTATCAATATATAGAATATATGAAAATAGAAAATATATATAATTAACTATGAATATAATTGAAGAATATCAGCAGTTTATTGATTTAGTTTTAGATAATACATAACAAGTATTGAAGTCGGTTGCTAATCATTAATTAGATTTAAATATAACTATATCTATAACTTTAACTATATTATAGTACTATATATATATTTATATATCTCACTAGTAAAGAATTGCTAATTTGTTTGCTTTGAATAGGCTTCATTCTAGATTAACTCTATAAAACTTGAATGTGCATATTTTCATCAACATTTGAGCTTCATTGGAAAACTTCTTTAAAGTTTCTTTTTTATGTTGTGATTGACAGTTGCAGTAGTATTGAAGAGAAACTGACAACTAGCGCTAATCGCATGAGTTAGCATTTTAGTGACAATTAAAGGATGTGTCATTAGAAAAGAGACAACCATAGGTATTTGCTGAATGTGGTCGCGGATGTCGCAGAGTGAGAGCGAGAGGGTTATGTCCTTCACACAGAGTTGCTATGATATTGATGAACGAGAATATGCAACCAAGGCAGGCAGTTTGACAAGAGAGTCGAAATGGGGCACTAAATCAGAGACGATTGAGTAAGAAAGACGTTTTCGTTGTCAAGCAAACATACCATGGAAGGCGAGAATAATAATTATAATATAATATATTACTTAAAGTCCTTTTGACTAAGTAGGCATAGCTTTCACAGCTTTAGCGCAGTTTTTTTTTTTTTCATATTTAATTATTATGAAATTTAGTTCGGTCGACATCACAATTTTCTATTTGTATTTTTTCCATTTTTTATTTATTTTATTTTTATTTTGTTTATATTTTTTTATTTATTTTTTTTTTTATTTATTTATTTTTTTTTTTTTTTAATTTTAAAACAATTTGTTCTTCATTTTCATGGGTTTAACATGATTAATTGATTAAAAAATTCAAAATAAATTCAGATTATTATATAGGAGTTTCTTGTGTTCCTAACGCCTTCGAGATCAGAGCGAAACATAGCAGATGTCAACGTCTTGAGTTCACAAAACAGTTTTAGCTTGTTTCAGTTTTGGCTAACAGTAAGAGTAGCAAATCGGCTTTTAGAGGCGATGTAGCCTTAGATAATGATGGAAAGGCTTTCGACTGTTTTTACTTGTGCTATATGCTGTGATTCTGAATGGGAGATATATAGATATATGTATTGATATAGATATTAGTTGTATTAGCTAACTTTTATATATATACATAATTTTCTTTTGTATTTAATTTTTTTTATTAATTTTGTTTCAAATTGAATCAGTTAACAAAGCAACTGATGCTTAAACTAAACGCAATAGAACTCCATTCCTTTCCCTATACGTTTTTTTTTTTCTCTTTATAAACATTTGCATATGGGCAATTCTCCAGAAAGGTCAACCACAGCCGAAAAATTCAAAGTCAATAAATGCATTGTCTTATAACATTTTTTTATAGCGAATATATTAAATTTAACTAATATAAACCAATTTTATATATATTCATAACCCATCTCGAAATATTGACACCCAAAGCTGAACAAGTGCAGAAGTTCTGTTTTGAGCATTTCTATTGCACATTTTGTTTTTATACCCTGAACCCATTGAAAATGGGAATTCAGGGTATAATGGTTTTGTGAAAATGTATGTAACAGGCAGAAGGAGAAGTCGCAGACCCCATAAAGTATATATATTCTTGATCAGCATAAAAAAATAAGTTGATTGAGCCCTGTCCGTCTGTCCGTCCGTCCGTCCGTCCGTCCGTCCGTCCGTCCGTCCGTCCGTATGAACGTCGAGATTTCGGAAACTACAAAAGCTAGAGAGCTGAAATTTCACATGAACATGCGTATGTTAGCTACGCAGTACGAGTTTATTTTGTTTTTTCGATAACTCATCCCATTTCCAAATTATCGATAAAAAATCGAAAATTCGTTTCCATTTTTTATGTTTTTTGGGCATAACTTCTACACTGTTTCAGCTAGAGACTTCAAATTTGTTTATTTAGATAGATATTATGTATACGCAGATTATGTAATTTATTGATTTTGGATGCAACGCCCCCTTCGCCCCCAATTAGAAGAAAACGCATTTCAAATACTAGAGATTTGCAATTTGGCACATAGATATATTTAGATACTCTTAATCTACTCTGAAAATTTCATTAAGATAGTCCACCTAGAAATGGAGTTATGAGCGTCCAAAGTTCAGCCCAACCCGCCCCCAAGCAACGGCAGCAACTGCGCGGTTAGCAGAGCGTGCGCTCATAAGTGCGTAAAGAAGAAGAGTATCACTTTTTGGCAGGGTTCAGGGGATCTCGTAGTCGAGCCGCCTCGACTAGAGCCTTCTTACTTGTTATTCATGTTCTTATAGAGAGACACTATGCAATAAAATTTTTTTTTTTTTATCTTCGTTTACCTTTAAATAGTAAGAGAAAAATATAAAAGGAACGATGCAATAGCCTAAACGGTAAATTTTTTCGTTTGTTTCATCGTATATTTCGATGTCACGTTCGACACCGAAAAATAGCTTTTGTTATCAGTAAATCAAATGTATATGAGCAACAAACACCAAAAATCAGTTGCAAACACAGTTTTCAATTGCGAATTTATTAAAAAAAAAATCAAACGAATATATCAATCCGTTCAATATATTAAATTTAAAGTGTGTAGCGTTCGACACCATAGAAAGGTAATGAAAAATTGTGAATAAACTAAAGTGAATTTGCATCTAGGTTGTGAATATTGAAATTAAAAATATAATTATTGATTATAGATGAGTACAACAAACAGCGAAAAATGCAAACGATGGAGAGAGAAAGTGAAGAATTAGGAGAACTATAAATTGAAAAACATTGAAAGAATGCAGCGTGTTAGACAAAAGAGGAGATGGCTGGATGATGAACATGAAAGTCTGATCGAAAAGAAACGAAAATTGGATTGTGTACGACAACAAAATAGACGACAAAAACTAAAAGAACAAAAAATTTAGTCAAATTTGATCGACAGAATCAAAATTATCCTTACAAATGTAAGCAAACCTTGGCCAAAGCAGTTTAAAAAGTAGAAACTGCGATGCCGAACGAACGTATTTTTGTTTTTCTGAATTTTTTTTTTTTTTTTATATATATTGCTAATTTTTTTCAAAAAATTAATAAATATAATTTATTGAAAATCATTTCTATTTCTTTTATTCATGCTCAATTACATAAAAAGTAAAAAAAAAAGAAAAAAGTATGGTGGAAAAAATGTCACGTTCGACACGTCACGTTCGACCCTGATTAAAACTAAAAAATAAAATAAACTACTCATTATTTTGGAATCAAATAAAAAACATTATTAAGATGTGTCAATTTCTGATAATTAAAAATTAATTTTAATAATTTATCACTTAAGGTTTCGCTAAAATCTGCGATTGAATGGTTAATTTCAAAATCAACTTCCACTTTTTGTCACGTTCGACCTGCTTGGTTTTTTGTAATTATCTTGAAAATTAATACTTGCTCAAAATCACCCTTAGTACCAAATTATAGTGCTCATCAAGAGCTATAAGATCCACTATTTGTCAGAATAAAAAATTGTTTTGGCATTAGTTTTTTATACCCTGAACCCATTGAAAATGGGAATTCAGGGTATAATGGTTTTGTGAAAATGTATGTAACAGGCAGAAGGAGAAGTCGCAGACCCCATAAAGTATATATATTCTTGATCAGCATCGAAAAATAAGTTGATCTAGCCCTGTCCGTCTGTCCGTCCGTCCGTCCGTCCGTCCGTCCGTCCGTCCGTCCGTCCGTCCGTCCGTCCGTCCGTCCGTCCGTCCGTCCGTCCGTCCGTCCGTATGAACGTCGAGATTTCGGAAACTACAAAAGCTAGAGAGCTGAAATTTCACATGAACATGCGTATGTTAGCTACGCAGTACGAGTTTATTTTGTTTTTTCGATAACTCATCCCATTTCCAAATTATCGATAAAAAATCGAGAATTCGTTTACATTTTTTAGGTTTTTTGGGCATAACTTCTACACTGTTTCAGCTAGAGACTTCAAATTTGTTTATTTAGATAGATATTATGGATACGCAGATTACGTAATTTACAGATTTTAGATGCCACGCCCCCTTCGCCCCCAATTTAAAAAAAACGCATTTCAAATACTAGAGACTTGCAATTCGGCACATAGATAGATTTAGATACTCCTAATCCACTCTGAAAATTTCATCAAGAATGTCCATCTAGAAATGGAGTTATAGGCGTCCAAAGTTCAGCCCAACCCACCCCCAAGCCACGGCAGCAACTGCGCAGTTAGCAGAGCGCGCGCATCTAAGTGCGTAAAGAAGAAGAGTATCACTTTTTTGCAGGGTTCAGGGGATCTCGTAGTCGAGCCGTCTCGACTAGAGCCTTCTTACTTGTTTTAATTTAAGTGTGTACGAAATGTCACATTCGACACTAGAGAATTGCCCATATATCATTCAACCTAATTCAATTGCAAGTTTTTATATATGTCCCGCTGCTCGAGGCCAACATTTTATGCCACATCTTTAGCTAGTTTTCCATTTATTGCAACTATCTGTTTGCCGTTTGAATAATTTGGCCAATAGATTTAGTTGCCGTTGTTGTTGTTGTTGTTGCATTATTTATGGCTGTCTTATGGTAGGCTAGTGCTGAAAATGGCAGCCGACCCTCAAAAATGTTTTGCCTAGGCGACGACTGCCTACCCCAAGCCCCTGGCTCTGCTGCTCGGCATATCGGCCTCGGCCTAGGCTCGTTTAACCTATGCCATCTCGTTTGCACACACACACGTGCCAATGCGTGTGTGCCAGTGTGTGTGTGTGTGTGTGTGTGTGTGAACAACCCTTACCGCCTGGCCATAGCTGCCCTACGTCTGCCGCCGCATCGGTTCGTGCCGTCGCCCGCTCTCGCTCGTTCGCAGGCCAAATGCGCCTCTGCTTTTGTGTATTCACTCTCTCACTCGCTCTCATGCGCTCCCTCTCTCTCTCTCTCTCTCTCTTTCTTTCTCTTCCTTACTGTCTATCTGTCTCGTTCGCTCGCTAGCTCGCACTTCCGCACTGCCAGCTCGCTTGCACTCACACACTCTATTTGCGGCTTGCTCGCTCTGCCATTGTGTGTGTGTGTGTGTGTGTTGTCCAGTTGGCTTTGCCTGCTTGACTTGAAATTGAGCTACCCTACATACGCACACACACACGCACACACTTGCATAGCCCACGCCTCTTTGCTAGGCTCTGGCTTGCGTGTTCCTATGGCTGCTGACTACCTTAAATATTTCGAATATTTCTAGACATAATGCACACACACACACACACACACACACCACACACACACCTACTAATACACGCTTGTATTAACATTCTTCTTTTTTTTTTGGGGTTGGACATTTGCTGTTGGGCGTTTTGCCAATTGTAGGCGTGTGGCTGGCATGTTGTTGTTAGTTGCGTTGCAGCAATAATATGCAACGGCCATTGAAGTTGTGCCACACACACACACGCACACACTCACACACGCACACATACCTGCTTGCCTATATATTATATATATACATACATATATAGATTGCAGTGCGAATCGCTGAAGCGTTGCTTGCGACAGCTTCGGTTCGATGTTTCGGTTTTGGTGTTCGTGCGAAAATACATATATATATTTTATATATATATATATATACATATATATGAGCAAACACACACACATGCATATAGACATGTTAGCCTACCTTTTGGGCCACGCTCTCCACCGCACTTAATTCACCTGCTTCACTTCACATTTCACATTTTTACACTATTTGCATTTGCGCAAAAAGTGCAAAAGTTGACACACACGCAACATGCAACATGCAACAACAAACAGCCATTATTATTACACTCACACACACACACACACTCGCACACACACTCGCACCTGTATAATGGACGCCATTTTGCTAGCCCTTTGCAGCATTTGCACTTAATGAAATTCTTTTTTAATAATAATCGTATTTTTTTTTACATTTTGTCTCACTCGCTCAATCTCTCATTCTCACTCTCTCTCTCTTTTGCTCTCTTTGCAGGTGAGTGTTGTCAACGCAGTGCGGCCTTTATTTATTAATGGATTTCCCATATCGGATCCACACCCCTGCTCGAGCGTTTTTGACATAAAGTGCATTAAGAGCGTAAGTCCAATTTTTTGCTGTTTGTCGCTTAATGAAAATGGAAAATGCATTTGCCATTTCCATTCGCATTTCTGTTGCGCTGTCAATGCGATTGGCTAATTATCATTAATTATGCAGTTAAACGGACTTGAGACTGGCATACGCCTTAAAGTCTTACGTTAATCCATTATGAAGGCCGAAATATTCCTCTTGGCAAACATTTTTGAGAGAGTTGCAAAAGGGGGCAGGCGGCAAGGGAAGACTTTAGTAATGTCCAATATGTCACAAGTAGACTAAAGTTAATTTTAATTTTAATAGATTGATAGATATATGAAGAAGTATGTTCAGAAAATAAATGCAAACTTTCGTTGGAGCGAGAGAGAGTGGAAGAGAGAGAGAGAGAGAGACAAGAGTTCTAATAAGTTTTAATAAACTAGCTAAAGTTCTTAAAGGTTTTTTTCTGTAGTTGTCTGAAAATCCTGAAATACTTAAGTATCTGAAATCGAATATGTTCAGATTTCAATACAAGAAAATCTACATTTCAAAATCCCAAAAGTGAATGAGAAATTCCACATTTGGCTCTTTCTCCAGTGTCTAATCTCTAGAATAACATGACTAGATCGTTTCAGCCTGTTGAGCTGATCAGGAATTTATATGCTTAATGGGTTCTGTCACGCTTCCTTTAGTGCTCAGAATTCCCATTTTCAATGCGTAAACTCATATTGAAAGACTCTCCATTATGATTATGATTTAGCTGAGAAAACAAGAATATTATATCGAACTATGAATTGTTAAATGAGATATTTGTCCTGCTCCCTCTCTGCAGCAGTAGGGCTTAGGATTCAATGAAATGGCATATTTTATATAATACTAAATGGTTCAGTAACAATAGAGACTAAACCCTATATCATTGGTTGTGTTCTCCCCTGAGATATCTGTCTATACAATTCGGCCTACTTAAACTATGTTAACTTGGATTTCAACGTAGTCAAGCTGTATCTGCCACAATTTCTTGCACTTCAGACGATCTGTCGAGCATATCAATTGCTATTCACGATGCATCACAATTCAATCAGTATTCAAAATGTTTTCTGCCTCCCTTGATTATGGATGTTTAATGCTGCGAGTGCGCAGTCAGGAGCAGAGAGGAGAGGCGTGGTTAGGCTAGGCAGTGCGAATATCTGTGACTTACAACTGGGAACTGCGCCCAGTCACGACATTCGCCAGCCAGCGACAGCTGCGTGTGCCCCGACTTGTAATTAGATTGTTGACCCCCTGAAATCGGGGGCCCTCAGACGCTGAGCCGAAACTCACTTGAGCGTTATTTCGAATGTCGTTTCGCCAGTGCTTGAGCAATAGTAATGCCAACTCATGTTGCGTAGGTCCTAGGATAACCTAGGTATCTCCTAGTCAGGCACTTTCGAGTTACATTTTCCTGTTGATCTTGCCTAAAAACCTAGATCGATTACGTTTAGTCAATCACTTCCTACTACTTGAGTATTTCATTTAGCTTTTCTTATTGGACTTTCTTAGAAATCCAAGTCAGTTGGGGTATCTTCTAGCCAGGCACAGCCTGCTAAAGCGTGCTTGCTTGTTTCAATCCGATGCATGAAAAGCAGTGCGCAGACGTGACTGCAACACGCAGGATATATATATAAATATATATAGAATAAAAATATATATATATAAATATGTTGATATATATATATATATTTAGAGAAAAAGTGCAATAGCAGCGTCCGTTTTAAGCGTGGCAAGTGTTGCGCTTTGGGCACTCAGCGGCATGACGGAATTGCAACCCACAATCGCAGCAAAAGCCACCCAGCGGCATCCACGGCTTGTTGTTGCCACAGTTGCCGCGGCATTGCGCAGGCGCGCACCTACACTTTGGCCCCGAATGCTACTTGGCTGCCTCCTACTGGCTGCGACTGCGACTGCGACTCTGAGTCTGACTCTGACTCTGACTGTGACTCCAACTCTGACTCCAGCTACGCGTCCAACTCCGACAGAGCTGAGATTAACATCACTATGTCATAAAGTTTGCCAGTCAGCTCTGATCCCATAAAGTTTTGTGCGTTTTCTCTGGCTCTCAACGCGCGCTGCGCAGTCGGTAGAGTCCATTAGCTATGTGAAAGCGTGTGACAGTCGATAGTTATCGATAGCTATCGATATAGATATAGATATAGATATAGATATAGATATAGATATAGATATAGATATAGATATAGATATAGATATAGATATAGATATAGATATAGATATAGATATAGATATAGATATAGATATAGATATAGATATAGATATAGATATAGATATAGATATAGATATAGATATAGATATAGATATAGATATAGATATAGATATAGATATAGATATAGATATAGATATAGCCTGAATCGAGATTCCCTTTCCTGTTCATAGAGTACTTCCCATTCGACTTGCCTCTGCGCCCATAATTGTTTCGTTGCAGCAATTGTTGCTGCTGTTGCTGTTGTTGCTGCTGTTGCTGTTGTTGCTGCTGCTGCTATCGTTGCACTTTAGGCTGCTGCACGCAGAGCACGCATTTTCAGCGTGAAATGCAATTTCTGCGCCAAAGGAATTTCAATTGTGTTGGTGTGTGCCAAGAGTGCCTCAACTCTAGCTGCGACTGCGGCTGAGCTTTGAGCAACTGCAACTGCAACTGCAACTGAAACTGCAGCTATGAAGTGTATGTGTATTGTAATTTTGGTATGCTTGCAGCTGGCAAACAAAAAAAAATAATAAAAATAGAAGAAAACTCCCGCAACAGATAGAGAGAGAGAGAGAGAAAGAGAGAGCGAGAGAGAGTGAGTGAGTGAGTTGCTGGCATTGGAAAAGGCGCGTCAGTTCGTCCGTTTGTCAGTTTGTCAGTCAGTCAACGCACGACGCTCACGCAAATCACGCAACTCGAATTGTCTTGGCCTGTTCTAGCCAAGTTAATGTTGTTGCTGTTGCTGTTGTTGTTGTTGCTGTTGTTGCCAATTTCATTTGCCGCCGCATTCCTTTGGGTAGCTGCCACATCTTTCGAGCCGCGTCTTCAGCTGCAACTTTTCGCTTCGGCTTCGGCTGCGGCCTCAACTTTAGCTTCATCTTGTTCTTCTCTTGTTTTTGATTTTTTTTTTTTTTTTTCTTTCTTTTTTTTTGTTAGTTGAACTTGGAGGCCACAGCAAATTGCACTCTGTGCGCACAATTTTCAAACTCTATTGTTGCGTTGCCTCCAATGCGCAACCAGAACAGAGGAACAAAAAAAAACGCATAGTGTTGGATAATTTTTATGCTGAATCTATTTACAATTGCCGAGACTCAAAAAAAAAAAAGAAGCGATAAGTACATCAAAGTGGAGCATGAGAAGAAGCTAGAAGAATAGCTATTTTCAATTTTCATTTACAGCTAGAAACGATTTTTATTGGATGAAGATAGGGAGAGAGAGAGATAGAGAGGGAATAAGAGAGAGAGAGAAGAAGAGAGAGAGGTAGATAGCGGGAGAGAGAGAGCGAGATAGAAACATGGAGAGGGAGAGATAGAAACATTGAGAGAGAGAGAGAGAGAGAGAGAGAGAGAGAGAGGGAGAGAGAGAGGGAGAGTGAGAGAGAGAGAGACGAAAGCAGAAAAAAAAGAAAGAATTACATAGATAGACATAAAGCGAGAGATAGAGATAAAGAGAGCGATATAGAGAGAGTGAAAGAGAATGTAAAGAGAATGGGAGACATAAAAAGAGAGAGAGAGAGAGAGAGAGAGAGAGAGGAAGAAAGAAAGAATTTGATATAGATATAGATATAGATATAGATATAGAGAGAAAGAGAAAGAGAGATTGATAAAGAGTGATATAAATAGAGAGAGAGAGAGAGAAAGAGAGAGAGAGAGAGAGAGAGAGAGCCAGACAGACAGAAAGGGAAGATGGAAAAAGAGAGAGGAGGACAGAGAGAGCGAAAGTAGGTCAGAAAGATGGAGGAGGACTGAGGTGTCGAGAGGGAGTGAATGAAATAGAGATAAAGGGAAAGAGAGAGAGAGAGAGAGAGAGAGAGAGAGAGAGAGAGAGAGAGAGAGAGAGAGAGAGAGAGAGAAAATCTGCAGATAAGTGAAAATGTCACAAAATTTGCTTAAATAGCAATAATTTCAGTCTCTCATTCTCATTCTCTAATTCTCTCAGCTCATTCTCAATTCTTGCTCAAGTCTTTCAAAGCTCAGTCTCAATTCACTAAATTCTCAACTTTTACTTATGCCATATACGTATAGTTCTAGCACCAGGTTTATCTGTCCATGTAAGATATGTGAGTAAAAAGCTTAAGCCCAAATCTCCAACGTCAAGGATGAGACTAATTGTCTCTAGAGTCAACATGTTTTTAACACAAATAATTTCTAAGCTAAGATCAAAACAAAACTAATAATACCCAAAAGCTGATTAAAGCTTAAAACAAATCTAATAGCCAAAGCTGATTAAAGTCGCTTAAAATTCAATCAGAATGCAAAGCTTTGACTGAATGCGTCAAGTCGTAGCTGCATACATACATATGGATTACTATAAATGTCTAATCCAATATTAATCCATGAATCTAACTGTGCATTTGTGCCCCTAATCAAGCTTCTATAGCCTGTCTGAGTTGTCAGTGGATGGAGCTGAGCTTAAATGAAATTTAACTACTTTACATTAATTATAAAAATATTATTTATTTCAATTCTGCTTCGAGCTGGCTGTTATCTAAATTGAAATGCAAATACAATATTTTATTTTTATATTTTTTTTTTTTTTAAATATATTTCTCTCAATATTTGCGTATGCGCGGTTCGACAATTAGCGCGCAGGCTGCAACATGGCTGGCAGCTGGAACGTGCCACATGGACTCGAGGCGAGGGCACGCGTTTCAAGCAGCAACAACAAGAAATGTTTAAAATATATTTTGGACTCTTGGCTGGAGTCTTTGATTCGCGCTGGCAGTTAGCGGTTGAAATTAACATGTTGCTGCAGCAGGAGAAGCGGGTGGAGGCAGAGGCGTTGGTAAGAGGCAGGTAGAACAAGGAACTGAGACAGAGTGGTACAAGGCGAGAGAAAGGCAGTGATAGAGGCAGGAGCTGAAGAGGAAGAAGCGCAATAGGGACACAGATAGCAGGAGGAGAGACAAAAGCAGAAAACTGAAGCAGCAGCAGTGGCAGGAGGAACTGTGTCTGAGTGCCTCGCTGCTTATCTTTATCGACATTTGTTTTCTCTCGTGTCTGTTTCAACTGGCCCCGCTGGCCAGGCCAAGCAACAACAAAAAAGGAGTACCTTAAAAGAAGCTAAAAACCAAACCAAAAAAAAAAAAAGCTGAACAAAAAAAGTGCCAACTGCTGCTGCTGCTGGTTGCTGGTTGCTGGTTGCTGCTGCTGCCTGTTCTCATTTTGCTGGTGGTCCTGCCACTCGCACTTTTGTTCTGGCCAACGGACTCCTTATTGACCACATTCAATGTGCAGCTCTCGACAGTGTGTGTTCTTTTTTGCTGCTGCTGCTGCTGCTGCTGCCTGTAGCTGCCTGTTGCCATTGTTGGACAGGCCGGGCCAGGCATGTTGCTGTTGGCCTGGCTGCAACTGCGTGTTGTGTGTGGTCAGTTTTGCGGCTCGCCGAGTTGATTACTTAATTCTATTGATGACGTTTTGACTGATTGCCTTATGAGCTTTCACTTTTTTCCACAAACTCCGCACAATGCCAGTTAATAACTGGACCAGCGTTCATGTTGCTGGCATGCCTGTTGCTGCTGCTCCCGCTGCTGCTGTTGTTGCTGTCGTTCATTGTTATGAATTATTCATGCAACAAGGCGCAAGCACACTTTTTTGTTTGTGTGGCCAGCACTGGGACTTCATCAGCTTCGGTTGCGGCTGCGGCTGCGGCTTCAACTTCAACTTCAATTTCATCTGGGCCTGTGCGGCACACTAAACGTTTCAATTCCCTCCACTGACTGACGTTACACTGTGCTACAAAATATGAAATTTTTTGTGGTGCCCATTGTCATCAAAATATCTAGCGATGACATTAGGCATGCGTCAGTTCTATCACCTGTAAGTTGATTATATTGAGAGAGTTCTGTCTTATGAAATTATCTCTTGCTTGAAGTTCATTCTATTTAAAGGCCTCTCTATGTGATTCTCATGAATTAGTAGTATTACTCAGTGAGTCTTTATACTTCAAGATTTTTCTCAAGAGCTTTAACTACTACTCTTTTTTTCATTAATTGCTTTCAGCTTGATACTTTCTATGCGATTCTCCTAAGCTAGGAAGACGTATTAATCTCATTTTCTTCAGCTTTACTCGTTTTACTTCTTAATTTGAATGCCGTTCTATGTGAATCTCAACCGCTTAAATAATAATATTTTCAACGTTTCTCTCAATGTTTCCCTTCGCCTGTCTCACTCTCTCTCTCTCTCTCTCTCTCTCTCTCTCTCTCTCTTTCTCTATATATATATATATATATATATATATCTCACTCTCCTTCTATATATCTGTCTCCCTTCTATATCTTTTTTTGTCACCATCTCTTTCTCTCTCTCTGGCACTCTCGCACTCTCTTCTCTCACTCTCTCTCTCTCTCTCTCTCTCTCTCTCTCTCTTTCTCTCACACTTTCGTTATATTTTTATTTATAATTTCTATTTTCTTTCTTTTTTCTCTCTTTCTCTCTCTCTCTCTCTCTCTCATTATATGTACTTATGTCTATTTCTATTTATTGTATTCTCTTTGTCTTTCTCTTTTTCTGTCCGTGTTTCTCTCTTTCTCTCAAACTTCGAACTGTTCTCTCTTTTCATATCCCTCTCATATCCTTCTTCTACTTGACCCCATGATCTCCACCATCTTAGAGAAAGCTCTTAACCTTTTCACACTGTCAAATGTGTGAACGAGAGATGTTACGACTCGGATAAGAGCTAAACTCTCACTTAAACCTCAATTTTCACACACCTTGAAGCGTGTTGCGCAGTGTTGATCGCTTTTCTTTGCCCCCCCCCCCCCCCCCCCCCCCCCCCCCACTCCCTGTTGTATAATATTAACCGCTAGATGACTTTATTAAGTCGGAAATCGCCGACAGTGTGTCGTCCAATCAAAATGGACCGCACAGCATGATTTAGTGGCGCATTCCTTCACACCTGCCATGTCCGTGCCGTGCTGAGCTCTGCTGTGCTGTCATGTCAATAATGCCACCAATTCTGCGCAACGGGCCAACTGATAATGATGTGACAAAACAGCAGTTGCCTTCCTTTTTTTTTTGTCTTTCTTTATTTTTCTTGTTGTTTTCTTTCTTTCTGCGGGTTTTTTGCTTTTGCTTTTAGCCTGCAGCGATTGCGCGGCTGCCAATGGCCAATGCCTGGGCTAAAAGCTGAGAGCAGACCAAAGCCAAAGCCAAAGCCAGAGCCAGAGCCAGAGCCAGGCTACAAGGCACGTCGTCGCTGTCATTAACGTGATTTTGTTGTTGTTGTTGTTGTTGTTGTTGTTGTTGGCACATTATGCGTTATTACGCGTGCGCAGCTGCAGCGACTGCTGCTGCTGCTGCTGCTGGAATGGAGCCCAGACTGGAATTGTCTGTGATATCTTTTGGCGTTACACCAACGTTAAGCTAAAGTGACACTTTGACAGCGATGCGTGATAAACGACAAAGGCAAAGGCAACAAAAAAAAACAAAACAAAACAAAACATTGTTGTTGTCAGCGGAAGCTGCGCGCTGCAACGTCTGCGCCTAACGGTCGCTGCAATTTGTAATTCTCTTACTGTTTGTTGTTAATTTTTTCTTCTCTGTTTTTTTTTTTTTTTTTTGTTTTTGTTGTGGTTTCTGTCTGATATGCTAATATACCTTTCCTCGGCATCGACCAAATATGGCATAGATCCATTGACCAACATTCAAAGACTACTTGTTAGGCAAGTAATTCGAACTAAAAGCGCTTGAGCTTGAGGTCATGAGAATCGCATAGGAGAGGCGCATGTGAAGAGATGATGGGAGAGAGAGAGAGGGAGAGTGAGAACGCTTTGGTATGTGATGGAATGAAACATGAAATGAATGAAGTTTCATCAAACAAAGAGAAAATCATACTTCTGAATGCAAGTAGAAATTTAAAAGAACTAAAAGCTTGGCTTAAAAATAAAATTAAAATATATATAATTTATAAAGGAAACCCCATGGCCTTCAGTTGGCAAAGGTAGCATTTGTTTTTTAGCTCAACTTTGATGGATTCGTTGATATCTCAGCGCTCAGCTCACACGCATTTCTGATTGTAAGCTCAATGTTAATGCTCAATTCAGTCACCAGCTGTGCTTGGTTTAAAGTGTTCCACTTTCAGATGTCACTCGTTCCATCTAGCTCACACTCAATCCAGCCCTCTCTCTCTCTCTCTCTCTCTCTCTCTCTCGTTTGACTAATCTTGACAGTCGAATCTTGACATTCGATGCTAGCTAACATGCAGCTTATCCAACGATCGGCCAATGCGCGCACTGATTGATGGATCTTGTTAAATGTTCAGCGATTATATAAGCCAAGGATGCAGCTTAATGCTACCCAAATCAGCAAAAAAGAAGTAGAAGAAGGAGAAAAGAAAAATCGAAATCCGACCAAATGAAAATAGTTGACAACTCTCGCCAGCAACAACAGCAACAGGAACGACAACGCTTTCCGTTCACGATAAGCAAGAGAGCAACAACAATGGGCAACAATAGTTGTTGTTGTTGTTGCTGTTGCTGTTGTTGCTGTGTGTGTGTGTGCTACGCGTGTGTGGGCGCAATTTTCCATTGAATTATAATTTTTCATATTACAATTTTTTTTCTTTCTACTTTTATTTTTGTTGTCGTTTGCAATTGTTGTTGTTGTTGTTGTTGTTGCTGGTTTTTTTGCTTTGGCTTGTCATAATTTTCATTACATGTTTTTGTTGCTGTTGTTGTTGTTGTTGCTAACCATGTTGTTGTTACCGCAGCCTGAACCTACGTCTTGATAAAGATCTCTCTTTTGCAGCTCTGCTTGAGTGCGGGCTGCAACAACAACAACAACAACAACAACAACAACAACAACAACAGCAACAGCAAGCAGAAATATTGCAACAATCTGATAAGAATGTTGTGTATTGGCAAATGCAACAGACATAAGACAACAGACAACAGCCAACAGCTAAGAGACAGCAACTGCGACGTCGGTTTGTGTCTTGGCTAGGCAGCATGCAAAGAGAGGGGGGGAGGAGAAAAACAAAAACAAAAACAAGAACAAGCAGAGCAACAATAAGATTTGATTTTTGTAGACGATGGAATACCCTTGCTAATTGATTGATGAGTGATGAGTGATAAGTGATGAGTGATGAGTGATGAGTGATGAGTGATGAGTGATGAGTGCTGAGTGATGAATGATGACTGATGACTAATGACTAGTGATTAATGGCTAATGACTAATAATTAATCACTAATGACTGATGATGAATCACTAATGACTGATGAGTAATGACTAATGAGTAACCACTAATTACTAATAAGTGATGACGGATGACTGATGACAAATAACTGATGTCTGATGACAGATAACAGATGACAGATGACTGATGACTGATGACTGATGACTGATGACTGCTGACTGCTGACTGATGACTGATGACTGATGACTGATGACTGATGACTGATGACTGATGACTGATGACTGATGACTGCTGACTGCTGACTGATGACTGATGGCTGCTGACTGATGACTGATGACTGATGACTGATGACTGATGACTGATGATTGATGACTGCTGACTGATGACTGATGACTGATGACTGATGACTGATGACTGATGACTGCTGACTGCTGACTGATGACTGATGACTGATGACTGATGACTGATGACTGATGACTGATGACTGCTGACTGCTGACTGATGACTGATGGCTGCTGACTGATGACTGATGACTGATCACTGATGACTGATGACTGATGACTGATGACTGCTGACTGATGACTGATGACTGATGACTGATGACTGATGACTGATGACTGATGACTGATGACTGATGACTGATGACTGATGACTAATGAGTAGTGAGCTGTAAGTGATGACTGATGCTTAATGCGCAATGAATCGCAACAGAAGGATTGTTTGAATGCTTTACCAACTTACTAATTGATCGACTGATTGATTGATTGACCAATTGACTGATTGATTGACTAAATCTCTCATTTCTTACATATTCATTAACAAGCTCTGCATACCCTTCGCTAGGGTACACAAATTGGAAGCCAAAGTCGAAGTTGAAGTGCGTTGCCTGTCAAAACAAACAAAACGACAACAACAGCAAGGAGTATAGTAATAGCAACAGCAACAACAACAAAAACAACAGCAACCATTGCGCTGACTGTGGCAACTCTGCGCATAACTCTTCCAACGCTGCCCACCCACGCTGGCCGGCCCAAACGAATTGACGAATTGTGGCAGTCGACGCAGTGGCGCAAATCGGGAACGCCAATGACATTATAATATGTCAATTTTTATGCCGCTTGGCAGGCGCGTGTTACAAAATGTCAAAAAACGCAGCGGCACAGCAAACAACCACAACAACAACAGAAAACAACGAACAACGACAACTCTATTGTGCACCCACGCGTTGTTGTTGGCGTTATTCAAAAGGCGAACATTGCTCGCCGTTGCTGTAGTTGTTGTTGCTGCTGCTGCTGCTGCTGCTGCTGCTTGTGCTGTTGTTGTCCTCCGAAATGCAAACAACATGCAACATTTAACATTTTTATGCGATTTAAGCAACGTTTTGTCATGTTGTCGAAATGTCGCTGAGTGCTGCAGGAAAGCTAATGGAAGTAAAATAGATTGAGTCGGGTATTATGGTTAGGGAGGGGGGCATTGGGAGAGAATGGGGATGCGAGAGATAGAAGAGAGCGAGAGAGGAAAGGAAGACAACTAGTGGGTGAAACCAAAAAAGGGATAGGCGAGAGGAAAGAAAGAAGAAGGAGAGGAAGGAAAAGAATCGAGTGAGAGATAGAGGCAGATGGTGATATTGAGAATAGGGACGATGATAGTTAGAAGGGTGAAGAAAAGGAAATGGAAAAAAAAGGGAAATGGTGAGAAGGATCAATATGATCATATGTACAGAGAGAGAAAGAGACAGAGAGAGAGATAGAGAAGAAGAGAGAAAGAAAGAGGGAGAGGCAGGAATATAAAAGAGAAAGAGACTGAAAAGAATGTTATAGAAATAATACTATAGAAGAAAGAGCGAATTTAAGAGACACCTAGAAAAGAAGCAGATAGATCGCAGATAGAAAGAGTAAGATGGATCATAAAGATGAGTCTCTTTCTTCCCATCGCCCTCTTGCTAACTTGATCTACAAAAAGAGAAGGTGAGATAATTAGATTAGATTGTGAAATGGTCAAATATATCGATAATTTAATGCAGTAAGAGAAGAAGAATGACTTGGAGAAAGAATGTTTTTAATATATGTATTTCGTCTTGATTATGCCCAAGATCTATTATATATCCATGAAAATGTTCGTTTTCTTATTCTATTACTAATGTATTCTAATCTAATCTAGTTCAAGATAAAATCTTATAATTCATTCAATGAATCGCGATCACATTCAATATGCCTCTCTCTCTCTCTCTCTCTATACATAATACATATGGTATATTCATTCTACATATGTATGCAGCTCGATAATCAAAATATTCATCAGTTTATTTCATTTGGTTCGAATCGTCAGATCATATTTCGATGCTGAACCAATTCAAAAGCGAGCGAGCGAGCAAATGTCGTTATCTAGGACGCGATCGGGCGAGTTGGCCAATTCGAATGCTGGCGATCTGCGATCTGCGATCAGCGATCGTCTCGATGATCTGCGAGTTGGTTGAGTTTATGGCTAGGTGGGTCTTTATGTGTAGCATAATTACCATGATCTCTAACCGATTTTTAATTGAATTAAAATGCGAGCTAACAAACGCTGCATAATAATAAATTGCCGTCGATTGACGATCGTTAGCAACAGCCAAAAGCGAAAGTTGCGTTCGCCAAATTGGCCAACTCGAAGATCGTTTGCGATCGCCGATCTCTCACTCACTGTTGCCGGTAGTCGTCCTGTTTTTGTTGTTGTTGTTGTTGTTGTTGTTGCTGCTGGTGCTGCGATTGTTGCTGTAAATTAAGATCGTGCGATTAGCGCTGACAGCGCAATCCCAGCTGAGAGCCGCTAACTCTCTTAAAGCTTTCTACATTTTTAATGAGCATTTCAGCTGTAGCATCGATCGTGCCCCCACCGGCACACAAGGCGCCATCATCGTCATCATCATCGTCGATCGATCGATCGAACGAACGAACGACCGATCTGATCGGATCGGGGTGTGGGTGGGCGCTCTCCCAAGCCCGTTCGATCAGTCGCTTATCACAAATTATGGGAACACAAAATTCCGCATATTGTCTAGGTCTAGGCGCTCTGCTCAGCTCAGCTCAGCCATTTGGCTTTGAGCTACGATCAGCCAATTCCTACTGCAACCACAACAGATTGATCGCTTATGCAAATGCCCTTTCTGTAGAGCCAACAATATGAAATATATATGAAATACCCAAGTGTTAAGCCAGAATGTTGTAATATTTCTACATTTATACTAAAAATATATGTTTTTATATAGTATACATATTTTCAATATATTACTCTTCAGTATATTACATTTTTAATAATTTCTTGAGCATCATAAGATAATACAACAGAACTTTATATAGTTTATATTAATGAAGAAAAATAATATATATATATATATATTATATATGAATATATATTTAAACTATATTATATATATGTGAAACATATCATTCTTATGCCACACTTTATCTATGATTCTTCTAAAGGGTATTCATGCTTTTGTCTCCCAGTCTTCGCATTTGTTCCTGCTGCTTGTGCGGGTGCGGATGCGGATGCCATGGTCAGGTCGATGTTGCTATTGCCGTTGCCGTTGCCGTTGCCGTTGCCAGCGCCTCCGCAGGCTCCTGCTGCTGCTGCTGCTCCACGACCTGAGCTGTCTATGTCTTAGTCTTTGCCTCTCCCCGTCCAAACGTCCCATCGTCTGTCTGTCCGTCCGTTTCTCTTCTACTACTCCTACTCCTACTCCTACTAAGGCCTTTGTCTTTTGTACTCTCTCTCTGTACTCCCTCTCTCTCTCCCTCACTCTTCCTTTATGTACGTGTGTGTGTTGCCGTTGTTAATTTGCGTTTTGTTGCGTTTGCCAGTTCAGCAACATGAATTTGTTGTTGTTGTTGTTGTTGTTGTTGTTGTTGTTGTTGTTGTTGCTGTTGCTGGTTGGCTGGCAAATTGTTACACGCGTTGCTGCTTTGATGTCTTTATGGGTTTTGAATTTGTGGGCCCCATTCGCCGGGCAACAATCGTGACTGCAATTCGCAGGGCTGCACCACTCGCGCCTCCTTCATGCTCGAGTCGAAGTTGAAAGCCAACATCGCCTTGGCCAAAAAAAAAAAAAAAAAAACAAGCAAAAAGCGCTGAAGGAAAAGCAAAGCAACAAAAAAAAAAAAAAGACATAATCAAATGTGGACAAAATTATTGAGCAATTTAGTTTTACTTTATGGAGCAATTGCAATGCGCGCTGATGGCCAGGCGGAGGCCTTTGCCGCTCGTTGATAGTGTTGATGCCTCAGATGGCGACGGCGACGGCGACGGCGACAGCGACTGAGGCAGAGACTGTGACTCTGAGAGCGAATCCTAGTCTGAGACCTCTGCCTGTGACTCTACCTCAGTCACAGTTGGGGAATTTGTGGAGCGTTTTCTTTATGTTTATGCGGTAAATGGCATTAATGGATTTATAGAGGCACGCTCAGCGGCCTCTCTGCAGCATCTTCGGCCTCTCCGGCTGGAGCCCTTGCTTGTAGCTTGTTTGATTAGGATTTATGTGGTGCGGCGTCATCATGTGAACCGTGTGGCATCATGGCAGAGACCATGCTGTGGCGGCTAACAGCAATCAAGCTGCCAAGTTGACAATGTAACAATTGCATCAATCATGATGTACGCATAAATTCAATGTCAATTTAGTGCACAACACTTTAAGCAAAAGAGAACTAATTGTTAATTAGTAGAAAAGCAATAGGTCAATCAAGCATCGCATCAATCATCACATTAAATAACTTTAATAAAAAGAAAATATGTTGTACACACAATTAATGTTAAATGTAGCTCAATCATGATGCACAATCAATCATCAATCATGATTGATGTACTAGCATTCGATGATGTCTTCAATCTTAGATACAAATCAATCTTAACAAGCAACAAAATATTTCAATTGAATCAGAAACATAGAAAATTATTCAACAAACATGCTTCAATCACTATCAATCAAGCTATTGATTCTTATATATGATTATAAAATATTATTCAAACAAAATTTAAACTTGCATCACATCAAAACTTTTAATCAATTACTAATATTCTATAGACATTGTTATGACATAGTTCAAAACGCCTCGCACGTCAATCAATCAATCAATCAAGCATACAATTTGTAATACATCTTAATAGATCTCATTAGCATTCTTGCCTTCTCTCTATTGTTAGCTTGCGCGATCTCCAAAGAATTTTGCGCTAAAAAAAACAACTGTTAAGAAAACCAGTTAAGAGCTTCAATCAAGGCATTTCGATTGAAGCGTCAATCAAAATATCGCACTAGAAAGGCAAATGGTCTATGAACTTTTGCAGCGACCTCTCCTCACACCGACACCCACACACACACACACACACAGACACACGCACACACACGCACTCATTTACACTGGGGCAAACAAGTAAATTTGATTGATGGTTGCATTGAGTTGGCAATCCCTGAATGCAGCCCCGAGGAACTCATCTCTGCTCGGCTAGCCTAAAACTCTGAAAGGCATGACAAACGTTTTTATATGAGCTTATGTATATATATATATATATATATATATATACATATATGATATATATGTGCATGTATATGCACATATAGAGAGTGTTTTTGTGCTATTCTAGTTGGCGTCTTTTTGCTTGGGCCGTGCCCAGTTTTACGTTTTTATTCCTATATAAATATATATATATATATATATATATATATATATATATATATTTATCCACATATATACATTTTTTTGCTGGTATTTTGTTTTGTTTGTGGCTTCTTTTAGCCGCATTTGCCCTTTGGCCAAAAACTGTCGCAAGTCATCAATTTTCATTCAGTCTCTCGCCTATTATTCACGCCTAGCCAAGGACCAAGAGTAACGAGCGTCCAGTTCAAGTTCTTGACTGGCTCACCAAGCTCACCTGGCGTAGCCGGACTCAGCCGGAGTCAGTTGGCTCACCTGACTCACCGCCGTCCCTCGGTGGGCGTTTGGGTCTGACGTTAAGCCAGAGCAATGAATGCTTTTAGCTGAAAACTGAGTAATTGAGTGACAATTAAGTTATTTCTAGACGAACAAGCCGCGATCAGCACTCAGCAGAGCTCTAGCCACTTGGCCACTTGGCCAGTTTCCCGATTGCCCAGTTACTCGGCTCTCCAGCGCTCTTGGTCAGGCTTTTTATGAAATATTACCAAGTTCATATCTCAATTATGTATGGCACAGTGGGGCATGGTATGAAACTAAAAAAATAAAAAATAAGATTATTTTTAAATTTAAATTTAGTAAAATAATAAAATAAAATCTGATCAAATATATTTATATTAATTTATTTATTTATTTTTATTTTATTTTTTATTATATTTTTGTTTTGTGTATTTTTAATATATTTTACATTGACACATTTAACATTTTCATGCCTTGCTTATTAGCTTGTTGTCCACTGTGCTTTAGGTTAGGCTCGCTCTCTGCGTATCTGCGCTCTCCGAGTGAGATTAATCGCAGCTTTGACAGGCGCTGCATTCGACGACGACGACGACGCTGCACTTTTTTTTTTTTTTTTTCTTGAACATGATTAAACGACCGAGAGCTGGTGCCGAATAGGAACGTGGCTTCGGGGGGGTGTTCGGGCCGACAACAGCAGCAGCAGCGACTGCCTTTGACATTATCGCCGCCGTTGCGTCGTCGTCGTCGTCAAGTTTCGTTGAGTTGAGTCAATCAGTGCCTGGCATCATCAGCTGATGATCATCGAAGCTTTTTTTATGTTTTTTTTTTTTTTTTTTTTTTTTTGTATTTTTATTTCGCGTTGCCTTTGATGTTGTTTGTGGTTGAACTTTAACATCGCTTATGTCAAATTATGTCTGCATTTTGGGCAACGGCAGCGGCGTTGGCTCTGGCTGTGGCTGTGGCGGCTGTGCAGGGCGTGGCGTCCGCGAGTCTCGGCTAGTCGCAACATTTTGATTTATGTGTGTTTTTGTTTACCGCTCTCGTTGCAATTTGTGAATTATTACGCATCTGCGGGTGGGTTGCTTGGGTACGCTGGGGTTGGGGGTGTTGGGGCTGTTGCGGGGCGGCCCTAACAAATTGCACAAGAGCCACGAACTTGAGAAAAACAATTGCGGCGATAGAAAAACATGCGAACAGCAAAATACACAAAACAACAATAACTGAAACAGCAACAGCAACAGCAACAACAACAATGGCGAAAAAGCAGACGCGATATGAAATGCGCAGCGACAAACTGCAGGAAATGCTGCGTGTGCGAGAGGGTGGGGCTGAGACCTACATATGTACGTACACAAACACACACACACATACAGCAGCAGCAGCAGCACTCAGTCGCTGCGGCCGAGACGGCGACGCGACGTCGTGCGTATGCATTTGATGTTTCTCTTTCAGCGGCGCGCGCTCTGCCGCACTAACTGTGCTCCATTGCAGCGCTTACATAAGCCGCGCGTCGTTTCCGTCAATGCCGAACGCGTTCGCGCCCACACGCGCCAGCGCGCGCGCACTCGCTTGCTTGCGCTATCGCTGCTGCTGCTGCCGCCGTCTCTCTGCCGCGCGCGCCATTTCGCTGCTTTCAGCTGCAGCGATCGCAATGCGTTGCGCATCAGAACGAGCGACGCTCCTCGACCTTGACAGTGAAATTCAGTTGCTGTCGGCTGGGGCTGTGGCTCTGTCGGCTGTCGGCTGTCGGTTGTCGGCTGTCGGCTGTCGGTAGCGGCCGCGGCCGAAGCAGAGGCAGCGGCAGCGGCGCTTTTGCAATTTACGAGCGCAAATTGTTTTTGTTGCTGCTCTTTGTACACTAGTTTGCAATTTGTAGAACATTCAAACATTTTGCGTATGCGGGCGGGCTTGCATTGCTGTTGTTGTTATTATTGTTGTTCTTGCCATTTTATTGTTTTTGTTGTTCTTTTTATTGCTCGGCTGTTGTTGTTGTTCAGTTAGGTGCATTCGCCGCGCGACCTTGAGCATTTTACAATTGGCGCGACTTTGGCAGCGTGCGCACATAAAACTATGTATGAACGTTTATCTATGTATGTACATATGTATGTATATATTTGAGTGTGTATGCACATATGTAAGTGTATACATACATATGCAATATACACACACACACACACACACCACATTGCACTTTCGAAGTCGCTTCTGCGATCGCCGCAAAGAAATTTCTTCTTAGTGCACCCTACACGCGAGAGCATCGGCTAGTTACATACTTACATACACATGCATAAGTACATACATACATATCGGCATGCAATTGCTTGCCCTTTGCAATAAATATATATGTTTAGGTTTTCATGCGAAAAATTTCACTCGAATATTGATATCAAATTCGTGTTGATCAAATTTAGTTTCAATTTCTTGTGATTTTTGCCCATTTGCGCACTTCCCGTAAACGTAAAAGCGCACACAATACATACAAACATGCGCAGCTACCCGAAACATACGTGTGCGTGTGTGTGTGTGTGTGGGTTTGCGTGAACATTCTCACGAGAATGTGTGGAGAAGTGTAGACTTGCAACTGCTCCGCACTTCTGCTTCGCCTACTACACCTCACATTCGCCATCTCTGTCTGGCTGCATTAGCGCATCACATGCGCCACGCTCTTTGGTCTCCCTGTGCCTTCGTTGTCTTCCTTCTTCGATTTCGTCTACATTTTCGTCTATTGTCATGCAGTTTTGCGTCTTTTGATGTTGCCAGCCTGCTTGCGCATTATTTTGGTTTTAGTTTTGCTCTTCTATTTTGTTTTCTCTATTTGCAATATTTGCGCAACTAAGCAAAAAATAGCAATGCAAAAAAAGCATAGAAAAAAAGCAAATACCGCACCGCATTTGTATAAAAATTGTGTTTGGCAATGAAAACGGTTGAGCATTGGTTTTCACAAACACACACACACACACCCACAATCACACGAAAACACACACACACACACACATGCGAGCTTTTCGTGGCGTTTTGCCGTTTTCCCAAAATTGTGTTTACAGTTTATTTGTTCTCTGTTTTGCTTTGAGCACACATGCACGAACTAGCTTTATTTTTAAGAATTTTAACAATTTGTGCACTTTCTTTTGTTTGCGACCAAACATCACAGGCGTGGCATGGACGTGGGTAGGCGGCGTGCGAGGGACGTGGGCATGGCAACGTCAACGCTTTGGCAGCCACTGCCACTGCTGCTGCCCCGTTTGGGTCAAGTTTTCAAGGGCACGCGCGTGCAATATGCGATTGCGCTGCCGCTGATCGATCGCTGGGCGGCTGCGGTCGCCGGTTAGGGGCGGCTGCAGTCACTTGAAAGCTGTGCGAAGAGTGCGATTATGCATACGAGGCGACGGGCGCTCTCGTCTAATGCGATCAGTTACACTTGCCAACTAGAAAGCTAAACCCACATATGCACACACACACACACACACACACACATACGCCAACACACACGCGAACGCACACACGCGCTGGCTCTTTCGCACGCGTTTGGCCTTGTACGCTGCTGCGTCACCCGCTGCACTTCCGCACACACACAAAATTCGCACAGTGTTCTCACACGCTCACGCTCGCTCGCACGGTCTGTCTCTCTCTCTCTCTCTCTCTCTCTCGCTTTCTCTCTCTCGACCCCTCTCCCTTTTTATATTTCGGTATCTCTTGTGCGCTCTCACACCACACAGCGTTCGGTCTACATCTAATGCGAGTGCAATTGTCGCTGCGACGTCGCGTCGTCGAAAAGTGAAAAGCTTGCAAAATAGAATGCGAAAAACACACACACACACACACACAGCAGCAGCAGCAACGGCAAAAGACCGCGTCGTCGTCGTTGCGTTAGAATCGTTTTGCACGCCAACGCCGAGCGAGCAGTCAGTCAGCTGCAGTAGCGTCGCTGCCGGCGTCATCGTCGCTGTCGCTGTTGTCGTTACTCGTTTTCATTTCGCCTGCGGTTTCAGTTGTCATTTTACTACAGTCGCTGTTAGTTATTTGTGTGCGTCGTCGTCGTCGCCGTCGCTGACGTTGCATTCTCTAAGTGGGTTCTCGACTTGAAGCGCACGCATCCACCCGCAATCAGCAAAACAAACAACAAACAAATAAACAATTCACGCACTTTTCTTGCAAGTTTTTAAAATATTCGTTTCGATTTCGTCGTTTGTCATTTTTGTCGCCATTTCCAATTTGCGCTTTGACAGTGCGTTGCAAAAAGGCGCGCAAAGACGCGTGCGTCGCTGCCCGCTGCATGCTGCATGCTGCATGCGGCTGGTAGGGGTCTCAAGGCTAAACGCGTCACATTGCATTGTTGTTGTTCGTTTTGCTGTGTGTGTGCGTGTGCGTGTGTGTTGGGGAGGGAGTCGTGGGCGGCTCGTGTAACGTTTCGTCTGCGTCGTCGCCGTCGCCGTCACCGTCACCGTCGCCGCCGCCGCGTCTGCGTCGCGCTAGCGTTGCGTCTGCGTTTGCGTTTGCGTTAGCTGAGCAGCATTGCGTCTACGTGTTCATATGCGCAAATTCCTTTGAACGCAGTCCGTGCCGTTTTCCGTTTGTCGTTTACCGTTCACACATTTACCGTTGTTGCCTGGCGCTTTGCTGCTCTAGCTGTAATTGCGAGCAATTTAGCTACTGCTAACTGCTCTGCTTTCATTATTTTGTGTACTTTTTTTTTTCGTGTGTTTCCCATTTATTTAATTCTTGATTTTTTTTCCTCTGATTTTGTCGCGTAGCGCACAAGAAATGAACGCCACGTTTTTCCTATAATCATAGAAAGAGAGGGCCAGTGCGAGCGAGAGAGAGAGAGAGAGAGAGAAAGAGTGAACGAATTTTTTTTTCTCCAACATTTGTGCAAATAATTTTTTGTTTGTAGTTTACAACAAATTCTTTATCGTGTGTGTGTCGCTGCCTGCTGCATAAGCAAACAGGGTGAGTCAAGTAATTAGCAAATGATGCGAATTCCCATAAATCGTGAGCCTAATTAAAAACAGGGCATATACTATAAGCTATAAGCAACACACGCCACATAACGTATACGCACGGCCATTTTTTTTTTTAATTTCTTTTATTTTTTAATTCATTCTTGTAAGCCATAAGCAATATGTTTCGATTGTAATGAATGAAATCGTCTCTGCGAAATATTCATATATTTTTTTTTTAATTTACGGCTTTTCTTGGAAAATGCTTCGGTTTTTTTTTTATGTGTAACTGAAGGGCTCTTAAAATTTATTTGAATTTTTTTTATTTTTTAAATTAATAAATATGTATGTAGACATTATATGATATGATATGATATGATATGATATATTATATGATCATTAAAATAGTAGCAGCAGCATCTATTATCTGCATGTTGTTTAAACTTTAAAGTTATGTGAAGATCTTAGATCTTTGTTCGAATTCAATTTGCATTGTACTTATAATTATCTAGATATTTCTAGGTAGCATCAATTGAAGTTTAGGAAAGATTCTTAGAAAATTCAAAGTTATTTCTTAGTTACAACTGAAGTTGTAGTCGATTTTTATCGATAGTTGAGGAATTCAGAATGTTGAGATTATCTATATTAGACACCTATGTATATGTTCATACGTCTGTATACTATATACTCCCAGAAGGTTCAAATTGCAGCTTAAATGCTTTGCAAGAATAGAACAAATTCTAGGAATATCTTAGAGATATGTATACGATTTTTTTAGAGTTCTTAGTTATCCTGAACATTTTCTATGAATATGTATCTACTCTGAAATATTCGTCGAATATTTGTAAATTTCATGAACATGATCTGGGAATATTTGTAGTTAATCCTACATAATTCTAGAACATTTTGTATGTTTTTTACAGACTATCTATATAAACCAAATCTATATAAACTATATCTATCTATGTAAACCAAAATAATAACTGTTTCTTGCTGTTGCTCTTTTGTCAGCTCTATTGACTGCTGCGACGCTTATCAGCTTAATTAGCAAGAGAGAGAAATAAACAAATGAGAATTTGGAAATGAAAATAGATTTAGAAGTAGAAATATGAAATTTGAAATGCATATGCAGGCAACGTTGCGGCGCCAGCAGCGCTGCCAATGCTGACAGCGACGGCGACTGCGACGCTTACTGATAAGCATTGTGTGTGTAGTCGTAGGTGGCTAGCGATGGGCGGTGGGAGCGTGAGAGAGAGAGAGAGAGAGAGAGAGAGAAAGAGAGAGAGAGATAGAGAGAGAGAGAGAGAGAGAGTAAGAGTGAGAGAAATGTAGCAGGGTTTCAGCATTAGAAGTAGCTGGCAAAAGCGATCTGTTTTCATACTTTTTTACAGTCAGCAGGTAAACCAGGTGCGATGAGAACAGCAACAGCAACAGCAACAATTGCATTGCTTTCGCTTAACAATTGTTGTTGGTGTCATTGTGAATGTTGCTGCTGCTGCTGCTGTTGTTGTTGTTATTGTTGTTGTTGCACTGCTTTGCTTAATGCAGTGCAACGAATTGCGGCGAAACTTTTTCATCAGCCCACGCGAAACGGCAAAGCCCAAAAACAGCAATACAAATACACAGACACACACACACACACACACACTCAATCACACACACAGAGCTGCAACCGCAAACGTGGCAAACAACATGAGCGCAAGGGAGGGGCACACAGGTTGAGTCGGTGGGCGCGGGGGGCAACTGTGGCGGGCATAGGCGGGACAAGAGGAGCAGCGTCAATTTTCCCACGAGTGCCGCAACGCTTTTCATCAACGTCAGCGCTGACAGACAGCCAACGACAACAGATGCGAATGAGAATAGACGAAATGGCGAGAGAAAAACGACAACAAAACAGCAACAACAACAACGACAGAGGGAGATCGTAAAACAAATGCAAAACTGGTGACGGAAAGAGAGAGAGAGACAGAGAGAGGGAGAGAGAGAGGCGATGCTCAGGTGTGAATCGCATTTGGCTCTGCTGCCCAGTTTCCCATTTTTCCCATTTCCCATTTGACTCGACTGCACGCCCACACACACACACGCACACACACACATGGGCACACACCTCATCCGTCCTCAGAGCGAAAGGAAAGACTCATAAATTTGATTCAATTACAATTGCCTATAGGAAAATGTTGAAGGGAAAAGCATGAAAAGTCATGTCAATGCAATGCTGGAAGATGCATTTGGCTCAAAATTAATTAATTATATCTATTCGATTAAAATAATTTAGACATATACAAAAAATAAATATTAAATAAATATATATATATATATATATATATATATATAAAATCAATTTAAATAATTGACTAAAAAATTTAAATATTTATATTATTATAAAAAAAAGTTTATGAAAAGCATTAACAAATTTATAATGTGAAAAAATTCATTGAATTGTTTTTAATTTTTTGTTATAAACTTTTTGCTTTTCACATTTTAAATATAACTATTTAAATATATTTTTATACTTTTTATTATATATACATATATATTATTTATATATTTCTTTTTTTATATATATATTTTATATATCATGTGATATCATATTATTATAATTTTAATTAATTAATTTATTTTTTTGATTTGTGTAATTTTTATACTTTTTTAAAATAGATATACTTTGAATATTTATATTTCTTTTTATACATTATTCTTTAGTTTTAGGTATTTTTATTTAATTAAATTTTTATTTTTATTTTTATTTAATTTAAATTTATTTAATTTATAATTATTAGTGAACAATATTTTTATTTATTAATTTTTTAGTTTTAGGTATTTTAATTTAATTTAATTTAATTTAATTTTTTTAAAATTTAAATTTATTTAATTTATAATTATTAGTTAACAATATTTTTATTTATTTATTTATTTTTTAATTTGTTTAATTTTCATACTCATTTAAAATATATTTATACAAGATTTTGCATATATATTTATATTTCTATTATATTTATATATTTATATTTATATATTTTCTCGGGTTGCATATTTTTTATTTTTATTTATTTTTATTTTTTTTTATTATTATTATATCTATTAATATTTTGAATAATTTTTTAGTGCATCTCAGCTTTCGGCTTGAGTTTCTTGTTGTATTATTATAAGTTTCTTTTTATATATTTTTGTTTTATTATTTTAATTTCATGTTGCTTTTGTTGTTGCATCCTTTCTCTTGCTAAACGTTGTTGTTGCTTCGTGACGGCGTCGTCATTGCAAAAAAAAAAAAAAAAAAAAAAAAAAAACAAAAACTGGGTGTGGGAAAAGTGGGCGGAGCTAAAAAGCATTAAAAAAAAAGTGCGACGCCGTTGCCGTCACCGTCGCCATCGTCGTTGGCGGTGGCGTCAACTCTTCGTGTCTGTGTGTTTAGTTGTAATTGCATTTGTACAACAGCAACAACAACAACAACAACAACAATTTACTATTTGCTGTTTGTGTCGTTTGCATGCGACACGCGTTTAAATTGAATTGGATCATATCTGCTTATTTTTACCCTCTCTCTCTCTCTCTCTCTCTCACTCTTTGGCCCGCTCGCTTCATTTGTTCTCCCTCCAACTCAAAGTGCATTTGGCGTACAAGCAAACGCATTGTTGTTGCTGTTGTTGTTGTTCTTAACTGCATAGAGTAAATTGTGGCCACGCCCCGGCGCTGCCTTTCTCTCTCACCGAAATTAGTTAGTTAGTCAACTGGTCATTTCGAAAGTTGTTTGTTTCCTTCACTCGCGCTCTCTCCCGCTCACTCACTCGCTCACTCACTCTCTAATAGACAAAATATACATATATTTAGTCATGTATTGAAGTTCTTCTTCTCGAATTGCGTATACGCCGAGTTGTGCGTCTTTGCCATAATTTCATTAGGCAACAATTGATTTGCTTGCCACGGCAATTGGCTTTGCAGCTGCTGCTGCTGCTGCTCGCATTTTGAACTTGCCACACATTCGATTTGATGAATGAGTTTAATCAATTTTCACAGCAGCAGCAGCAGCAGCAGCAGCAGCATAGGCATTGTTGCTGTTGTTGCCCTGATTGTTGATTGTTGCACAGTTGCAAGTGTCTGTTGCACTTGACTCTGAATCGCTATTGAATTGTGCTTAATTGCAGTTCGCACTTATGCAATTGAGACTCGGCCAATTCAGTGCACACTGCAATGCATCTCTCTCACTCACTCTCTCTCACTCACTCTCTCTCGCTGCCCCCCTCTCTCTCTCTCTTTATATGCTACACACAATGCGCGGCGGCATTTCGCTTTGTTGTTCCACTGATCGATGGCCTCCTTATGAGTGTGCCTGTGTCTGTGCCTGTGTGTGTGTGTTTGCCACTTCTATGCTACCCTTTTTAATACCTTTATCTAATTGCCATTCTCTCTATTTTCTTTCCATTTGCAGGTAAGTGCGCACCTGGAACTAAGTGTCCATTAAGTTGTCATCGTATTCTTTCGTTTCGGGACATGCATTTCGGTAAGCTAATGGGGAACTGACAAAGAGAGATTCTCTATCTCAGATTTTTTTTATGTCTGCTTTCTCTCTCACACTGTTTCGCTAACTCTCTAGTTCTCTCTCTAATGTCACGTTCTGTATCTTTGAATATACATATATTCCATTATGGGGACGATCATAGGACTCGATCGTCGTTTCTTCGTGCGTTCGTCCGTTCTACTGTCTATCTATATAATCTCATCTTGTTGATTTGCGAATATAGTATACGATATTACTTATCGTATAACTTTTGTATATCTATCGTATACCTAAAGTATACTTATCGTATATTTAGTATATACCTATCGTATACTTATTGTATACCTATCGTATACCTATTGTATAGCAATCGTTGCATATCTGATTGTTCTTTATCAAAGATTGCAAAAAAACCTTAAAAGTCGATTAAGAAACTTCAGTTCTTTGATCATATATGATCATAGCTCGCCAATTTACAAAAGCTGAAGACTATGCAATAAGTATAACTTCTCATTAATCTTTTCTGATTCATTTTAGGATATTTTTTGCTTACCATGGTAGATCACTTAATCTGCTAGTCATACAGATCAACAGCTTTCTGTTTACAATTGAGCAAACTAATTAAAGTCATTTACAACACAGGAAAATTTGATAGCTTGTTCGTTCCACAACACTGTATATAGAGTATGTAGCTTATCTAAATGATGTGAATTTGAAAAACTTGATTTGACCCTTGGGTAGTTCAGTTCATTTGATTAGACAGTTGTTTTACAACACTGTTGGTTGACCGAGCGCTGCAGAGTCTTTATCAGAGAAGTGGAAGTAGGGCAAAATGCTTGACTGATGGAGAGGGTCGCTCCGTTATATGTTAGTCCCTCTGTGCGTCAGCTGTTCTCGGCTGACCCAATTTCGCGAGCTGAGGGGAAGATTTCTATCAGCTAAATGAGTGTGTTTGGGCAACCCTTTGCTCAAAGTGAAAGTTGTGGCACGCGCAGCAGCAGCAGCAGGAGTAGCAGCAGCAGGAGTAGCAGCAGCAGGAGTAGCAGCAGCAGGAGTAGGAGCAGCTGCTGCTGCAGCAATAGTTCCTGCCAGCAGCAGAGTTAACTTGGCCAATTGTGCAAAGTTTCTATGGAATGTGCCGTTAGGTTGCTTCCGCTTAACGGACAACATTTTCGTTTTCTTTTGGTTTTCTTTTAGATATTTCGGTTTTTTTTTCTTCTCTCTCTTTTTTTTGGGTATTTCTCTTGCTGTTGCATTAGGGTAGGGGTGCAACTTTCACTGGCAGCTGCCCAGTCAGTTGTTGCATGCCACATTCCGTTAGCCATAAAAGCTGGCATCAATCATATAGCCGGCAGTTGAGTGTGGCATGGCCTGGCCTGGCATGGCCTGGCCTGGTCGTCGTCGTCGTCGTTGCTGCCACGAAAATGGGGCGTTATCGCTCTTAATGACACATCATTTGTTGCAAGTTCTGCGGCTGCTCTGTGGCAACTTATTAGATTTGCCACATGCCAAACGATTCATCTTTTAATTACCGCGCTGAAAGCGCGCATTTTTCAATCGCACATCGATTCCCCAGCCGCATTCTGCGACTGCGCGCCAGCCACTCGCTCGCACTATCTCTCCCTCCCTCTCTCTCTCGCTCTCTCTCGCTCTCTGTCTCTCTCTTTTGCACTGACTACCCACGCATGCCTGAGCAATTTTGCTGTGCGCTTTGCACTAAAATAAATCTGCAGCGATTTGTTTGTTTGCACAAGTCGCCGCCAGTTGCGTCGAGTTGCCGAGTTGCAGCCGCGTTGCAGGAGTCTCTCAGTTGCCGCACCGCTTGCGCCCCCTTCCCCCCACCAATTGGTGGCTTCTCCGCTTGCGCCCCGCCGTTAAGCGCCTGAAGGCCCGCACTAAATATTACCAGCCTGCTTAGCTTGGCCTATGCCATGTAGAGTTGCCACAAACATACACTCAAACACATTGAGGTATACCCTGTAAATGTGACAGAGTTAGGGTATTTTGAATTCGGCAAAATTTGCTTTGCGTATTAAGAGTTATGTAGCTAATAATAATCAATGAATAAATAAAAATATATAAATATAAATATTTCTTACACTAAATTTTGTAATATAATAATTTTTATTGATTTTTTTAAAAATTATTTATTTTTATTCATTTATGTTATGATCAAAATAGTAGTGAGGATAAGTTTTTATATTATATCTACATATATTTTATTTATGAAATATTTATTTATATTTAATATATATTTTTATTTAAATAATTGATAAAGTTCTTAAATTTCTATTAATCTCAAAGCAAAAACGAATTTATACATATATATTTATATATCTTCATTCTATTTGGGCTGATACTTGAAGCATTTTTAAGCATATATATAGGGAATCTATATAGGCAATCTATTCTGTACTAAAACTGAATCGAAATTTATAAATATTTATTTACTATATACATACATATATATCTCATTCTTCACATTCATTTAAAAATCTATATATTTGATTTTAGCTAAACTTTTACAGGGTATTCTGCTAGCAATTACGCGCAAGGCACTCGCATGCTTACGTTATTTTTTCTAGTGCATATTCATGTGTCTCATTTCCTCTTGCATTCGCTCTCTATCTAACTCTATCACTCGCTCTCTCTCACTCTCTCTCTCTCTCTCTCTCTCTCTCTCTCTCTCTCTCTCTCTTTCTCTTGCTTGGGTGTTATTTATCATAAAAAATTGCTCAGATTTGTTTTGCGACGGCAAAGACATGACGCTCATTTGTTAGCAAACGAACTGGCAACGGGCAAAAACTGCAGAGGTACTAGAGCAGAGGCAGGTGGTCGGTGCGGGAGATTGAGAGGAAGAGGGGCTTCCGAGAGTGTAGCGGCTTGACTACAGCTTTGGCACAGGCTCCAGCAACATCAGCAACAGCAGCAGCAGCTGGCTGGCTGGCTGGCTGGCTGGCAGTCTTTGCCGCCTGCCGCTCAGCCTGCCCGCCTGCATGCTTTCACTCTAGGCGTTTTTTAGTCAATATTATCGATACCCTGTAGGCGTGCTAATGGGCATGACAGACGCAAAAGTTAAACTGCAAGCATTAGTAATGCCCTATACCCTATATACCCTATAATTGCCACATGGAACCATGTACCCCCCCCCCAATTACTCATAACACTTATCCTCCCCCCTTCTGTGATCTTCTAACTTACCGGCCCCCCCGGGATTTGGGTTTTCATGTCCCGAGGTCCGGATTATCTCTCCTATCCCCTTTCCCTTTATTCATTTTGTCACTGGGTTTTTCTTCTTCTGGTCCATACTCGGTAATAACTACGCTGTCGAGGTGTAGGGTGCAATATTTGTAACTCCAGTCCCCCCCACCCCCCCCCCTTCGAGCATGCGGTGCATGTTTTTAACTGTCGCTGTTTTTATACTCCCCCCCACCTCAGCACGAGATTCGTTTATAAGGAGGCCCCCCCCCCACATAGTGTATGTAAATACCTATCTATTATATATCAACCTCCCTTTTTTGGTGAGTTCTTTTGGTTCTTAAACACACTCCTAAAAATCCCCAGAGACCCCTCTGCTATTAATATTTTTTTCTTTGGTGAGTATATGTGCTTGCAAAATACTAATACTATAAATATCATATATACAGTAACCTATATATACCCATCCTAATCTCTATATGTCTTACTAGACCTTTCATTCTAAAATATATATATCTCTACATATATTTCTACAATGCTAATCATGCTCTTATCAACATTTTTACCTGCTCTTGATCTAGCTCTCTCTCTCACTCTCACTCTCTCTCTCACTCTCACTCTCTCTCACTTAACTGCGTCAGTCAAAATGTAAATTTTGTACTCTCTTCATTACAGGGCATCTCTTAGCTGTGCATTTGAATGCATTGTAATGCCATTTATTATTTGCTGAGCGTATTTTTGTGTGCAAATTGTTGCTTTACGCTGGCGTCGTGTGTTCTTATTTTTAATAAATGCAGCCGCCGACTGTTGCCAAAGTTCAACGCAAATATAATCTGTCAAATAATTTATCAGTGTTTGCTGACGATGAGACGAAGAGCAGCAGCAACAACAACAGCAACAACAGCAGCAGCAGCAACAGCAACATTGAGACCTCGCTGTCTGTGCCTGTTGCCTTGTGCAAAGTTCACTTCGAGTGCTTGACAACAACAATTCGCATCGATAAAGAAATGCTTTCTTTTACCAACAGCAACTGTTGCTGCTGTTGTTGTTGTTGCTGCTGCTGCTGCTCTTTTGTTTATTTTTGGAAGCGGAATCTAATGATGCGTCGTCTCTCTTCAAGTATTTTCGACAAATTTCTGGTATTATTGAACTTGTTGCCCAGACTTTCAGTTTGCAGATCCTTAAGCTAAAGACATTGATTGTTGCTACTAAGAAATAGATAGAAGACGGAGAAGAAGAAGGCGAGAAGGTTTCATTGTTGCAGATAGCTGAGAGGCAAAAGTTTGCAGCTAGAATTTCGATTTCTCTGATCTTTGATCTCCTTCTACATTGTTCAATAGAACTAGTTCCATTCACTAGTTCAATTAACTAGTTCATTTTCTAGCTAAAACTGCACTTTTGCTTTGTCAACGTTTGTCAAAGTTTCAACTGTGTTTGTTCTGTTCCATTGCCATTTCGTTTCACTTCTCGCCTGTTCCAGTTCCAATGCGTTCGCTTTGTGTGTTTGGCTCTTTGTGTTGTAAAATGTGTTTCAATTGTTTGTTGGCAATTCGCATTTGGCTAAAACGATCGACACTCGACTCACACACTCACTCTCTCTGTGTGTGTGAGTTCGCTCTCAAACAGAAACGATTAAATTATCTCAAGGTTGCACGCGCGCTATTTTATCTGCCTCTTCTTCAGTTGCTGCCTGCTCTGCGCTATTCATTTTCCTTTTCATTTCCGCTCGCTCAGCCGAGATGCCCCAAAAGACAAAAAAATACGAAAAAAAAAAGAAAGAAAGAAAGAATGAGAAATGCCTTGGCATGCACTTGGTCATATTCGCATGGCTCTGACTGTCCTTTGGAAGTGTGTATCATTAAAAATATTTAATATTTAAGAGAATTTATTTTTCTAAATTTTAAAATGTTATAAATAAACATTTCGCTTCAAGATTTTGCCGCAATTTCCTGCTAAATATAAACTGTATAAAATATTAAACAATTTTGAATGTGCTAAAAATTAATTTCTATTTTATTTTATAATATTAATTTTGCGAATATTTTTATAGCTACATATTTATATAGTATATTAATTTCGTTGTCTTTTATCATATGAAAATTCGTATGACAATTAAAAAAATATATATATTTAGTTACATATTTATAAAAAATTAAGGAGAAATTCAGCAAATATTTTTTATTCAAAAAAATTTTTTTTAAATTTATTTTTTATTTCATTTTATTTTTTAAATATGTATTTATTTATATTTTTTATTCAAAATGATTTTTTTATTATTTATTTTTATTTTATTTTTTTAATATTTATTTATTTCAAAATGCTTTTTTAAAATTTATTTTATTTTATTTTTTAAATATGTATTTATTTATATTTTTTATTCAAAATGATTTTTTTTTGTTTATATTTATTTAATTTTTTAATTATGTATTAATTTATTTTTTATTGTTTTATATTATTTGTTAATTTTCATTCAATCGAAATCTAATATAATTTAATTGAAGCTAATAATATTAATTAATTATATTCATATTTTCAAAATATTTAATTGATAATTTAAAGCTTTATTAATTTGTTTTGAGGTTTATTTCAATTTAAATTTATTTATTCATTGCTTCTTTTCTTTTTTCCATTTTAAATATGTTTGTTTTGATACATTCATTTAATTAAATTTAATTTATGCTAAATTATTCATTTATTCTTTAATTTTTTTCTATTTAATGATTGCATAAAAACTTTATTTTCAATAAAAATTAATTTAAATTTATAATGAAACTGAAATAAATGCACATTAGCAGTGGGCAATTGTTGCAGCATTTGGCATTGTCTGGGCCAAGCCTGGACTCTGGGGCTCAGCTGAAGGCAGAGTTGATGCCACAGTTGGGGAACTGCGTGCCACAGATTGGCCTCGAACATGCTGCGGGGCAAGGCGTTTGGGACATTTGCCTTTGCGGTGTTTGGCATTGTTACCCAGAGACCTACAGAGAGTGCTGCTGCTGCTGTTGCTGTTGTCGTTGTTGTTGTTGTTGTTGTTGTTGTTGTTGTTGTTGTTGTTGTTGTTGTTGGTGTCAAAAGCTGGTCGAAGGCCAGCGAGATTGCGGAAGCTGCAGCAACCACAAAATGCAACTGTTGTTCTTGTTGCTGTGGATGCTGCGGCTGCGGCTGCTGCTGCCGTTGCTGTTGCTGCCGTTGCTGTTGGATGTTGTTATTGGACACCTGTTGTCCCTGCATCGATTTATCGCTCGTGTTGCTGTTGCCGTGTTGGTGTTGCTGTTGGTGTTATGGCCAGGCGTCTGAGTTGTAATCGTGCCGTTTATGATGATGGCCACTTGCCGCTGCTCGCCTTTTATTGCTTTTCGATTGCAGCGTGTGAATTATGATCCTACAAGAGGCAGCAACAGGTTGCTGCTGGCTGTTGCTGTTGCTGTTGCTGTTGCTGCTTACAGCATTCACGTGCTCAGCTTCCACTTTGATATTAAGCGCCAACAGGTGTCGAATTGCAAGAAAACATTTGCCCAGCATTAACAACAGTTACAACAACAACGACAGTTGCTGCTACAATAATACATTCAGCAATACATTCATTAAGAACAAGAGCAACAACAACATTCCAACACAGCAGGAGCAGCAGCAGCAGCAGGAGCGGCGGCAGCAACAGCAATTGTTGCTAGTAATCATTAACAACAAAAGCAAGAGCAAAGTATGTCGAGTGCTGCTGAATGCAGTAGCAACACTTGCACAATCAACAGCAACACATGGCATATGTTGCTGATAGTAACAAGAGCAGCAGCAGCAGCAGCAGCAGCAGCAACAACAACAACAATGACATGAATCGCATGAAACTTAAGCCTGGCAATAGGCGACGTCTGATGTTGCTTAGTTTGACACCTACGCAGCTAGCTGCAACCGCACCTGGTTGCTGCTAACGATGCGCGCGTGTCAGCAACATGTTGCTGTTGGTGTTGCTGCTGCGTATTTCATATCATTAGTCAAAGCAACGCGCGACACACAAGAAAAAGAAAGCAAAGCAAAGCAAAGCAACTGACAATCAGCAGCAACTGGCAAAAGTTGCCCAAATCAATTGCTGCCGTTGCAGCAGCAGCAGCAGCAGCAGCTGCTGACACAATCAACAGCAGCAACAGCAGCAGCAGCAGGAGCAGCAGTTGCAGCGACAATAGGCAAAGTCTTGGCATGATTTATGGCCAGGCATTTCTCGTAGCTCACCCACACAAAGACGCTTCGCACACCAGCAACACACGCTAATTGTGTGTGAAAGCAGCAGCAGCAGCAGCAGCAACCGCAGCAGCAGCAACATTGCTCATACGCCCACGTGTACAACAACAACAGCAACGTCGACGATCGCATTACCATTCCTTGGCATATTTAGCATTCGCATAGACGCAATCATAACCATAAACAGTTTTTGTCCACTTTTTTGTTTAGCCTTTTTTCTTTTTCATTTCATTTTTGGCTTTTTTTTTTGTTGTTGTTTCTTTGACCATTTTAGCAACTGGCAACATTTTGTGTGCGGCTTCGCTTATTTTGAATAAACGTAAAGCCGAGCGACGCTTTTGGTCAGCTGCTGCTGCTGCTGCTGCTGTTGCTGTTGCAGCCGCTGCTTGCCCCCGCCGCCCATAAAAGGCGTTTGTAAGTGCTACTGTTTATCCAATGCGCCTAACGGTATGAAAATGCGCCGCATAATTTACGCAAAAAAAAAGAAAACCGAAAAAATGAGCAAAAGAGATGGAAACAAAATCGAAAAATTGCCCAACAGCTGCCGAAAATAACGTTTCACACACACACACACACACACACACACACACTTATACGCATAGCAATGCGCGCTGGCTGGAAAAGCTGCGGCGCGCTTTTCACTTTTCACAAATGGCCATGCAAATTACAAGACACATTAGCCGAGTCAACAATCCTACGCCTAACCCAAAAATGGGAGCAACTACAACAGCAACTGCAGCAGCAGCAGCAACAGTAGCAGTAGCAACATGCCGCATGCCGCATGCCGCATGCCGCATGCCGCATGCCACATGCATTTTGCCTAGTCAGGCGAGAGAGCAGTTTACAGTTTACAAAACGGAAATACGCCAAAAATATGTTTACAGCAGCTGCTAAGCGGCCATTGGAATTGCTGCTGCTGCTGCTGCTGGCAGCGGCAATTGTTGCTGCTTGCAAACTAGAGTTGCCAACACAGAGTCTCTAAAGAAATCAAATCTAGCAAAAATGAGAAACACGATTTCAATTTAATTCCAAAAAAAAAAGCTATAAAATAAAATAAAATATAAAATTCTAGAAATACAATTTTGAGAGAGAAAGAGAGAGAGAGAGTTAGAGCAACTATCGAAAATTGCCTTAAAAAATTAATATTTTGCTTATGATATTGGCTTTAACTAAAGCATAAATAAGTCAAAATATAACAAATTGTTAATTGTCGTTTGCTAGTTTGAAAAATCTGTGCTGTTGTCATAAGTTGCAACACTCAATGGCATTGTGCAACACAAATAATAACAAATGAAAAGATTTGACTAACTGCACAGCATTAATTAGTTAATTAATTGACTAAATATTTAAACAAATGATGTATGAGTGAGTATATATATATATATATATGTATATATGTGTGTGTGGCTGGCAACCCTGGCTGCTGCTGCTGCCTGGTCAGTCCGTCAGCCAGTGCAGTAGTTGGTGGAGTTTGTCGTGGCCCGTTTGGAATGTTTAGTTAACCGTAAATACCAAAAAGTCGCACTGCGCCCGCGCCATTTTGGCATTGATTGCTAAGACCAAGGCAGGCACACACACACACACATGGACATGTGAATACACTCACTGGAGCGTGAATAACATTTGGTAATCATGGCACAAACACGAAAATGCATTAACCAAAATTGTGATCATAAATTTTCAATCGACACGCGGCGGGTGCTGTTGTTGTTGTTGTTGTTGCAGCTCTAACTAACTGAGCTCTTTCTGTGTGTGTGTGTGTGTGTGTGTGACTTGGCCAAGCGCATGAATGACTGGACTAAAACTGAACTGGACTACGGCTACATTTGGCCAGCAGGCTCAGCATACACACAAACTATTGTTGCCGTTGCTGTTGCAGCTGCGCGCATTCTTGGTCAGAGAAAGTTTTTGTTGTTGTTGCTGCTGTTGCTGTTGCACAAGTGGCAGGCAACTATGCAGCTTCCACAGCATTGCTGCTGTTGTTGCAGTTGGGTCAGTTAAATGCCAAAGGCTGCCAGCCTGTGGTTGCTGTTGCTGCTGCTGCTCGTCGCTTGGCATTTCATAGACCTTGCTGTGGCACCAACTGTGCGTGGGTGCAACAACAGCAGCAACCACAAAGATGCCTTTTGGTCTGCAGCTTGTGCGACACTTGGCCGCAATCCTATGGCCTTAGCTACTGCTTGGATAATCATGCACTTGTTTATTAGTTTTATATTGAAAAAAAAAGAGCACAAGTTGTGTGGGTATATATATATATATATATATATATATATATATATATATATATATATATATATATATATATATATATATATATATATATATATATATATATATATGTATATGTATATGCATAGATAAATATATCAGCTGAATTTAATATCATGAATCTCATGCTATAATACTTATAAACATATTCTAGGTTATTCTAAACTATTTTTTAATATTTTTTAAATTTTAATTAAATTTATTAAATCAAAATAGACATGAGTTGAGCTTCACTCTTACAGATTAAATCGAGTTTTCTCACTAAAAATTCTGTGCCAATTACACAGCTCAACAAATTTTGATAAAATTTGAGCTGCAAACTTTATTTTATTTGTATTTTGTATTTTTTATTTTTCCAAAACTTTGCGACTTGTTAAATTCGAAGCTGAAACTTAGAATAGCCGCAAAATGTCAGTTCAACGAAATATGCTCAACTAAAAGTAATTTTGTCTGGCAAAAATTGATGCCTTGGTTAGTAAAAAATTTCATAAAATTGTCAATTTGTTGACATCTTTTTTGTTGTAGTTAAATACAAATTTCAATAAAGAACGAGACGGTGGCAGGTAGAGGAGAGAGATGTAGAGTAGTAGAGGTAGAGAAACACAGATTGAGAGAGAGAAAGAGAGAGAGACATATAGAGACTGATAGATGAAGATAGATGATAGATATATGCAGACAGAGAGAGAGAGAGAGAGAGGAGAGAAAAATAGAGAGAGAGAGAGAGAGAGAGAGAGAGAGAGAGAGAGACTGATGCTGTGGTAGAGAGGGAACCCAGGCCGTAGCAGGGAGCAACAGACAGAAAGAGACAAAGACAGATAACTAGGCAGACAGGGAGAGATATGAATATAGAGACAGACAGAGTGAGAGATAAATGTAGAGACAAGAGACAGAAAGAGTTACAGAAAGAGACAGAGACAGATACACTATGTAACTTAGAGAACTCACATAGAGACAGTGGAAAGGAGAGAGAGAGAGATACACGCAGAAAGCAATAGACTTACAGAAAGAGACAGCGACACTGACAGCGACACACAGACAGAGACAGCATAATCATTTCAGTTGCTGCCACAAATTTTTGGTCAACAATCAAGAAAATATTGACTCTGTCCTTTGTTGTTGCTGTTGCTCAGAGAGTTGCTATTGTTGTTGTTGTTGTTGCTGTTGTTGTCGTTGTTGCTGTTGGCATATGACTCATGTTTTGTGCCTCGTTGGTTTCCCTTTTATACGATTCGTTTCTTTTCTTTTTCATTTCGGTTTTCTGTTTGTTTTTTTGCTTTGTTTTTTTGAAGGCGGCTTAAAGCGCGCGCTTGTGGCACAATGTGAGAAGCGGCTGGTCGAAGGTTTTACCCCTTTTAGCCCAGTGTTGCTGCTGCTGCTGCTGTTGTTGCTGCTGTTGTTGTTTGTACAACGCCTTTGCTTTGGCTTCTGTTGTGGCCTTTTGCTGCTGCTGTTGCTCTTGTTTCCATAGTTGTTTCAATATCAACGCATTCCTTTTGGCCAGGCCAATTGACTTGCCCACACACACACACACGCGCACATGCACGCACATGCGATAAAAATTTATTGAGCTGAGGCTTTTGGCCGGGCCTCTGCCTCTGCCTCTGTCTGTGGCTGTGCCTGTGCCTGTCTCTGGACCCTGGGACCTGGACCCTGGACCCGGACTTGAATCTGTTGCATGCGCCTGGACGTGCCAGCGATATCTTTGTGGCCTTTTTGCGTTTTGGGCGCTGCCTGTTGCTGCTGTTGATGCTGTTGATGCTGCTGCTGTTGCTGTTGCTGTTGCTGTCTGTTGTTTATTTTTATTGTTGCTGCCGTTGCTCTGTTGCAGCTTCTCAAAATCAATTGAGTTTAACTGCTTTTAATTTACTTGGAATTTGTACGGCTTTAATGGATTTATGTCGGCTTATGTTGTTGCTGCTGCTGCTGTTGCTGTTGCAGTTGCAGGCAACAGGTTGCTGCTGTTGCTGCTGTCGCTGGTGACAAGCTGCCACATATTAAAATTTATCATGTGCTAAAAACTTATCAATTAAAAATATGCATAACATTTTTTATGCTTGGGCTGCCGTTTCGATAGATTTACGCTGCGCCCGCAGCAACATCAATCAAAATGCAACAGTAACAGCAGCCGCAGCAGCAGCAGCAGCAACAGCAGCATCAAAATGCAGCCGCTTACAATTTGATGTCGCGACTGCAATTTAGACATGCCATGCCATGTTATTAACTAATTACAGGCGACTAATCTAAAACGCCGCGCCAAACAGGTGCCCATGCATCATGCCCAGACCCAGCAGCAGCAGCAGCAGCAGCAGCAGCAGCAGCAGCAGCAATAGCAACAACAACAACAGCAGCAGCAGCTGCCTAATGAAAAGTGACATCTTGGCCATGGCCAGGCCTAAACTGTCAACGTCTGAGCCGTGCCCAGGCTCAGGCAGGGACACAGGCATCGAGGCAGAGCCACAGGACCGAACTCGTTTGCATGTCTTGTCATTCGTCATTCGTTGTTGCTCAGGTGCAGCGCCAGCAGCTAGAAGATGTCGCGTTTGCTGGCCACCCGCTAGCCAACACATGTCACATGTCATGTTTGCTGCACGCACTTGTTGCTGCTGCTGCCATTGCTATTGCTGTTGCTGTAGCTGTTGCTGTTGCTGTAGCTGTTGCTGTTGCTGTGGTTTCTGTTGCCGGAAGCAAGCTGTGTGTTAATTACAAAGTACGGCTTTGCTTGCTGCTGTGGTTGTGCCTGCTGCTGCTGCTGCTGCTGCTGCTGTTGCTGCTGATGATTATGATGTTGCTGTTGTGTTGCGTTGACATGCGTTGCTAAAACGTGCCGCCGGTTGTTCTTGTTGCTGCTGCTGCTGCACGCATTTAAATGAGGCAGCCGCTGACCAGCTTGATTTCCTGCAACATGTTGCTGCTGCTGCTGGCATATCGAATGCGGCTAACATGCTTTAGAGATTATGAAAATTAGATATACAAATCGGCAAACGGATGCTGCCAGCAGCAACGGCAGCAACATCAGCATTTGATGCCTGCAAGATCAAAAAATAAATGCAAAAAGAGCAACAGCAACAGCAACAGCAAGAGCAACAGTTGCTGCTGCAGCAAAAATAAAAATAAAATTCACTGCTTGAATCATGTTGCTGCTGGCGGGGCACACAACATGCAACATGTTGCTGCGGGTCAGGGTCGTTGTTGTTGCTCTCCTGCAGTTGTTGTTGTTGCTGCTGCTGCTGCTGCTGCTGCTGCTGCTGCTGTCGCCTGCGTAAATTGCTTACCAATCAAATGACACTCGATGCCAGCCAAGTCAAGAGAGCGTCGCGGAAATTGCTTGAAACGGAAATGTGGTTGTTGCTGTTGCTGTTGCTGCTGCTGTTGCTGCTGCTGTTGCCAATTTCATGTCATTTGTTGACAACGCGTTGCGGATATTGTTTAGTATTTTGCATAAAGTTTAGAAAAGTCGCAAATTGGGTTAGAAGGAAGTTGTCGCTTTGCGGTCAACGCATACTTCATACACAAACACACACACACACACACACACACACATACACATATAGACAAACACACACACACACACTTCGCATACCCTTTCATGCAGTTCGACTGTTGCTCTTGTGGCACCATTCGAATGTTGCCCTCGGCATGGCTTAATTATAGTGCTTTGGCCCGGCACTGGCAGGCGCCGCCACAGCAACAGCAACAGCAACAGCAACAACTGCCAACTGGCCACGCCTACTAAAAGCATACACTCATACACTCATACACACATCTGTAGCCTGCATAGAGTTGGTCTGTTGATTTTTGTGGATTTGTTTTTACGCGTGATATTTCTTTTCTGTTTTTTTTTGAGGCGTACTGCGACTCGGCCAATGGGGCGTGTTCAAGCAATGCTAGCGCATAGCTGGTAGGCTTCTAAAAATTTATTACCAGTTCAGCTTGATCCATGTGCAGCAAATAGCTGAATAGCTGCAATTAGGCAGGAAGCAACAAGAAGAAAAAAAAAATTTTTTTGCTAGATATTTTTACAGATACTTTGTGTTTAAATGTGCATAAAATAAATATATATAAATAATATTTTATAATTTATAAATTGAAATCTTTAATTTATAAATATATATAAATAATATTTTATAATTTACAAATTAAAATCTTTAATTTCTATATATATAAATATTTTATAATTTATAAATTGAAATCTTTAATTTATATATATACTTTAATATTTTCCAATTTATTTATGTATATATCGTATTGTGATATTGTTAGAGTAGGTATCGATGTTGTTAGCCAAGTTAGCAGGACGCTTGGAATATATTAGCTGCTGCTGCTCCCTGGTGTTTCTGAGATAGATCGAGTTGGCAGGTCTACGTGATGAGTAGAATTTATTGTTGCGAAACTTCGAGAGAGCAGGGAATTTGTGGTATAGCGTGACGAGTTATAACAAAAGATATGGAAACTGAACAAGCTTTGACATATATTTTATATTCAATTATAATCTCTATATAGATATATCTTCTATTTGCATTTCTTCAGTAGATGGATCTAGCTTTAAATGTAGTTATATATAGATATTCACTCACAGCAATAAAAGCGAACTTCAAGGAATATCTAGAAAATCGACGAAGAATTATATAGAATTAGATAGAGCCATTCACTGAGAACACAAATATAAGACTCGAATGAGACTCGAATATTCAAGCGAGAAAAAACGAATCGAATGAGACTGAATTTGTACTCAGATTGAAACTCAATCAATTCATTGTGTCTTGCCGACGCACTCAACTCAATTTTACTTCCAAAGTGTACTAAGCGAGATATAAATTCTTATATATACGAATATTTCGGAGCATTCTCCCAAGATGTACAACTCTACAGAGTGGAGATATTTTGTTTGTTCTTTGTCGTCTTGCAAAGATGCCTAAGAGAGTTTCGCATAGAAAACTCATCTATTCTTTACTCTTCTTCATCATAATATTCAGTTCTTCTGAATACATCTATGAGTGCAGTTAGAATATATAGTATAAACTATATGTTATTTTCATATTTATCAAATATACTATTTATCTATATAGAAATATAGAAAATACAATTGTCTTTAGGTATTTATAGAAATTGCATAAATATTTATAAAACGAGTTTGAGTAAATTGTTAATTTGTAGCTGTGCGAACTCGTCTTGTAGCTGGCAGGCAGTGTTTAGCTTAGCCAATGCCTTGGCCATGGCCTATAATAATCAAGCCTGGCAATTGTAATTGCAATTGCAATCGAATTGCAGGTTTTGGATCTTTTGCGTATCTTTCGTTCAGCTACATTTGTCAATCGGTTGGCAATATGTCATTATACAGTTACTGCTGTTGTTGTTGCTGTTCGAGTTGTTGCTGTTGGAGTTGCAATCATATTAATTTATGGCAACTAATTTGCTGCTTTTACACCCGCTAACGGTGCAGAGAGAGAGAGAAAGAGAAAGAGAGTGAATGAGAAAGAGAGAGAGAGAGAGAGAGAGCGAGAGAGAGAGAGAGAGAGAGAGAGAGAGAGAGAGTGAGGCAGAGTGCGAGCATTGCAGCCATTTCTGACGCTTAATTATAGTCGGCTACTTGCAACAGCAACAACAACAACAACAACAACAACAACAACAACAACAACAACAACAATTTTTGCAACCAGTAAGATGTTGTTGACGATGGATGCGCTTTAATAAGCACCTGGCTGCCAGATCATTAAAGTAAAAATTGATTTTCTAACTTGCAACGATTTTTGCATTAACAATTAGCTGCCAGAACCAGAGCCATCAGAGCCATCAGAGCCCAAGCCAGAGTCCATGCTCAAGCTCAAGCTCAAGCTCAAGCAACTCTTCAATTTTCGTTGTCGTTGCTGTTGCTGTTTTTGTTGCAGCTCATTCGCGCCGCTTTATTAATTAACAATGCCACACCAGGCAGCCGCATTTAAGGCATTAATTGCTTGAACCGGTTACACTGCATCACTGAGAATCTGCAGCACCACCAACCAGCATAGGCTGGACGCCTAATCAATCTAGCAAATTGTCGCCCAGTCGCTATCGCTAGCCAATATTCAAACACACCAAACTGAACTGAAAGCCACTCTCATTCTCTCCCTCTCACTCTCTCTCTCTCTCTCTCTCTCTGTGTGTGTGTTTGTCTGTCGGCCTGCCTCTCAGTCTATTCTCTAATTATGACAACTACGCAGCCGCTGTGCGTGCTCACGTGTTTTTCTAATTAGCCCCGGCCCCAAAGATGACAATAAGCGATAAACCCGTCGCCAGCATTCGACGACGAGCAAATTGACAATCATCGCCGCACAGGGAACCGAGAAGCGATCGCAGCAGCAACAGCGACAGCCGCTAGCGAAACCAAATCCAATTGCAGGGCTGCCAACTTGCTCAGAGCAAAAAAAAAAAAAGTTAAAATAGAATTAAATAAATAAATAAATCAAATAAATACAATAAAATTAGATATCAAGAAAGAATTAAAAAACTAAAAAAAAATAATAATTTTAATTTAATAATTAATTTCAATTAAGATTTTTCTCATATTTATTTATTTATTTTTTGTATAAAAATATATTTTTAACAGTTTCATATATATTTATAATTATATTTTATTAAATATTATTTAAATATTGTATTTTATTTATTAAACAATGATAATGATTTTATTTACCTATTTTTTTTATTAAAAACTATTTTATTTTATTTATTTTTTTTTTTTTTTAAGATTTTTACATATACATTTTTCAATATTTTTAAACTATTAAATTTCATTTTTGCACTTTGTTTTAATTTGGTTGTGTAAAGATTTTTAGTCCTATTTTTTAATATTTAAAAACAAATTTTTTAATTTTATTTTTTAATTTTTAAAAATTTATTTTAATAATAATTATTGAATATATTTCTCTTTAATTTATCTATTATCTTATAATTTTTTTTTTCTTATAATTATTATTGAATATATTTTTCTTCAATTTATCTATATATTTATTTATTTATTGTTAATTATTGTCATTGAATATAATTTAAAGAATTTGTTATTCTTATTGTTTTTATTTATTAATAAATTTATTTTTATTTAATTAATTCAAGTAAAATATTCGTGTTAGTTAATATTCTTTTTTCTTATAAATTATATTATTTATAAAAGTTTTTTTTATATAATTATCAAACAATATGAAGATTCATAAACTCTTAATTTGAAGAGCCAAGAGCTGCTTTAGGCCAATTAAACTCCGATTAAACAATTAATTATGCTTATATCTTTATAAATATATTAATTAATATTAAAAATTCTATTTAAATTTTAAATTTCTTCAATCTGCATTCATCCTTTAAAAATGTTGTAGTCGTCGTAGCAAGTTGGCAGCTCGATCGATGTTAACGTCTTCAGTTTGTGGCGTTCGCGTCAATGGCGCTGCTCGGCACACCCACTGCCAGCTGTGCTCAGGTTGGCAGCCTCCGCTGCTGCCGCGGCTGCCGTTGCTGCTGCTGCTGCAACGCCCACTGAGCGTTGGCTGAGCTTTAATGCGTTTTCATTTAATACAGGCCCAGAGCTTGTTAGCTATGCCCCCATGTGTGTGTGCATGTGTGTGTGTGTGTGTGCGTGAACACCTCCCACTTGGCAATCTAATATAGAGCCGCCCCCCTCCATGGCATGCCCGCTCCGCTGGCTGAGCGTTGTCGTACCTTGCCCATGACTATCAAGTGCCTTGTTGGCGCGTGTTGGCGTCTTTTTAAGTTTCTGCTGCAGTTGCTGCTGCTGCCAGGTTTTAGCTCTTTTTTTTTTTTTTTTTTTTAGCCATTTTTCGCACATTTCGCTGACGTTTTGGCGCTTTTCGCTTCCGCATGCCAGACCCCACTGCACACACACACACACACACACACACATGTATATATATTTATAAAATATATATATATAGATATGTTTTCTATCAATATCTGCAGCGTCGACTGCATTGGCGCACATCGCTCCACATTAATAACGCATCCACCCTCTAATTGCATTTTGCCTTGGCCGCCTTAATCGAATTCCAATTGCTGCCACATGCCGCACGCTGCCGTCGCAACGATGCGCAATTTCGATTACGCTGCGCTGCGCTGCTATTTTCGGGGCAACCTGATAAGGCCAATTCTACAGACTCTCACCTCAGCTCTCCAGCTCTCCTGCCCCGAGGCCCACGCTCAGCTGTGCTCAGTTTGCTCCTGCTTGAGGCGTTTTCTTTAGTTTTAGAAAGTGGCAAAACATTTCTGAGCCGCTGCTGCTGCTGTTGCTGCTGCTGCTGCTGCTGCTGTTGGCGCTGCTTCCGCATTTGGCGCTGCTAAGTTATGTGCTCAGATTAGCGGGTGTGTGTTAACTGTATTTGCCTGGCCAGCTCTATCTATTGGCCGGGCCTAATGAAAACCATAACTTTGCCTTGGTATTTCGGGTCGCGAATGGTGGCCAAGTCGTTGCATTTTCTCTGCGCCTGATATTGGGATAAAGGCAATTGTTATCGATAAACGATTTTAATCGATCGAAAAAGAAAACCTAAATTATTGAATATTGTTTTTAATTTTCTTTCATTTCTTTTCTTTCGCTCTCTTTGCAGGTGAGTTGGAAAGCTTAGTTTTTGGAACTTTTTTTTGAATGCAAAACAGGTAAAAAAAAAACATTTGCCTTAAATAGATATTCAGGTTAACAGCAACAACAACAACAACAAGAGCGAAGCGAATAGCCAAAGCCAAATTAAAACAATTTGTAAAAAAAAATTCACACAGTTATAAAGATACAGCTACAGATACCTAGAGAGATGCATATGTGTGTGGTATATTATATATATATATATCCGTGTGCAGTTGGCTGATTTTGGCTAAAGGCTGTCACATTTTGTGGCCTGCTGCTGTTGTTGTTGTTGCTGCTGACGACTGGCCATAGAGAAATGACCACAAAATGTGCGCATAAATCAACACAATGGCCAAATGCAGCAGCAGCAGCAGCAGCAGCAGCAGCAGCAGCAACAGCAGCCGCCAAAGGTGTGGAGCCAGCAACAGCAACCACAACAACAGCAGCAACAACAACAGCATCACTTGGAAAATGCAAATTTCACATGGAAAACGAGCCGCGGGGGATGACAATTTGCTGTTGTTGTTGCTGTTGCTGTTGCTGTTGCTGTTGCTGTCGCTGACTCAAAACAGTTGCTGCTGTGGCTGTTGCTGCGAAATGAATTAATAAACTTGCAACGGCGGCAGCTTTTGTAAAAATGCCGCCAATGCTTGTTGCTGCTGTTGCTGTTGCTGCTGCTGCTGCCTTACAGCAACAATACGCAATGAAAACCGAACAAACGAAATTGAAATCTGACACCAAAAGAATTGACACACACGATTTTCAAGCGGAGACTCTCAAAAAATGCAAATTCAACGAGCGTTCGCCCAAATCAATGAAAATTGACCAACCAACTCTCTGTACAATCGCCCACCTGCTCCCCACCCCCCCCAAAAAAAAATTCAAATTGCTTTTAAATTGTTGGCAACTAGCCTAGACTAGACACAGGGAGTCTGTGCGACTAAGAGTCGTTGGTCAGTTCGTTAAATCTATATAGAGAGCATTTAGTATGATCGAAATTTTGCATTGAGAAAGGGAAAGAGAAAATTGTAAGGGAAATAATGACCACAATAGAGTTTTATATCACATTATTGATCGTTTTGGTGTGTTTGGTGGAGTTATCGAAAGCTTAAGTTGTGTATGAGTGGAAGAAAGTTTTGATACTACAGCTGGATTAAAGGGATGAGCAATGAAGTGGGCTGTCAATTAGTCTGTAATCGATAGTTATCGATGCCCAGCAGCTTACCCAATATTAAATGCAGATATTGCTGTCAATAATATGTCGTAGAATATATAGAATAGAATTCAATATATATATAGATATATATAAAGAACTCATTAGTGAAATATAAAGTCCTGTCGGCAATCGATAATTATCTACAGCAATCGATTTTACATCGATCATTTAGATTTCTATATTTTATACATATAGCCAGAAAACTAAAAAGTCAAGCATATTGTCGAAAATATAAAGCTGCAGTTGAGCTACGATAATTAGCAATATTTATTAATTGATTTCATCAATTACATATGTATATATAGTCTAGTATACATATATATAGAACAGCACTGTAGAACAGGTCTAACTCATGCATAAATGCTGCTAACAATAATCGATATTTATCGATATTCTCTGCATCTAGAATTCATACATATTTAGTCATATATCTATTGATCTATTGAGCTTATTAGTTTTAAGGTTTTGCTAACTTCATTTACACATACCCCTTCGAACTACTTCCGCCAGCTACAGGGTATTCATAGAGGTAACATGCTATGCAAAATGATATTAGAGTTAGTTTTTGTCTCTGCAGCAACAACAGCAACAACAACAGCAACAGCAACAGCTGCTGCTCCAATGGTCAGCAATTGAAATGTTCAGTGTCTATTGGGCTGCTGTTGTTGTTGTTGTTGTTGCTTCTGTTATTTTATTGATTTGCTTGCCTGAAAATTGATCTTAATTTCCATGGGGCTGCTGCAACTCGACTGCGACTACGACTACGACTTCGACTTCGACTTCGACTTCGGCTTTGGCTTGCGGTTCATTTGCATATCTCGATTTTGCATTCGAAATGATTATGAATAACTGTTAATTGTGTTTGGGCTATTACGTTGCATAAAATGCTTTTTGACCGCGAGCGAGGGGCGTCACTGCATACCCACCCTCTCTCACTCCATCTCTCTCTTGCTCTCTTAAAGAAAAAAAAAGACCCCAAAGACCTTTTTCAGTAATTTGCAAACGATTTCAATTGCTTTGCAATTTCCGTTTTTTCTCTCTCTTTTTTTTTTTTTTTTTTTTGGCAATTGCTGTTGCTATTCGATAAATGAGTTAACTATTGAATCACTATGCACAATCTATTGACATTCACTCATTCACAAATGAGTACAGTACGCGCTAGCTCTTGGAGCACCACTGTCTGTTATGATACGAACTATATAGTTCGTGTAGTTTGAGCATATGTTTTCAATGCGCTATATAAATGTCTTTGGGATGTCTTTGGTAGGAGCTGTAAGTGACAAAGAGCAGAGATAAGAGAGCAGGAAGCATAGAAACGTACATTGAGTACATTGAGTTGGTGTAATGCCATAGCCCTACGATATTCATTACTTACGATATTCAGACAAATTTTAACGCATTTAGTTCTATCGTTTCTAATATCGTATCTGACATCTAATTACATATACACGACTAACCATCGTAGCTATTATATCGTAAGTCTCAAATAAGTTAGATTCAAATATGAAGCCTTAGATCAGCTTTGATAGATTATATGTGTCTTATAAGAACAGTCCTTAGTTGTGCACATATTATATCGGAATACTTAGGTATATCGTTTATGAGAAGTCGTAACGTATATTGATAATTATATATATATGTATATATATGTATATATATATGTATATATATGTATATATATTTTATAATTGAACATTCTGTATATACTTGGTTTAACGTAAGTTTTTTTATTTTATTTCGTCCACGATATAGCGTAGTACTGGCGTATTATACTGAATTTCGTAAATGCTTACTAGATATACAGTGACGAACAAAATTATTGGCACAGTATGCTTTTTAAGCTTTATATCAACTTTTCAAGTCTTTTGAAAATAATTTTTTATCAAACAAAAATTTTTTGAAATAGATTAGAGTATTTATTGGATGAAACCAAAAGAATCTTGTAAAAATCTTAAACGTAGAATTAACTAAAATTAAATATCGACCAAAATACGTCAATTTCGCTGAACAAAATTATTATTTATTATATATAAATATATATATATATATGTAGACGTATACGATATGTACGATATAACTTGATTGTTTCAGTTTCTTTTTCTCTCTTTACGATATTCAATGTAACTTGATCGTTTCAGTTTGTATTTCTAATCAGCCTTAGGCTAAGCCTTTGCTCTCTTTACGATATAACTTGATTGTTGCAGTTTGTATAGCAGTCATGGCACTGCCTAAACATTTTCTTTGTCTTTTTCTCTGCGCCTTCCCTCCCTCCCTCCCTCTCTCTCTCTCTCTCTCTCTCTCTTTATATTTATGAGCATCAGTTTGGCAGGTTAAGCACAGAGTTCACGGCTATTCACAGCTCAGACCTGTGCTTGGGCTTGGGCCGTGGCTGCTGTTAGCCGTCTTTATATATCGGCTTTTGACTGAAGTCTGTCCTAATGACAACGGTAGCAGCTACTGCCAGGCAATTACTTAATTTACACTTGCCTGCTTTTTTCTATCTCTGTCTCTGTCTCGTTGCTGTTGCTGTTGCTGCTGCTGGCTGACATAAGAAGTTGTGGTGCCTGCACTTGGCAAAGCTATTGAACAGCAGCTCAAAAAAGGAAAACAAAAAAAAAAGAGACAACAACAACAAAATCTGCTCAACGGACAATAGCAGAGTGTGGCCACAATTCAAAAGTGCGCAACGGGCAACGCCTCCTCCCGCTGCAGCTGCCACAGCTCCGGCCATTGCTGTTGGCGCGTAAATCAAGCAACTGCCGCGGCTCAGCTACTGAAGCAGAAAATTACTTTCATCATAATTTAAAGTTACTTATGACCGCAGCAGGCCCCACGAGGGAGTTGAGAGTCTAAGAGAGTCTGCTGCAGTTACTGCTGCTGCTGCTGTTGCTGTTGCTGTTGCTGCTGTTGCTGTTGCTGCTGCGGTTGCTGATTGTCTTAGGCTGCACAAATTGAAAAATCATCTGGGCGCAAGCAGGATGTGCTGCTGCTGCTGCTGCTGCTGCTGCTGCTACTGCTCCTGCAGCCAAGGCAAACATTTGCACGTCAAACAAAGTGGCAGTGAAATAACAAAATTATGTTGGCAGATTTGTGGCGACGTTGAAATTATTGCAACACGCCAGCAATAGCAACAGTAACAGCAACAGCAACAACACAACTGCAACAGCAACGGCAACTGCTGCACTTGAGCTGCTGTGCCACATAATTGCTATGTGCTGTGACGTTTGTGGCATGAATGATGTGGCGTGGGCCTCCTCTGCCAGCTACTGGGCACACAGTGCGCGCGGGCAAGAGATAGAGCGAGGCAGCAGAAAGGCTGATCCACATTTTGCATAAATTACACTTCATTTGATTTGGGCAAGTCGCGTCTCCAATGACAATGCCACTGCAGCAGCAGCAGCAACAGTTGGCCATGGCCACAATCAAGTCAAGTGTTTATTTGTTTATGGGCCGTGCCGAGCGAAACTCTATTTCTTTATGCTGCTACGGTTGCTATGGCTGCTGCTGCTGCTGCTGTTGCTTCTTTTTGCTTGTTGCTTATGGCTTAAGTGAGTGAGTGGCATGTTGCACGTTGCATGTTGGTGGTCCACATTGCGTTCCTTTCGTGCGTTTGTTTGCCGCAATTAGCGTGTGGGCAGCAATAGCAACAACAGCAACAACAGCAGCAGCAGCGGGTGAGTGAAAGTTGAGTTGAGTTGAGTTGAGTTGAGTTGAGCTGAGCTAAGGCTGCGCCTTGTTGCTAGCATTTTGATAAGCTCCCCCACAGTCCAATGTGCAACTGCTCCCAACGCTCTTGGCTAAACTCACCTAATGCACACCTGTTGGCAACTGTTGCTGCTGCGGCTGCAACCGGTTCGCTGCTGTAGCTGCCTTTGCGCTCGTTAGTTAATGCAAAGCGCTGTAAATATTATAACAGAGCGCGTTTCATTATTGTATTAACAACCGTTTGCAACTCCGTCGCCAGGCTTTACTTTAGATCTGCTCTACCTCTACCTGTCTCTCTCTTTCACTCTCTCACACACATTGTCTCTCTCTCTCTCTCTCTCACACAGTCTCGTTGGTATTTTTAGAGCCTGGCCAAACGGCATTTTTTATTGCTCGTTAGTTTTAGGCTATTTTTAGCCAATTGACATAAAGTCATATTTTTTTTTGCAGCTTTTTTTTTTTTTCTTCTTGGCTTTATTTTTGAGGTTTTTGAAAGGTTTTCATGTTGCTGTTGTCGAGCTGGTGATTTATTTTGTAAATGATTTAGTTGCGCTTTTATTAACACCATTTGAATGTCACAAAAATGTTAGCTAACTGCGCTGTTAGCTCCGATAATTGTTCTATTAGCCATCATAATAAAAACAGAAGCTAGAAGCCAGCAGCCAGAAGGAAGCAGACAGAAGGAGACAACATCAGCTGCTAGTGCAAGGTTAGGAAATGGAAAAAAAAATCCATAAAACCCGTGTATATATATTTTCTATATATGCATAAATATCAAACAAATATCGATTGTTTGTTCACAATGATCATACATTGATGGTCTGCTGTGCTGTCGATAAGAATAGTGCAGTTATCGAAGAGATAGCTAACGATTAGATAGCTAAAGTTCAGTTATCGATGAGATTACAATCGATTGGACAGCTAACGTTCAGTTATCGATGAGATAACAATCGATTGTGTTGTGTTGTTATCTAGCATAATATCATTCCATCATATTGATAACTAACGCTTAGCTATCTATTTTATAGCTAAAGTTTACTTTAACACAAAAATCTTTAATTGATCGATTGTTTAGCTATCGATATTATACTAACTATCTATCGACTATGTAACTAAGCGTCGCTTATCGATCACACATTTATAGATTAGATAATCAACAATCGCTTCTTCATATCGTAATCATCAATACCTATCGATAGTTTGTCCGTTATCGAGCTCAACCAACTCTAGTCAATCAACGATCTGATGTTCTTCAGTTCTATTATTGAGAAGTTCTCTGAGCGCAGTGTTTTATGACTTTTTGCCTTCTGTTGCACTAAAAAAAGGGAACTGTGAATCGTTTTGTTGCTTGAGTGAGCTTTGCCTTTGGGTGTTTTTTTTTTTTTCGTTTTCGTTTTCGTTTTTGGTGTGTTGCGGCCACATTACTCATGCGCCGTGTTGCACATGCGGGTATAAAATAACAGATTTATGCCTACGTTGCAGGCAATGACACGCCAATTAGCCGCCCAGCAACAGCAACAACAAAAAGGCTTGCAAATAAAGCTTTGACATTTTTATGATGCTAAGCGCGGGGGAACAGCAGCAGCAGCAGCAGCAGCAGCAACAACAACAACAACAACTGAAATGCGTTGAGCCTTAAAGCCAGAGACTGGAACAATCTTATGGGAAGCCAAGACAGGCCGCAGGCAGGCAACAAAACGGCCAAACGGCCAGGCAGCTGGCTGACCTTTGCATGTGTTGCTGTTGTGAGTTGTTGCTGTTGTTGTACGCTATCTGCGGAGGCGAATTGAGTTTGACAGCTGGGGCGACACGATCCGATTGCGATTGCGATCGCTCTTTGACCTTAATACGCGCCAGCTGCGTCAACGTCAGCGCCCGAGGGGCAACAGTAACAGCAACAGTAACAGCAACAGTAACAGCAACAGCAACAGCAACAACATTGCCCAAACGTTCACAGCAACCAGGTAAACTTCCCTCGGCACACCACCCGCTGGATGGCTGTCTGCACTGCTAGAGGCAGCATTGTCATTTGACACCTCATTTGGGGCTGTTGCGGCGGGCACGCACAGCTAATAAGCGCTCAATAAATGTGCAACACCCGCTGGCAACAGCAACATGTTGCTGCCGTGCCAAGTTGCTGCTGCTACGGCTGCGGCTGTGCGTGCGACAACAACAATGCATGTGGCATACAATTTTCCACTACTTTTCTCTTTTTTTTTTATTTATTTATTTATTTTTTTTTTTTGTTAGCAATCGACTAGGCAATCTCATTAATAAATTGCGCTGCATGCAACGCTGGCAACATGTTGCTGTTGCTGTTGCGTCTAATGCTGCAAAACGGCAGCAACATTAATTGGCTGCTTACAGCTGACAAGGCAGCGACTCTTGTTGTCCGCAGTTGTAGTTGTTGTTGTTGCTGCTGCTGCTGCTGCTGCTGCTGCTATAGCTAGTATCAATTTAACTGGCGATAGGTGGCGCTGCTGCATGCCATCATCAGCAATTGCAGCGGAGCACCGCAGCAACATTTATTGTTTATGCATTTCTGAAGACAAATTTTAAACAGTTTCTTTCATATGTATATACATATACATATATATGTACATACTTGTTGTTGGTGTTGGGGGAAGACTAATTGATTTTTATGCGCAGCCGTGTCCACAGCAACAACAACGGCAACAACAACGACAACATTGAATGCCGCATAGGCGGCGGCACATATTTTAAGCACAAATTACAAAGCAATAATCATAAATCTTTTTTGCGGCTCAGCAGCAGCAGCAGCAGCAATAGCAACAGCAACAGCAACAGCAACAGCAACATGTTGCTGCCATTTATCAAAATATCAATGTATGTATGTATGTGTGTGTGTCTGTGTGTGTGTGTGACAGATGCCAGACAAATGGGCATTGCGTGTGCCATATCAATGCAATGTTGTTGCTGTCGCTGCTGTCGCTGCTGCCTCTGCTGCCTCTGCTGCTTCTGCTGCTGTTGTCATCGTCGCTCAAATGCTGTTGATAACTTTGGCTGCCAGCAACAATTGCAAATGGAGCACGTGGCCAACGCAGCAACGCAGCAATTATTGTTGCTGCTGTTGCTGTTCAGACTGCCGCAACTGATTGCTCTTGATTAAATGCTAGTCACTCACTTGAATACTTGAATCTGCAGAACCGAGATGCGGCCCCCGGAAATTGTTTGTGCCACGAACTGCAGTTATGCGGCGCGCAGCGCAACGTCTAGCTAACATTTAAACGGCTTCCTGGCGATTGCTATTGCTCGTGTTGTTGTTGTTGCTGTTGCTGTTGCTGTTGCTGTTGCTGCTTGTTGTACAAGTGGAGCATCCAGCTGCTGCTGCTGCTGCTGCTGTTGCTGTCCAATTTTGATGGATCTTTTGGCTGCTGTTAGAAACAAGCAAGCATAACACAAAATATTTACTTCCTGCTAAAAAAAAACTGCTATATATAGCTAGAATAATCTATATATAGTTTAAGCTCAGACTTTTCAGTTTGCATACAATAAATTGGAATTTCCAAGCAGCTTCAATTTAAGGCACAAACTTTACCTCAATTCTATGCCCAAGCCAACAGCAATTGCCGTTGACAAAAACCAACAGCAGCAGCAGCAGCAGCTGCGTATTGCTGCGGTGCCAAAACTGTTAGCTGCAACAACAACAGCAGCAACAAGAACCGCAACGATCCCTAGCTTATTAAAGTTTAATGACTATTGGGGTGGTCTTGGCACGTAGCTGTCACAGTCGCTGCTGCTGCTGCTGTTGCTGCTGTTGCTGCTGTTGCTGTTGCTGTTGCTGTTGCTGTCGCTGACGATTTGCGCAATGCGCGCAATGGCAGCAAATAATTGCAAAGGCAACGTGCAACGATTTGCGGCGGCAACGAGGTGAAGGCAACAACGGCAACAAATGTTTATATGAAAATTGAAAACGATCATTGCGCAATGTGCGCACGGCGACAACAGCAGCAGCAACAGCAACAGCAACAGCAACAAAAAGAACCGACAAATAGTCAACGTTTTCTTTTGATGCTTTGCATTCGGCACGCAAAAAGCAACAACAACAACAGCAGCAGCAGCAGCAGCAGCAGCAGCAATGGCAATAGCTAAAGCAGCTTTATGCCGTTTCATCATGGCGCACAGCAACAATTGGCTAATAATATAAATCCAGTGCCCGAAAACTACAACAGCAACAGCGACAGCAATCGTCTTTGGCCCAAGGCTGGCTGCTATATGTTGCACAGCAGCTGCTGCTGCTGCTGCTGCTGCTGTTGCTCCAGTTTTTGTTTTGCATTATTATTATACGTCTAATTTAATTGCATTTCGATGGCTGACCCCGCATGGCAGCTATATGTCAATAAAATTGCTGCTGCACGCCAGCAACATGCACTTGCTGCTGCTGCTGCTGCTGTTGCTGCTGTTGCTGCTGTTGCTTATCGTCTGACCACAAATAACTGCAAATTGTGTGTATAAAAATGCAAACAGCATTGTTTGTCCATGGCTTATCGGCAGCAACTGGCCACTAAATCAGCGTAACAGGCGCAGCAACAACAACAACAGCAGCAACTGCAACTGCAATGGCAATGGCAGCAGCAGCAACAGCAGCAGCAGCAGCAGCAGCAGCAATGGCAACAAACTGCCAGACAGCACGCATGCGCCACCAAAAGTCATGTTCGTGCCACAAAGGCGACACCAAAGCCATACATATTGTAGGTGGCAGCAACGGCAACGGCAACAACAGCAACAACAGCAACAACAGCAACAGTTGCAGTTAAATGTGGCAATTGTAGCTTAAAGCAGCAACGCTCACACACACACACGCGCACACCCTAGCTAATCATTTTAGGTAATAATTTTGCATTTTTCTCTCTATGTTGTTGCTGTGTATGTGCAACATGTTGCAAGCGTGCGCGCGCGCCCTTTTTTTTTTACCCATTTGCTCGTATATAACTGTCCAGCGTGTGGGCGTGTGCAGCTGCCCAGTCGCTACAACGCTTGGCACTTTGAACTCGCCACGCAGCAACAGCAATAGCAACAACAATAGCAACTGCAACAGCAACACAATAGAAAGCTACGCAGGAAGCAGCAGTTTATGTGCTTGGAAATTTATGAGCAGCACCCAAAGCGAAATCCTTTCACCAGCTTAGACAACGCATTAATAAATCAATAACGCGTTTATAATCATAGCTGTTGCTGGGGCAAGAGGCGACTTCCGTGCGACAAGCGGCAATTTGGTGCGACAGGGCGGCAACACCTTGGCAACATTGTTGCTGGGGCGAGAGCGAGAGCAATTAACAATAAAGAGAGTGTCAGAGAGAGAGAGAGAGATAGAGAGGGGGGGGGGAGTGGAGTGAGGGAAGAGAGCGAGAGAGCTTTGATCACAATAATATGCAACGCGCGCCAGCAACATGTTGCGCAACTTATCAAAATAATCATCATTCACATCGACAACAGCAACAGCAGCAACAGCAGCAACAGCAGCAGCGACGGCAGCAACGCAGGCAGCATTATGATAATCGCAATGCGGCGGCAATGTTGAAACGAACAACAAAATTGCAACTGTTTCTCATGCAGCGTCTGTTCCGCTGTGCGCCCCGTGCTGGGCCCCTCCCCTCTAGGTTGCTGCAGCAAAATGCAACTGCTGCATGTTGCAATTAATAATCGACGTGGCAAAGCAACTCGCTAGGCGCGGCAGCAACAGCAACAGCAAGAGCAACTGCGTCGTCGTGCGCCCTTCTTTTTGATTTAAAATGTGCCGCCATCGTTTTGGCTCGCACGTAGGCGTACTCACACGCAGCACACACACACACACACACACACATACATACACACATACATATACATATACATATAGAGATTCTTCCTCGCACCCACTTGGCTGCTGCCCGCCCCACTCGTAGCAGCAGGCGCGCAACAAGTGTTGCTGCAACCACTTGGCATCATCAGTCAAGTGTCTTCGGTGTTGCTGCTGCTGCTGCTGCTGCCTGTTCTCTGCTGTCTACTGTCTGCTGTCTGGGCTGCCGGCAATGTCACTGTCTTATGATTCTGGCGGTTTCTGTTTCTGTTTCTGCTTGGCCTGCTCCATGGCCATCGCATTTGTGCATCTTTGTGTGGGTCGGTAGATCGTCATCGAGCGATTGCCCACTGACCACAATAGTTGCTCGTGTTGCTGTTCGCTCGCATTGTTGTTGCTGCTGCTGTTGCTGTTGTTCATGTTGCTGCTGGCAGTTTCAAACTGTACACAAAGCCAAATATATCAGCTGTAGACATTTATAATTAATAATGCCGAAAGTAAAACGAGTTCAAAAAGTAAAAAAAAAAAAAAAAACAACAGCAAAATTATAATAATAATATAAATATAAAAAATTAAAATATATAATAAAAAAATAATAATATAAAAAAGAGAGTAAATAAAAATTAACAAAAATTCAAGTAATAAAAAAATAGAATAAAAATATGTAAATAAGTAAATAAAAAAAAAAAATAATAATCAATAAATAAATAAATTTTAAAATACTTAAATAAATAAAGTCATTCAATTTTAAATTAAATTTTTAAATTAAACAAATAAAATATTGTTAAAATAAATAAATAAAAAAGGAAAACATACAATTAAAAGAAATAAATAAATTTAAAAAAATATAAATAAATATAATATAAAAAATATAAATAAAAATTAAAACGAATTTAATTAAAAAATTCATAAGTAAATAAATACAATAATATATTTAATATAAAAGTAAATATATTTTAATAAATAAAAATAAAAGAAAAAATAAATAAAATTACAAAATTGTAACACTAATAAAAATCTAGAAAATTTTTATAAAATATATTTTAAAAAATAAATATTTATAAGCCAAATAAATACAAATAAATTTGTCTAAACTGACTTTGAGCTTTGTCAAAGTACACTCAAAGTTCACTCCAAGACTTAAAGTTAATTAAAGTTAATTAATTTAAGTGTACATAAAGCTCACTTAGGGCTTTAGGCCACGTAGAGCTCACTCAAGGGCCAGCTCTATTATAAAGCTCATTTCGAGTCAACTTTAAATGCATTTAAAGCTTTCTCAAAGCACGCACACAATTTTCTCGCAGCTTTCAAAGCTCATTTAATATTAATTTAAAGTCGTATTAAAAGTCAGCATATTTAAAGTTAGAGTTGAGCTCACTGAATCTTATTAAGTATTTAGTTGAAGCTCATTTCCTCACTCAATAAACTTGCTAAAGTTCATTTAAAGTAATTAAATATCGCAATATATTTAAAAAGTTTCCTGAACCTCGCCTGAAGTTGGCTTGGAGCGCACTGGAAGCTTTAAGCTCGTCTTCCCTGAACTTTTGAACTCAATTTCTATAAATATTTTATTGTTTCTTTTTTTTTTTGTCTATAGAAACCTTTTTTGCAGTCGATTTGTATGGGTGCCGGCTGTAAGGCCTCTGAGCAACGCCGCCGCGACGCCATCTGAACTCGATTATGTGCGTTTTAGTGCAGCGGCACGCCCAGTGGGCGGCGCCTGGCAGTGAAACGTCGCTTGACGATGGAAATTTATGTGGCCCACTAATAAGTTTGCTGGCAATTACGCTGATAAATAAATAAATCAGCGCCGCGAAACTTCGATGGCGGCGCCTTTGTGGAGAAGCCACTGTACGGGCCGAGCCGCTGGGTGCCGCGTGCTGTGGGTGTGTGACAAGTGCGGCCGGCGAGTGGTGCAGCGAGTGGTGCTGCGCGCGGCGGTCCAGCGGCGCCATACAAATTCAAATTCACATGTGATCGGCCAAGCATGAGTCAGCTGCACCGCACGGTGCCGCGGGTGGGGCACAGAAAGTGGTGCAGAGAGTGGGAGAGAGAGAGAGAGCGAGAAGGAGAAGTAGAGAAGTAGAGAAGCTTCTCTCGTCAGCGGCGCTTAATTAGAAAATTGCTAATAACTCATGCACACGAACAAATTTCAATATTAATGAGGTTTTAAGGCAGCAACCACAACAACAACAACAACAACAGCAACAGCAGCAACAACAGCAAGCAGCAGCAACTGCAACGGCGACTTAATTGAAAACTTTTTGAATCGTGCCGTCAAATGAAGAAGATGCAGCAGCAGCAGCAGCAACAACAGTTGCCAGTTGGGCCTGGCCCAAACTGTGCGCAATGGGAGGCACAGCAGCAATTGTTGCTGCTGCCTGTCTTACGCTGTTGCTGCTGGCCTGTTGCTCCTGTTGCTCATTAAGTAGCATGAAAACTCAATAGGTTGCTGCCTTATTTTTTGTGTACTGCTGCGCAATTAACGGTCGCCTCGTCTTTGACTGATTTAGTTGTCAGCTGAGCAGCGGCAGCGGCAGCGGCAGCAACATGTTGCTGGCATTCATAATTAGCATGCAAGCGGCATAAATCGCAGCAGCGGCAGCAACAACAATTAACAGACCCAAATTGCATGCAACACACACACACACACACATACATGCGCACATGCGCACATGCGCACGCTTTCTCTGTCTGTCTGCACAGATATTGCAGCTACTTAGCATGCAGTGCAGCGTTTGATGTCTGCAACAGAACACGTAGGCAACAGCAACAGCAGCAAGAGCAGCAACAGCAACTGTCAATTATATTAGTTGCTGTTACACAGCGCGCTAATTCAAAAATCATGCGTGGGCAGCAGCAGCACCACCAGCAGCACCACCAGCAGCAGCAGCAACAGCAACCTGGCACGCCAGCAACATTGCCCTCTATGCCAGCAGCAACATGGACGCTAGCAACTTTTCTTAATTAAGTGACGACCTGTTGTTGCAGTTGCTGTTGTTGCTGTTGCTCTTGCTGCATGCAAATTTAATTTGCGTCTTGTCGCGACCTTTGGCCATTGCGTGTTGCTGCTGCTGCTGCTGCTGCTGCTGCTAGCATCGGCCATAACTTCTCGGCAGCAACATTTCGCATTGTTGTTTGGCCACAAATTGATATTTAACTGGTTGCCGTGGCCGTGGCTTAGCTTGACTTGGCTTGGCTTGGGTCTGGTAAAAATTCGCACGACTTTTCGCCTTAGCCAAATCGCCAAATGCACGCGTATTTAACATTTACGATCCATTCAAACGGATTCTCAATCTGATCTCACTATCTCACTCTCTTTCTCTCTCTCTCTCCTCGCCATCTCTTCTGCTTGCTGTTGCAGCAATCTTCTCGATATTCGCGATTGTTGCTTGTGTCGTTATCTGTGGCAATATCTCTGGGGGCCAATCCACTTTTGCTGATGCTGTTGCTGCTTGTATTTCTATCGTGTGTGCGCCGTTAATGTTTTTACTTAACCAGCAACATACACACACACACACACACACGCCTCGTTGCATGCTGTGTGCGTAGCGCAATAAATCAAAGTTTTATTTGTTGAAATAAATTCACAGTTTATTGCTTCGTTATTATTTGCACTGCTGCTGCTGCTGCTGCTGCTGCTGCTGCTGCTCTGGCAATGAATGTTATTGCTGGCTGAATGCAACAGCAACAACAACAACTGCGACAGACAGCCATCAAACACTCGCAACTGCAGCAACGCATGCCGGAAATGTTTATTGTTCTTCTTGTTATAACTGTTGGTTGTTGTTGCTGTTGCTGTTGCTGCTGCTGCTGTTGCTGTTGCTGCTGCTGCTGCTGCTGCTGATCTCTTTCTAATTTTCACCTCATTGCAGTATTATGTGCTTAGCTCACGACTTTCGTATTAGTTATTGCCACGACTCTATAAAGCAATTGTGAAATGAATAGACTGGCCAATTAGAAGTGATACTCTTGCCGTTGACTCTGTTCAAGTTATCGATAACCGATAGTTGTGGGCAAGCAAACATCTTTTTTTTTCAAGCTTTTATTTTCCAAATCATTGTCCGACAAATATTTTGCAATTGTGAATACAAAAACTTGGCCTAATTGTCTTTTGATTATAGCCATAATATGGCAAGAGCTGAAAAAAAAAAAAAAAAAAAACAATTTTAATTTTAATGCCAATTTTCAGTTGTGTTTTTTTAATTTGTCGTATTTTTGCTGCGCAAAAATTGCAAGTCAAGCCGATCTGTGGCAATACCACGCCCTAGCCGCAGCCACGCCCCTTCCACCTGACTGTCAAGAGGTTGTCGTTGACATTTTTGAACCCTGACCGCCTTTTTGTTTGCTTCTTATTTAGCCACACGTTTTACCATTAATTACCAATAGAGATACGAACAGATATGACTTTATATACACGTGTGCGTGTGTGTGTGTGTGTGTGTATGTGTAAACATTACGCAATATCTTCAATTGGCAGCGCTGCAGCATTTAATTGAGCAAATATTCGCATGCGCGTGCAATTCGTATTCGTATGTCGATAATGATCAATAACGATAACGATAGCGATAAATAAGAAACTAAAGAAATTAATAATAATAATAATAATTATGCAATATCTAAGCCGATACAACATAATTAACTCACAATATTAGATATTAGTTCTTAAAAATTATAAAAATAATTATCTTGGCAATTATCTAAGAATTATCATGAAACTCGCTTATAGACGAAGGCCATACAATTTATCGGTTTATTTATAGAGAACCTCAAAGTGAATTCGACTTGAACATGATTCATACTGTTCAGTATTTAAATGCATTCAAAATATTTTTTATATTAAATTAAATAAATTTTTTTTTTTTTTAATTATGGCAAGAGCTATAAAATAAATATAAATAAAAAATAATAGTAAAAAATGAAAATAATTAATTTATGAATTTAAATGCATATAAAATATTTTGTATATTATAAATTCAATTAATTTTGTTTAATTAAAAATAAATATAAATAAAAATTAATAGTAAAAATTAAAAACAAATAATTTACGAATTTAAATATAAAAAAAAAATAATAGTAAGAATTAAAAACAAATAATTTACGAATATAAATGCATATAAAATATTTTTTATATTAAATAAATTTTTTTTTTTCAAATTATAAAATAAATATAAATAAAAATTAATAGTAAAAATTCAAAACAAATTATTTACGAATTTAAATTAAAAAAAAATTAATAGTAAAAATTGAAAGCAATTAACTTGCGAAATTATTAATGAGAAAAAAAATATATAAAAATAAATGAAAATTCCATGAAGTTGTTCACAAAAGAAAAATATAAATTTTAAATTTTAAAATAAATCAAATTTAAAATATTTTAAGAAATTATTAAAATTGAATAAATAATATTAAATATTTTAAAATAAATAATAAAAGTGTAATAGAGTTTAAGCTTCAATGCAAGAAATCGTACAACGGTTGAGAGTAAATGATATATATATATATATATATATTTATATATATACGCCAATATATATTCAATATATACTGCATTTTCTACTCATTATATTATTTAGTTTCACAGATGATTCTATATTAGATGATTCTATATTAGATGATTCTATATTACTGTATGAACTAATATATCTATTTATACATATATATTTATTTTTCATCTAATTGCAGCAGCGTAAGCTGTCACCGACATGGGCAGTGAGCAATACTGCTTGAGGTGGAACAATCATCAATCCAACCTGTTAGGGGTGTTTAGTCAATTATTACAGGACGGGAGCCTGGTGGACGTTACATTAGCTTGTTCAGGGGGCCCATCCATCAGAGCCCATAAGGTGAGTGAAATGAAGCAAATAGAAATACATATATATAAAATATTGATATATATATTATAATATTTAGAGAGATACATATCCATAATGGATATCTATAAGTTTCATTATAGTTGCAATTGTTTTTTTTTTTTCAAAATTTAATCAATTTCAATTGAAAGCTCTTGCTTCAAATGTTCATTGGTTTCGATAGACTCAATAGCAGTAGAGATATCTATATAGGATATACATATATGTATATGCACACATATGTATGCATATGTAATGCATATATGCATGTATATATACATACATTACCATATGCTTGGCGAGACTGCCAAGTGGGCAGAGCAATTGCAGCTACAACTGCAACTGCAACTGCAACTGGAAACTGTAAAATGCGGAAGCTGTCGCCAATGCTGCGATCAAGGTCGCAGCCAACGCTGGCGTCGCTGTCGCTGTTGCTGTTGCTGCAGTTGTTGTAGGCCTCTCAAAATGCCAGTCGCATAAATTAACGAAGCAGCACCATCAGCAGCAGCAGCAGCAATACAAACAACAACAACAGCAGCAGCAGCAACACGATCAAATGCAATTTACACATTTGTCAGTAAATTGTCAACTTAGCGCGCGCAGAGCACTAAACGAGACGCCGCACTGCTGGCATCGCTGTCGCTGTTGGCGTCGCTGCATGTTGCTGGCGCTGCTCGTTTGTTGCTGGCAACAATGTTGACAAGGTCAGCGCCTAATAGAAATTGACTGCGCCCCGCCACGTGGTGGCTGTCGGTGTGCGTGTGTGTGTGTGTGTGTGAGTGAGTGCATAAATCATGCGTTGCCATATAGCAGCAACAACAACAGCAACAACAGCAGCAGCAACAACAGCAGCAACAACAACAGCAACAACAGCAGCAGCAGCAACCGCAACGCTTTGCGCACGTCTGTCAATTGAAATTCCTGTTAAATTAAGCGGAAAATATTTAACTGCGTTGCTACTGCCGCTGCAGCAATAGCAACAGCAACAGCAACAGCAGTAACCTGTAGCCTGTTGCTGCTGCTACCTTTTGATGCTTGAAGCTGATAAAGTTATTTTGAATGTAATTTCTAACCAATGCATAGAAAAAACTGGTAAATTGTTCAATTATAATGCGTTTATTATAGCAGCAACAGCACTTGACACTGATATGGCCAGTGATTGCCAGACAACTGATTCCAAGCATCAAGCAACACTTGACCAAGCCGTCTCCATGCTTGGCCAAGCCAGCCAGGCGACAGCCAATGTTGCTCATTAGGCCACGCTGAGGCGCTGAGGCGCTGAGCCGGTGACAGCGACAACAACAATCGCAATGATCGCTTGGCGACACAAAACGGATTTGTTGCATTTTCTAGCTGAGTGCGGCTCAAGTGACTTTATATATTGCAGATACTAATAAAGAGTGCACTGAGCATTTAAGAGAATTTAATATTCATTTTGAGATATACACATAAATTTGATTTCAATTTGAGTTCAAGTTTAATTAATAAAACATAATAATAATTAACTAATTAAGTTTGATTAAACTAACTTGAAATTCAAATGAAATTTAAGCATACCAAAACCTTTAAAGCAACTGCAAATTGAAGCTTAAGTCTTTCTCAAACGCAGACCCCTCCATAGCTCTCATATCTAACTAGATCTAGTGATAGCTAAGCCAAAACATTTCATTAGAAATTGAACAGATTTGTATGCCTTTGAAGCTGTTTGCAGTCTGCGCTGGCTAAGTACATAATTGTTATGAGCAATGCCCATTCAGGCTGGGGGGAGGGGGGGGGGGGGGTTCGAAACGTATCTCAAGCTCTGGCATTTTGTGGACAAATGCTCAAACTCCTTTTCAATAACCCGAGCGATTTGCATTTCTTTTTCTATTTTCCGTGTATGTGTGTGTGGTGTGTGTGTGTGTGTGTTTTTTTTTTTTTTTTCTCTCTGGCTGTCAGCGTCGAGTCAACTTCATTAGTCGCAGGGACAGAAGCAAACTGAGCTGATGAATTCATTTCCTTTTTAGACAGCAGACGAAATTACAAGAGAGCAGCAGCAGCAGCAAAAGATGAACGAAATAGAGAAAGAAAAAAAAAAAAAACGACTTAAATGAAATTGAAACTGAGCTGAATGAAATCCTAGACACATGCAAGTGTTGCTCTTGTTGTTAGCGCTTTGGCAAACTAATTAGCAAATGTACACACACACACACTCAGAGAGAGAGGGAGAGAGACTAGGACAAATGTCAACATATCTAAAAGCTAATAAAGCAAGCAATTCAATTGCTAAAGCAACTCAAACTTGAAGCAAAAGAAGTCCAAGCGAAAGCCAAAGCCAAAGCGGAAGCCAGCTGTCAATTACTTTTGCATATCCTTGCACACAATCCTTGTTGTTGTTATGATTGTTGTTGTTGTTGTTGTTGATAACGAGCTGAGTTGTGACGCTGCAGGCGCCTTCACAGCGCAACAACACAACAACAAAAAAATTGATAAATTGATTAAAAAGCAAAGTGTCGATGAACGAGCCAATAATGACAGCAGCCCAGACTCTCTGACCACGAACCCGTCGCCGATTCCCGTCTAACCAGGACATTTAGCCAGCACATGGCAAAAACTAAAATAAAAAAATACTAGAAAGAAACAAAATAAAAAAGAGAGAGACTGAGTGCAGCCAAAGCGTGCGGCAGCAAAAACCTCGAGTCCATGCAAAGGATAGCCAACGACAACAGCAGCAGCAGCAGCAGCAGCAGCAGCAGCAGCAGCAGCAGCAGCAGGACACGCAGCAGGAGTCGCACTAGCTGACAACAGGACGCCGCAGTCCTCTACAAATGTACTAAACACGCAGACCTCAACTGCTATGCAAACGCTGAGGGTCAACTCTGTAGTTGGCCCCAACAAAATGTTTGCCAACAATCAAGCGAATGCACAGCCGAGCAATATATTTGATTGAGCATCAGGCGTTACTTATTTATATAGTATTATATACTATATGCAATCTGAAGGTTATAATTTTGCTATAAATATAGTTTCTCTTAAGGCGATTGAGTTGCTAAATATAGGAATAAATGGAAATTGATAATAAGATTGAATATACACATTTCATTAATTATAAAGTTTTTATTTATTTATTTTAATTTAATTTAATATATTTTTTTTATATTATAATTAATTGTATATATGAAATCCTTATTAATATTTGAAATGTTATTACTGCCTTTACTGCTTGAGCTGCCCTCGCATTGTCGTTTTACCTTATATTTCTATGCACATGCATGTCTACTCTTGTGTGTTCGTGTGTGTTCGTGTGTGCTCTATAGTTTTTGCTGGCCGCACAGCCGCAGGCTTTTGTAATCCCTTGCCCAACGCCAACGCCAATGACTACGCCTACGCCTCCTGCCCCCTTGGAGGCCGCTGGTTCTTCGGCTTGACACCCGCAACTTTTAGAGGCTGCGGCCGGTCGGTCTCAATGCCAAACGGCAGCAGCACTTTAACTCAATTTGAGGCATTTAACGTATGCTCGGTTGATATTTGATGCGATTTGGTGGAAGTCCACCTCCATTGTCACTTTTCTTTTTCATTTTATTTTTCATTTTCATTTCTCTGCTTTTTTCGCAGCGGATGTGTTGCCCAAAGGCAAACAAAGTGTAACAAATGTCGTTGGCAAACTGTGTGCGCCTGGTTGGCGTTGGGCAAACGTTGGGGGTGTGGCAGGGCTTCCACTACTAAATTGGGAGTCAGTGACCACTGAAGCTTGCTGGTGGTGCAGTTGTTCCTCCTGCTGCTGCTGCTGCTGCTGCTGCTGCTGCTGCTGCTCCTCCTGCTGCTGCTGCTGCGGCTCGTCACAATTGTTGGCAAATGACTTTCGATGACTTTGAGTAAAAAAAAAAAAAAAAAAAGAAATTGAAAGAGAGATAGAGGAAGAGAAAGAGCGAGAGAGAGAGTGCAAAAAACTGTTGCAAATATTTGCCACGTTTTTTTTTTTTTTTTTCATCTTACAGGCTAAATGCGAATTGTTGATGGGTGGTTGAGTGGGTGAGTGGGTGAGTGGCTATGTGTGGCTGCTTGTTGTCTTAAGCTGATTTGTTGGCTCTCTAAGAGCTGATTGAGTTGGACTAATCCTGCTGCTGCTGCTGCTCCTGGCCTGTTGCTGTTGGCCAAGTCAATTTGCATTGGCTCAGTGGAACGTGCAAATGGAATTGAATCGAATGGGCGGCCGTTGTGGGGCGTGGCTGGCGCAGAGCATGTTCAACAACATGCCACACATTCATTGTGCATTGTTGTTGCCGTTGTCAAAATGCATATGCAAACACTTAACGGCAACAACAGCAGCTCGTAAGTCTTGCCAACACTTTTTTTTGACAAGCCGCTGGCAACAACAGCAACAACAACAGCAGCAGCAGCAGCAGCAGCAACATGGTGTGGCCGCCTCTATTGGCAGCTGCAACAACTTGCAACATATGTCGGACAACAACAACAATAGCAACAACAACAATCAACAACAAAACAAATTGCCTGCCTGGCAGAAATCAAGTAAAATGTCAAAAAAATGCAACAATTTTCATATCGCAGCAAAAAAGAAATAAATAAATAAAGAAGGAATATGAAAAGATTAAAAAATAATAATAATAATAGTAACAATAATAGAAATAACGCATATTTTGCAGTCAGTTGTTGTTGCTGCTGGCATTGCTAATTGTTGCTTGTCATTGATAAGCAGCAGCAGCAGCAGCAGCAGCAGCAGCTGAAAGCTTTATGACTGGCAGGAGGCGGGGCGCAGCAGGACGTAGTTGAGCAATTGCTGCTATTAAGTGCATGCAAGCTCTTGCACTCTCAAGCAGAGCAAAGGACAAGGATTTGGCCAATATGCAGCAAATTCCAATGTAAATGAGATTCAGCTATCGCTGTGAGTAGCTTGGAACTGAGTCAAGGTTAACTGGAGAACTACTCTAATCATTGGGCCTATAATGATAATGATAATGAAAATAATAATGATAATTATAATGATAAAGATGTTGCTAAGAGCAATCATAAATTTTAAAGCCAATTCAAACATTAATGCATTAATAACTATAAAAATGAGAATGTCAATGAGAATGCTAATAACAACGATAAATATGGTATTAATGCCAATGCGAACGATAACAATGATAATGAGAATGCCAATGAGAATGCTAATAGCAATGATACAGTACTAATGCTAATGCAAATGACTATGCTAATGTGATTGCCAATGCTAATGCTAATGTCTAATGAGAATGCCAATGAGAATGCTAATAACAATGATACAGTACTAATGCTAATGCAAATGACTATGCTAATACTAATGCTAATGTGATCGCCAATGCTAATGCTAATGTCAATACTAATGCCAATGCCAATTATATTGGTAATGTCGTGGCAAAGATCGTGCTTATTGCTAATACCAATGTTAATGATAATGTCAATGATACGCTATTGCTATTACTGATGCTTATGCCAATGTTAATGATAATGCAAATAAAACTTACAAAGAATATTGCTAATACTCATGCAAATTAAACACCAATGAAGAAGAATGATAAAAACAATACAACAGATACTGCTAATGCTAATAATATTGCCAAAGATAATACTAAAAGTATAATACAGCTGTATTATAAACAACAACAAAAATAAACATTGATAAGAAAACTATGATACGGATAGCAAATATTATGCATAATAATCATGATAATAGGACAATATTGATAAGAATAAACACTATATGAATGATTATAAGAATTTATAAAAATTATTTAAAAATAACTTAAAATCTATTTATAAATATCTATTTTTTCTTTGTTATCACTTAAATAAGCAGAGTTATATGACTCTATATTATGAATAATAATCATTATAATATAGATATACATATATATATATATATTTCTAACAAGATATAGCTGATAGCTTATGGACTTGTTGTTCTCTGCTGCCATGGCAAATTAACATTTTTTCCCACTCTCCAATTCGACTCGAAATAGTTCACGATTCAAACTAATTTAAACAACATAGTTTAGCCGACAGCAACCGCACCCTAGCTTTAAAACAAAAAACAAAAAAAATTAATTTGCATAATTATAAAGCGAAAATATCGTTTAACCACACAAAATATGAGTTTACAAGAAAAGAAGGTAACAACAACAACAACAATCAGCAACAAAATGCAGTTAATTGCAATTTGGATGTTAACAAGTCGAACAAATTGCAACCGCAGCAACAGCAACAACAACAACAACAACAACAACAACAATCGCAAGCCAACATAACGTTGCTCATTATAATTATCTAGCAAACGTGATAATGTGGAGCAACAACAGCAACAACAGTTAACAAATGCAGTTATGTGGGCGGTCACATTGCGTATGCGTAATGTGCTCAAGTTGCGCATGCGCCGCGTGCAACAATTGCCGTCATGACAATGCTGATATATGCATATACCGTTATGTATATAGTACATACATATATTTCATAGATCTCTACAGTTATAATAAATGATAAATGATAAATGGCCAACGATCGACAACATTCACAGAGGCCCGGCCAAAGCCAACAGCAACTGTGACTCACTAACAAGAATTTGGTGTTAGCAAATGATTTGTGAATGCATGTGTGCATGTGAAGACATCGAATAATCGATAACCAAAGCGAATATATCGAACATGTTGCACCTGAAGCTAAGCTAACTGACAACAATTGAAAGATACAAAAAAATATTAGATAATCGATTGAATTCCAATATGTATATAATTCATAATTAATTACAAAACTATAATGATACAAATAGATAATGCCAGCAACATTGTAGCTCACATGCATTTGTCTATTACCAGAAAAAAAAAATATATATATATATATATATATATTTTTTTTAATTTCTGACTTGGATTTTCGTTTGGCAACTGCAAAATCATTTTCAGTCTTTGGCTGGCTGCAAAACAAAAATTTTGTTGCTTGTTGATTACACGATTTGATTAGCCGATGCATTACTCAACGCGCTGCCATAATTATCAATTAGCAATCAATTGATTATATTACCATATTATGCCAGGCACCGCAAGCAGCGACAGCAGCAACAACAGCAACAATATCAGCAGCAACAGCAACAAGCTTTAATATTGCTTACAATTTCTAGCGATTACAATAAAACAATGGCAAAACACAGCAGAAACAACAGGAAAACAAAAAGCAACAGCAACAACAACAGCAGCAGCAACAATTGCATATCAATACATTCCACAGCACACAGCAACAGCAACACAAATAACGCATATTGCTGCCGGCAATCTTTTTTTTTTTTTTTTTTTTTGGCCTGGGAAAAAAATCGACAACAACAACAACAACAATCACAACACTGTTAATTTAAATTGGAAAATTATACAAAAATATTCAAAACGTTCGCTGTGAGCAGCTTTGTTGTTGCTGTTGCTGCTGCGAGTTTTCTTTACATTCGAATCTCTGTTAATCTGTGCAGCGCTCAAACGTCACGTTTTCACGCGGCCAACTATGCAACCTACGGCTAGCAACAACAACTGCAAACAGCAACAACAGCAACAGCAACAAGCAACAAGAACTGGAATCTAACGATGACGGCTGGCTGCAATCAACAAAAGCAATTCACGCATTCAATTAAATGCCTTCAAATGCGACTTGCCGACATTTTGTTGTTGCTGTTGTTGCTGTTGTTGTTGCTGTTTGCAGTTGTTGCCGTCGCTGGAGTATGCATTAAAATGGTATAAAATTGTCATGTTAATAACCAATAATTGTTAATTTACAACACACTCGCAATTCGTTGCGTTTTTTTTTTTTTATTTTATTTTAATTTTATTTTTTTTTTTTTTTCATTTTCGCTTGTGAGTTATTTGCGTTTTGAGTCGTTTTGGCATTTGGCCGCAAGTCAATTAACATTTTTTTTTTCTATTGATCGTTTCAATTGAAGTTTTTTGTATTTTGAATGTTGCGGAAAAGCTGGCAAGAATTTATATACAGTATTTATCATAAATATATATTAATAAATGAATCCAGTTGACTTTGCGGGCAGCAGAGCTAATGGTGTAGAGTTTGTAGAGTTTGTAGAACGTGTAGAGTTTGAGTAGAGTTCGTAGAGTAATATATCGCATAAAGTTAGTAGAGTTTGTTGAACTTGTAGAGTTTGTAGAGACATCATCGCAAGTTTGTAAAGATTATGAAGTTTGTAGAGTTTTGTAAAGGCTGTAGAGTTTGAGAAGTTTGTAGAGTAATATATGCAGCTAGTAGAGTTTGTTGAACTTGTAGACTTTATTATAATAGTTGATAATAAAGTTTGTGGAGTATATGAAATTTGTAGAGTTTTTAGAACTGTTAGAATTTGAGCAGTTTGTAGCCTTAAATATCCAATAGAGCTAGTAGAGTTAATTGAACATGTAGAGTTGATGTAATTTATAGAATCAAAGCAGTTTGTCATTTTAAGAGTCCATGGCATTTAGAGAGTAAGTAGAGCTAGTAGAAAAGTATGTACAGTTTTCATAAAGCTTATGTAGAGTTTAGAGTTTGTAGAGCTAGTAAAGTCATTAAAGTTGCAAGAGCTAGCAGAACTCGGAGAGATGTTGGACATAATCGTATTTGTAGAGTTTGCAGTAACTCTACAAATTTTATTGAACTAGAAGAGTTTACAGAACTTTTATTGGTTTTAAAGTTAGTGAATTTTATAGACATTGTAGAGTTTGTAGAGCACACTTTGTAGAGATCTTAAGGAGTGTAGAGTTGTAGAGTTTGTGACATTAGTTCAATTATAGTTAAATTCGAAAGCCTTTAACTTAATCCAAGCAACTTTTAGCAGAGATTTTTGAATTCTTTCAATATTTCCGATTAGTCTAAATATACACATATCTAAATATTTATTATATATATTTTTTTTTTTGCTATTTAATAGCCAACAAATGCAACAAAAAGTTTTTTAAAAAAATGCAAACAAAATTCAAGTAGAGAAGGAAAAAAAATGTATAATTAAAATTAACAACTTTTCTTGTCACGACCGATTGTAGAGGCTGAAAGCTCAGGTCTACGGCCAGGTGTTGTTGCTGCCGCTGCTGTTGTTGTTGTTGTTGTTGTTATTTCTGCTGCTGCTGCTGCTGCTATAATTATGCGCATTTTCAACAGATTTATATCTTTTCTTTATATTTGAGCACAATAAAAACTAAAAATATATATAAATAACAAAAATTATACATGTATATATAAATTTATATGTACATATGTACATGTATATGTATGTGTAAGCACACACACACACACATTCACAGTGGCAAACGCACTCAGCGAGGGGAGCGTTAAAAACTGCGATACAAAACGCGCATAGAGAGATAGCCGTATCTCATTTAAGCAAGCAGCGCCAAGTCAGCCAGCTGGCATTAGTTAATATGCATGTGTGTGTGTGTGTGTGCGTGTGAGTGTGTGTGTGTGAGTGTGTGTATAGTATATAATTAGTAATTGTTGCACAAGCGATGCAAAGTTGGTGAGCGGCCATACAAAGCCGGGTCTCCATGCCAAGCCGGGCATAATTCTAACAATGTTCGCAACTAGCTAGCTGACAACAGCAACAACAACTAGCTAGCAACAACAGCAACAACAATAAAGGCAAAAACGCACCCGGGCAGCGCGCAGCAGAATTAAAAACCCAGTCTGAAGGTCAGCGGCGACACGAGCTGCGTGGCCCGGCAACAGCAGCAGCAGCAGCAGCAACAACAACAGCAACAGCAACAGCGTGCATGTCGTCGCTGACAAGTGACGTCAGCAACAGGAACTGAAAATAAACGCGCGCATGCGTTGGCGCGTTTTAAAACGCTAGCTTAAATATTTGTGAATTTTTTTTTTTCTTTTCTTTATTTTTTTTTTGTGTTTTCCTTTGTGCAAAATGTGTTTGCAATTATTTTTTTTATTTTTTTTTGAAGATTAACAAATATTCATACATTCATGCATACATATATGTCCATATATAGATATATACCACAAATATATCAGCGTTTTAGAGTGGCTCGAATTTGTTTGAGTGCAGTGTGAATGGAGCGCTTAATGGCTCTCTATGCGATTTTCAAGAATGTTATAGATATAACAGTAGATACAACAGTTAGGCATGTCTATATAGAGAAGGAGACAATGAGAGAGAGAGAGAGAGAGAGAGAGAGAGAGGGAGAGAGAGGGAGAGACAGAGAGAGAGAGAGAGAAAGAGAAAGAAAAAGAGAGAAAAGAAGTGCAAGAGAGAGAAAGATGAAAAATAAGCTTCCTCTCTCTCTCTCCTTCTATCACTCTCCATCTTTCTCGTTCTCTCAAGAAAGAAAGAGATAGAGTGAGAGAAGGGAGAGCAGGAGAGAGAAGGACAGCATTGATAGAGTTAGACAGATCTCTAAGGGACAGAGTTTCTATAAAATATTTGGACATTCCCAAGTTAAACAAATGTCTTAGAAAAAATATAGAACAAGAAGAAGAAGAAGATGAGTAGAAACAAAGAGAGAGAGAGATAGATAGAGAGAGATAGATAGATAGAGAGAGATAGATAGATAGAGAGAGAGATAGAGGGAGAGAGAGAGAGAGAGAGAGAGAGAGAGAGACGCTGAGCGAAAAACATATGAGATACTGAGCCCATATTATAGTAATATCAATATCTTAAATATTCCTATATATAAATATACATAAATTTACAAACGTATCCATACATACACACACACATACATACATACATACATACATACATACATATGAATGTATATATATTTCCATATGAAACTAAATCGTAGCATTACAAAAAACTTGTCGAATAGCCAATCCACTTTCATACACATTAATATGCGTACATATGTATGTACATATACATATATACATATGCATGCATACATACATACATATACATGCATACATATATATAAATGCATACATATCCCAACCATATCTATCATATTTAACCGTATGCATTTCTTTTTCTCTCTTTTTTTTCTTTTTGCCATTTGCTTTCGTTTAGCCAGTGCCATGGCCAATTTTGTTTTGATGTTGTTTTTATTTTGAAATATTTATTTGCTGCGCTGCCCACAGTGCTCTGCTGCGCTTGCACTCCTTCGCATGCAAGCAGTTAACGGTAACGGTAAACGTTCTCTTTCCGGTTTCGCTTGCAAATCGCGTTGCCCAAAATGTAACGACTACATGAGATTTGATCGCATGTTGTTGTTGTTGCTGTTGCTGCTGCTGCAGCCGTGCCCATAACGGCGTCAATTAAATTATGTTGCTGGCAACATTTTACAATTTGCAACAAATTGTTAACAGCAACAACAACACAAATCAATATCAGCACGACTTGGCATTTGCCATCTCCCTCGCACCATTGCCGCACACTATTCATGAGCTTTTGCTTTCGCTTTTTCGTTTTTTCGTTTTTTCCTTTTTTTTCAATTTTTCTTCAGTGGACAGCGACAAGAGGAAGAAGCTATTGCTGCTGTCCCTTTGCTTAGCGTGGGATAATCGCCTGTTGCTGGCCTTGAGGATGCCTCCCTAAGCACATTTCTGTGCGTATGTGTGTGTGCGTGCGTGCGTGTGTGTGTGTGTGTGTGTGTGGTATTTCGGCGGGTCAAGTGCTGCGATTGTCTCAGTGCCAATGTTTTGTCCTGCTGCTGCGACGCGTCGCTGTCGCTGGCCGTCTTGCGAGCTTCCGGCTACCAAATGGATGACCACAAAAGCTTTTGCTGCTTCGACTGCTGCTGTTGATGCTGCTGCTGACCACAGACACAACACGCAATTGTTGTTAGACAATGACAATGGCAGCGCGGACAAAGCGCGCAGACGGACGTCGAGCGATTTGTGCGACTTTCCGGCGCGTCTTTTGTGCGTGCAGCGCTGCCCTGCTGCCCGCTGCCCGCTGCCCGCTGCCCGCTGCTCTGCTGCAGCTTTGGCAAAGTCTCTGCTGTTTATTTTTATTTCAAACTTTTTTTTTCTCTCTCATTTTTTTTCTGTGTTCTGTTTGCTGACCATTGGGCGGATATTATTTAGACGCTATTGTGTGGCGCCGCTGGCGTTCGCGTTGACTACCTGCAATTAGCTGTCACAGCTGCCGCTGCCGCAGTCACAGCCACAGTCGCAGCCGCAGCCGCAGCCATAAATTAATTACGAATTGTAAACAATGCAGCGCAGGCGTCGCATAAATAAATCTCTCGCATGTGCGCATAAATTTGCATTGCGACCTTGACGGAAGGCCCCACAGGCGTGTGCTCTCTGCACTCTTCGCACTATTCGCAAATGCATGTTTTATCCTTTCTCTCTCTCTCTCACTCTCTGTCTCTCTCACTCTCTCTTTGTTTTCACCTATCGCTCAACGCTTTTTATCATTAGATAACGGCACAATTTGATAAGCAGCCGCGACGACAGCAACGGCAAACCACAAGCAGCGAATGGTGCGTAAAGCAACACAACGCAACGCAGTACAACGCAACGCAACGTAACGTAGCGCAATGTTCAAGTTCAAGTTCAATGTCAATGCTGTTTATGCATACAAGCATGCATACATACGCACACACACACACACATACACACTATGCATGTATACGTATGTGTACGTGCGTGTGTGTGCGTTTGTATAAATATAAAACTCGTTCAATCACACAAAGCGTATACATACACACGCACGTATGCAGACGATAGCAGCGGCAGCAGCAGCAGCAGCAACTACATGCAAAACGTACATACATACATACGTATGTATATGTATGCGTGTATGTATGTATGTATACATTTGGTTTATGCGTTTTGTGCGTCATTTCGTCGGCAACAAGTGGGCAGACAACCGCGACAGCAATACCGACGTCAGCGTTAACCGTTTGACTGTTGCTGTGCGGTCTCTCTTTCGCTCCCTCCCGCTCTCTCGCTCTCTCTCTCTCTCTCTATGTCTGTGGCATGCAAAACGTGCGAACGCGCACTCTCACACGAACTTGTTGTGACGTCACCATCAGACATTGCGTCGCTGCCTCTACGCATGTTTTGCTGTTGTGTTGTTTTAATATCTTGTATTTTTGGGGGCGCGTCTCTGTCTGGAGCTCGAAAAATGTGCGTGAGACGGCAAAAATGCGTGTGACGCGCAAAACAGCTGATTCCATGCGTATGGCTCTGTTCATGTGTGTGTGTGTGCTTGTGCGTGAGTGTGCGACATGTGAATGGGAATGGGAATGGGAATGGCAGCTGAAAACGAACTTGAAACACGAATTGATACACATGCCAGCATACATACATATGTATGTACATATGTATGCTTGTATCTAACGATAAAGTGCAAAAAGCATCGATCACCACAGAGAATGCGAAAAGCACTATATGCATATGTGTGTATGTATGTATGTATGTACATACATATGTGCATACTCTGGTCTGTATATATTTACATACATACGCTCGTGTCATAAATCATACACACACACGCACACACACACAGAGTTTACAATTTGAGTATTCGCTCTTTGGAGACTTCTTTCTTAAGCATCGATTTTGTAGCTGTGTTTTTTTTTTCACTTTGCTGAGTTTTGGTTTAAGCTTTGGTCTCGCTTCTTTATATTTGTATATTTGTTGTTGTTTTTTTTTTTATTCTTTTTTTTTTTTTTTTTTTTTTTTTTTTTTGCCACACTAATTTTGCTTGGACTCTAATTCCAAGGTCATCGTCGCATTAGCGCAACTCGTCCGGCTTCGTGCAATCAGTCAACAGCAAAGAGTGAGCGAGAGGGAGTGTATGAGTGATAGATAGAGGGCGTTTGAGAGAGGAGAGCATGAAATGAAGGCGTTCCACGATGTTTGATGGCTCGCAAATGGAATTCATTTATTTATGATTTGTGGTTGCCTTTGCTTGCATTTGGCTAATTAACTTAATCATAATGACCATAATCAACTCTAAAGTATACAGAAATTAACGCACCCAAATACAAATACAAATACATGCACACATGCACACACTTAGAAAAAATATACTTAAAATAAACAGTTGCCACATTTGATGAGATAATTTTTAATTTTATTTATTTATTTTTTCCTGCGTTTTTGCAATTCACATTTTGTGCGCAGACATAGACATAGACAGGCACACATACAAACACGTGCACTCACACACACACATACACCCGCGCACTCGCAAGTTTTACAAACGCGTTGCGCCCTTGCCTTTTGCCATCTCCTCCTTCTCGCTGCCGCCGCCCTGGCTGCGCTGCTGCTGCTGCTGTCGTTTCGCACGCTACACTAACGACAAACGGCGTTAAAGCTCTCAGCTGCTGCGTTGCGTGCGCTGACGCTGACGCTGCTTTTGCTTAATGCTTTGCACGCCGCTTCGCACAGGCACACATACACACACACACACTTAGGCAGACAGACACGCACGCATACATAGGCACACAGACGCTTGCACACAAAGTTGGTTCCGCTGCGAATGCGAATATCAAGGTCAACATGTGATGTGTGCTTGCTGCCCGCACTCTGTCGCCGTCACCGTCACCGCCGCTGAAATGAGCTCTAAGAAAATAATTAAATAGCAGCAGTCGGCAAAAAACGCAATTTTTATTTGAAGCGCAGTTGTTAAATTAGAAATGCCATATTTTTGTTTGGCCTTTTTCTGCACTTTTCGTTGTTGTTCTTATTGCTGTTTCTTATATTTTATTTTATATTATTTCTCATCTTTTTTGTTTTTGTTTCGTTTTGCCTGCCAAACTTCTCCATTTCGGCCATTAATCAGCATCAAAGGCCAGAAAAAGTTAACTGCAAACAGCTTTTGTTTTTTTTTTCTGTTTTACTTGTATGCAGATTTTTTTTTTAAATAATAATAAAAAATAATATTTTAAATTAAAAAAAAAAAATGTTGTTTAAATAATTTTGTTTTGATTTATGTATATATTGTTATTTTTTTTATTTTAAAATATCTATAATAGCATAAATAAAAGATATAGTATCTTATAGCTATTATAGAATCATGTGAAAATGATATATCTTTTATAGAGCAAAGTGAATTTCTTACTCTCGCTTCTGAGATATTTTAGTTAAATTTTTGTAGATGAAATGTAATAAAATGGAATGTGGAATGAAATGGAATTTATTTTCTTTGAAATTCTCCTTAATTCTAGACAGCTTCAGTTAGAAGAAAATCTATAAATAATTAACAGATCATAGAAGTATCTCTTATGTGCTTCATAGATGATCTAGAATAGAACGAGGACTATGTATGGGAATATAATATATATAAAAAATGTATATATATCTGGATAGTATGCTTGTTGAGGTTAATACACAATATCTATATTGATACTATGTATTATAAACATAAATACCTTATATGTATGCATAAATATACATACATATACTAAGCTACATATTAAAAATATACTAGATTTCATTTTAAATATATATCTTATACTACATTACATATACATATATACTATAATTATACTATATGCCTTCTACTACATATTTATACTACAGTATACATACATAAATACATATGTATATATATACTTAAAAAAAAAACAACAAATTCACGCTGCGGCGCTTTTGCAAAAGGTTAACATTTCTATTAAGGCCACTCCCTGAAAAAAAAAAAAAAATAATAAAAATTGTGCCGATTGTTGTTGTTGCTGCTGCTGCTGCTTGACCACCCATCAGCGGCTGAGTTGGGTCGCCAAAAACACTGCGGCGAAATATGCAAATTATAATGTTAGCATATCGCCTGCGCGCTGTGTGTATATAAAGGTGCCTAGATTTACCTGAGTTGCTGTTGTTGTTGTTGCTGGAATTTAACATTTGCCGCTGGCAGTGCTCATCTCATTGTTGTTGTTGTTGTTGTTGTTGTTGTTGCTTTGCCATTTGCTATTTTGTTTTGCTGTGCAGCAAAAAGCGACGTTGCAACGTGTGCAACTTGCTGCATGCAGCTCAGCTCTGCTTGCCAGACTCTGCCTCTGCCTCTGCCGCTGTCTCTAGCTCTGCCTCAGCGTCTGCCTCTGCCTCTGTCTCTGCTTTTATGTCTTAATATAATTTAAGCTGCAGCTGCAACAGTTTGCTTTTTGCTGCTGCGCTACTGCAGCTGCACTGTGGCACCGCTGCACCCACTTGTGCCACGCCTCCACTGATGACGTCCCACGTCCTTCCTGCCCCACCATAGCCTCGGGCTGATCCGCACAATTTGCGGCTGTGCCAAAACATTGTGATTACCTTCAATTTCATATTTTCCCTCTGTTTTTGTTGCCATAATTATTCGCATTACTATTATTATTAATAGTATTATTCTCATTATTATTGTTATTATTATTATTATTATCATATTTTGTTTATATTTTTTTTTTAGTTTCGGTTTCGTTTTCGTTCGCTTAATGTGCGCAAATTTCTATACTTTGCCTTGTTCTATGTAGAAATTCTCTTGCAATTATAGCAGAAATTATGGCACAGATTATGGCATAGTTCATTTTATTGAATCTCGTGCCATAAGCTTTGCCATAAACATAGTTTCAATACATATGTATATTCATCATTTGAATGGATCGATCTGTATTGTTCGCTGCTTGCATTTAGTGTTGGGAAAGCGCTAGAAAGTGTTGCCAGTGTTGCGAAATATTTTGGTGTAGTGTGAACAAGATAGTTATCTATATAGTAATACTTACTCTTTGCTACTACTTTCGACTAGTACTATTCTCATTACTACAAAATACTGTATATACCGGTACAAACTAATACGTTTCATATTGATCTATGTACTAGTAAATACTAGGAAAAATACTTCAATATATATTTCTCTGTTATGAAATACTCACAACCAATACTAAAATATGTAATGCGATAATGCCAATGCTAGAAACTTTTATTAATTAATTACTAAAGACTACTCGAAGTAGACTACAAAAGTTCTAAATATACGAAATGCTAGAATAAACTGAACGCACGCGAAAATACTGCAATAATGGTATACAATAGAAAATACAAAAAAATACTACGAATACTACTAAATGCCAGAAAATACTCGCAACTATTACGCAATTTTTGAAATATGCAATACTAATAAAAGCTAGAAAATACCTACAAATACTACGAAATTTTAAAAATAAATACTGCTATATATGCAATACTAGTATATACTAGGATATACTGAAAACTCAACTACAAAAGTTCTAAATATACAAAATGCTGGAATTGAATTGAACGCACACGAACATACTGCACTAATAGTATAAATTACTACATAAAATACTACAATAATACTAGAAAGTACTGCAATGTACTGCAACATAATAATACTAATACAATACTATAATATAGTATACTACATTCAACAATCCATATACATATATGTATGTATTGTGGAGTATAATCTACTACCTTTACACGTTTACTACTTTTTATGCAACTCTTAAGTAGTATTCCTTACTGATTGCCTGTGAGTTTCGAATTCTACTACTTTTTTACATTGACTACTTTTTATGCTGCTCCTAACTACTATTTAAAGCTATACGATATTATAGCTTACATTCTAACTAGCTAAATTGTCAGTGTCCAATTGGAATAAGATTTTCGATTCAATAAGAACTAACAAAGCATTAGCTTTTCGATGTATATACCATATATATGTATATATATATATATCATATATATAAATATACATTTCATTGATTGCTCTGGCGCTTTGCTTTGGCTAATTGGCGGCGCTGCCCTTGAAAAAGTTGCTGCTGCTGTTGCTGTTGCTGCTGTTGCTGCTGTTGCTGCTGTTGCTGCTGCTGCTGTTGGCCACATTGATTTATAGCCTTGACAGTAGCTGTTTCGGTTGTAGTTCCTGAACCAGTTGCAGTTCCAGTTCATTTGGCTGGCTCGAACGTGCTGCTCCGAGGCGTTGGCTGCCTTTTGTAATTTCATTTAAATTTGTTGACGATTTATATGGAGCGCAATGGGAAAGTGTGGCAACGCCCACAACTGAGCACGCAATCTGAACATGGAGCATCGCTCCCTCTCTCTCTCTCTGTCTCTCTCTCTCTCTCTCTCCCACACTGCCTGAAGTGAGTTTCTGGCTACTGCTGCGTGCTTTAATCTATGGCAATTTATGTTGTTGACTATTTGGCTGCAAATTACATGCAACATTTTCTAACTGCGCCTGGCGTTAGAAATCAAAGCCTTTGGCGTTCATTAGCTTTGGGGGCGTTATGCCCGCAATGTTAATAATAACAGCAGCCATAGCAGCAGCAGCAGTGCAGGCAGCGACGCGTCGTCAGCGATGCCAGCAGCGACGTCGGCAGCGGCGTTCAATTAAAAGTGTTGGCAATTTGCGACGCCTGGACAACGCCGCCTCCTGCTCCTGCGCCTTCTGTTGCTGCTGCTGCTGCTGCTGCTGCTTGTTGTAATCAGGAAATTCGATTTTCTTAATGCCAGACGCGCAGACTTTGCTGCTGCTTCCTCGCCCACAGATGCACACTATATAGTAGATATATATATATATGTATATATATAGGAAAACGGGTCCACTAATATGCGCGTGAATTTATTAGCGCTCATTTTGGTTGCGGCCTTTTGCGTTTGGGGGCGTGAGCGCGCCGATTGCATTTTTTTAAATAAATTCTAGTGCAAACGGGGCGCGTGACAGCCACAGACTGTGGATACAGTCCAGTCCAGGCCAGTCGAGGCCAGGCCAGGCCAGGCCAGCATCTGCCCGAAACGTGGCCAATAGCCAAAAGCTCATTAGGCAGTCGGCCCGAATCGCGTAGATGCGAAATGCCAAGCCGACGCCTTTTCAATTTGCCAAGCCATGAAAATTTACAACATGTTGCCTATGCGTCGCTCTCCTCTCTCCTCTCTCCCATCTCTCTCTCTCTCGCTCTTCACACTCACCTGGCACGGCATTGCATACCCCAAGGCGTGCAAGCGCACATAAAAATCGACAGATATGCGACCAGCAACAAAAGTTGCTGTTGTTGCTGTTGCTGTTGTTGCTGTTGTTGCTCCCATTCCAGTTGCGCTGGCAGCGCATTGTCATTCGTGGCGTGTTCACGCCTTGACGCCCGCAGCAATCGACCAGCCAGTTGACCAGTTGCCACAGTTGCCACAGTTGCCTCAGTTGTCTCAGTTGCTGTGCAGCATCTTCAAAGTGAAGCCGATGCCCCACGCTGATCGTAAATCTAATAAATGCAGCGCGCTTGGCTGCCTCTACCTCTGCCTCAACTTCTCTTCCTCTTCCACAGTCTCTCACACTGCTTTCTAATGTTCAATCGATATATTTTATCGATTAGCGCTCAAGCTCGAAGCATCATTTAAGCGTTTGCTTTCAATTCATTCGCATTTCCAAGTTTATGAACTTCAATTTCATAAATTTCAATAAACGTTCAATGCGATTTTCAATTATTTAATATAAATAAATTTAGTTAGTTATGCTAAAACGTTAGCTACTATTAATAATACTTAGAGTCTTATATCGATATGAAAGATATATTTCCAAGTTGGTCTTACGCCTTAGTTATCAAGTGGAACGAACGAACAGTGAAACGAACGAACAGTGGAACGAACGAACAGTGGAACGAGTGGACAGTGGAACGAACGAACAGTGGAACGAACGAACAGTGGAACGAGTGGACAGATAGTCAGACTGATGGACGGACTGATGGACATAGAAACGATCGAATAGCAAGACAAGCATCGCACAAAACCAATATACTCTCTTTCTCTTTATGAACGTGTATGAAACAGAGCTCGCAAGAAATTGTTGAGCATTTCTCAAAGTCACGTTCACTCACACTTGAAAAAAAAAAGAAACTCAAAGAGTATGAAATTGCAACTGTTCTCAACGAACTCGCGGGGAAGATCTCTAGCTCCGAATAAGTCGCAGTGTGCGAGTGTCTATTGTATCACTCGCGAAATAAGTCTCCTTGAAAGAGTATAACGTCAATTGCTCAACACAAAACTGTCAGACGAAGACGGAAACGGAAACGGAACAAACAAAGAAATTCTTCTTATTTCTATTTGATATAAAACAGTCAATTGTGAGCTTTTTGTAAATGGGAATTCAGAATAATATTGTAGAAATACAAAATATATTCTTGATCCGAATCAAGTCGATTCAAATTGTTCTAGCTCTCTGTTACTTGCATGAGAGTTATTCAAGCTTAACTCTCATATCTCAAATGTTAAAGATTCCTGAATAGTCTTAGTTATTTGAGATGATTCATGTAAATATATATATATATATATATTTATTTGAGTCTTTTCCTATATTAATATATAGAATAATAATAAATAGAAATATGCATATTTTGTTATAAACCAATTTGTAACATGAACTTTAACATGCAGTTAATTGAATAAACGTCATCATTATGCTCTCTTGTTGCAGGTGGTGCTGTCGGCCTGCTCCTCGTATTTCCAGAGCCTGTTTCTGCAGCACTCCGATCCACATCCAATTGTGATACTGAAGGACGTCCGTTTTGCCGAGCTGCAAACTCTAGTTGAATTCATGTACAAGGGCGAGGTGAACGTGCAATATTGTCAGTTGCCAGCGCTGCTCAAGACAGCCGAATCACTCAAGGTAAATGCATCAATTCGAATTGCCTGGCAGCGCACTCATTATTGCATTTTCTTTGTCCAGGTTAAAGGCCTAGCCGAGATGACAAATCAGAATACGACGCTGCGGGAGCCCGAACGGGAGCCGGATCGCTTACGTCCCCATTCGCAGGCCAGCGGCGGCAGCGCTGGTGCCAGCAAGGCGGCCGACAGTCCACTGGATGCAGCAGCAGCAGCAGCAGCAGCAGCGGCAGCAGCGGCATCAGCTCCCAGCTCTTCAACAGCCACGACAGCAGCAGCAGCAGCAACATCAACAGCAACAGCAGCTGCAACGACAACAACAACAGCAGCAGCAGCAGCAGCAGCAGCGGATAATATAGCGACAACAGCTGCTGGCAGCAGTAAAACAGCAGCAACAGAAACAACAACAACAACAACAGCGGCAACAGCAACAACCACAGCAACAACAGCAGCAGCAGCGCCAACGTCAGCCACATCTGAGGCATCAGCAGCGACGTCGGCGGCGTCAAAGCGTGAGGCGAGCGAAAGCTGCAGTTCAACGCCGCCGCCGAAACGGCCAGCGAGCAGCAGCACAACAGCCATTGAGCTGCTGGAGGATGAGGATGAGGATGATGATGATGATGATGATGTGGAGGCCGAGGAGCTGTTGGAGGAGGAGGAGGACGATGAGCTGTTGGAGGAGCTGGAGGAGGATACATCAATGCCGCTAGATCTCTATCAAAGACCCGCCGCCGTCGTTGTTACAGCTGCGTCCGCTGAGTCACATGCCATGCCGCCAGAGAGCTCGACGAGCAGCAGCCACAACAACAACAACAGCAGCAGCAACAACAACAACAATAGCAGCAGCAGCAGCAGCAATAACAACAACAACAACAGCAGCAGCCACAACACCAACACCAACACTAGCAACAACAACAACAATAGTAGCAACAACAACAACAACAACAACAACAACAGCAGCAGCAGCAGCAACAACCAAATGAAAGCCACATGCTCCTCCTCAACGGTCGCCTCGCCCAGCGGCAGCAACGGCAACGATTGCCGAGCGCCAACAGGCACACCGGAGCCGGCCAGCAGCCGCATCGTGGCCGTTGACATCGATGATGACGATGAGGATGAGCCGGATGATCATGATATGACCGATGTGGATGATCATGTCATCGTTGTGCATCGGACTGCAGCAGCAGCTGCAGCAGCCGCAGCGCGCGACATTGCGCAACGGATCGCGCATCATAGTGCGCGGCGTGCACAGAACGAGAATGACGAGGATGACGATGATGACGATGATGATGAGGATGATGATGAGCATCATCATCAGCATGAGCCAGCATCGTCGACGGCGGCAGCAGCCGCAGCAGCAGCAGCAGCAGCACATGAATCGCTGTTGCATTCGCCCAGCGCCCACGGCGGACTGCAGCCCAAGACGGAGGTGGTCGACGATGACTACGATGATGAAATGGATCTGGATGATGACGACGAGGCGGACAACAGCAGCAACGAGATGGGCCTCAACATGAAGATGAGCAGCGGCGGTGTCGATCTCTCTACGGGCTCAACCGTTATACCATCACCGCTAATCTCGATGCCCTCGTCGTCATCGGCTGCCGCAGCAGCGGCAGCAGCAGCAGCAGCAGCAGCAGCCGCCGCTGCCATGGAATCAGCACGCTCCACACCTGGCGGTGGTGGTGGTGGTGGTGGCGGCAATGCCGTCGCCTCCGATCTAAGTCTGTCAATGTCGCAATCCGGACGGCCATCGTCGCGTTCATCACGCGACGGCAGCAGCGCCGCTGCCGATGGACGCTCCAGCAGCCTCTTGAATCCCGGCAATGCAGCCGGTCTCTTGCCAGTGCAATCGGTGCCATTGGTAAGTGTCTAATCTTTGGCATATACAGATATATATGGCTGAGATATAGATAGAGATATACCCCTCTATATATCAAAGCGTATCCTTAAGTCCTTTGACATGAGCTGTGGTCTAAGCGAACTTGAAAGAAGAGGGAAGTCGGAAAGGAAGGGCATGGAAGGACTTATGGATATATAAAAACTCAACTATAGGCTAACAATATGTATATATGACCCCATGCCTATGGCCTACTGCATATGCTCCTAGAGGAACTTAACTTCTGAGTTTTTGATAGTCCTTTCCTGATCAAATTTTCAGACTAACAGCTTGCAAACATTTAGACTCAAGCAAATGTTACATGCAGAAATGTTAATTCGATATGTCAATGTTAACGAAACTATGTTAAGAGCACACTTCTGTTTGTATATAAATCTTAACAGCAGCTATGGAATGTTTTGAAGCCTTTAACATGCAGTTTACATTATGTTAATATTGATTAAACATAGCCACAGAGCATTGGGCATATTGTATTCTCTCTCTCTCTCTATATATATATATATATATCTCAACAACTCTATTTAATAATGAACTCCACACTTTACAGAGCCTCAAAAAAGAGATCGATTGCAGCGAGGATGATAACAGCAGTCACAGTAGACACATGCAACCGCGTTCGGCATCAGCTGGCGGCGGACTGGGCGGCGATCTGGATTATCGCGCCTCGCACGAATCGGTAAGTCGCAATCTCCAGCAAATACTCCCAGCCATAACCAATGTCCGCCACCCAACTTCCTCACCACACCCAAAAAAAAAAAAAAATAAATAAATAAATAAGGAAAAACTTCCCACAGTCAACCAAAGGCCCCCGCACCCCATTTGATAATCCGTAACCCTGTTCCAAGTCCATTCAGTGAATGCTTTTGCTGCTTCGATAGGTCTTAAACAATCAAAATATATACATATATAAACGAATTCGACTCGAGAAACTCTCTCGCACACTCTCTTTCTCTCTGTCTATCTCTATTCCTCTCGCTCAGAGATTTCTCTGAGCCTATCAAATTGACCCAGCCATTCAGGTAGAATGCTCTACTCTGTCTCCCTATAGCAAATACGTACATATTACATAAATACACCAAACAATATGGCTACACGCTCTATCTATCTCTCTCTCTCTTTTTCTACATCTACCTCTCTCTCTCTCTCTCTCTTTCTATCTGTTACACACTTTCCAACTATATTTTAATTGCGCCCAATTCAAAGTTATGATTTCAACACAATATTACGTATACGCCCTGAATCTCTCTCTCTCTCTCTTTGTCTGTCGTTTATATACCTGCCATTTAAATATACATTGCATATTTATCTATATATATATCTCTCTCAATATTATATATATTATATATAACAATAATAATAAAAAAAAAAATACAAAACCAAATCTAAGCAAAGAAAACAAATCAAAACTCAACACATGTTTTTGCTCTTCGTCGTGTTCTTTGTCTATGAATTATATATATATATATATAATATATATATATATAATTTTTAATCTTTATACATAATCAATATCTATATACATACATAAACTTTTTATTTATAGAATATATGTATATATATATATATATATATATGTAGTATATGAAGGTATTTTTGTATCAATCAAAGAATACCAAAGATATATAATCTTGCCATATATATGTATATATATATATATATGTATAATGTTAGTTGTTCAGTTAAAGTTCTCATTGTATATGTTCACATATATATATATATATATATATATATATTTATGTATATATATATATACTACTTATTTCTTCTTCAATTAAAAAATCTTTGTTGTTGTTATTGTTGTTCCATGTTGTAGTGCGCTCTCTTTCTATTTAAAAATAAATAAAAGAAAACACTTGTATTTTTGTCTATACACACACGTATTGCTATCTCTATCACACCCACATACCTACACACTCCCCCCCCCCCACATTGTATACTTAGCTACACACATTTATATGTATATATGTATGTATATATACACACTATATTGTAAACACTCTGTGCAATAAGTTTTCGCACAGCAAAATGTCATTTCACTTTATCTCCCTCACTCTTTCTCTTTCTCTCTCTCTCTCTCTCGCTGTCTCTTTCCCTGCTCTCCTTTTGTGTTTCAGCTTAGTTTGCATTGGTTTCTAATGTTGTTTTTGTGTGGCCAGCGGATTTTGTTACTTCACACACACACACACACACACACACTGACACACACACACACACACATTGGCAAAACATTGCTATTGCAATTTCCGCTTGCAATTCGCTTTTTTCATTGTTCTTTTTCTTTTTGGCTTTTTTTTTTAAGCCTTTTTAGCCTGACTATTTTTTATTTATTTGCTGACCATGTTCGAGAGTTTGTTTTCTATTTTAATTTAATTTTTTTTTTTTGCCGCTGCTGCTGTTGTTCGTGGCTATTGCAGTTGCATGTTTACGACACTATAATTTTCAATATGGCCAAAACGTAGAGGCGCATCTAAAAAAATATGCGCTGCTGCTGTATACCCTGCCTACAGGCCAACAATCAATTGATCAAATTTAATCATGATATCATAGAATCCAGAATAAACGCATGAGAAGCGCATTGAAAAGCTCCGAATAATAATTATTTGTTTGCATTTCATTTTAAATAATATATAAAAAATGTAATTAATTAGAATCATAGCTAACCTCAGTTTACTCGGTGAGAATCGCATAGAAAGTCGCTTTCATATGGAATTCTGTCATTTACATTCAAACATTCTTTCACTACCAACTGCTAGTTGCTAACTAACACAGCACAGCATGAGAAGCGCATAGAGAGTCGCGCATAGAGCGAAAGTCGCGTTGCCATTTGGCCTCATTCATTGTTTTGTCATTTCGTGTTTCAAATAGTTGGATTTTATTTTTATTTTGATTTTGGCTTCTTTTCCTTTTCCCTTAGGGCCGGTCATAATTTATGATGCCGGCAACAATACAAACTGCCTGGCGGGGCCAAATGAGAAAAATGTCAGAGAACGGCGAACGTGAAAAATGCATTCGAAAATAATTAAATCAAACATATTTACAGTTATTCCATTTCAATATTGATCGTATCGCTAAGGCGCATCATTTGTGGCAGATAGCGGTCGACCCGCCTCCCCTTCCCCACCCACTATCTACCCCTTCCTTGCCACAGCAAAGAATAATTTGGCAGCCAGTGGAATGTACTTGAAGCGTGCATTTAGGCGCAGCACGCACAACTGTACTTGCGATATTTAAGCAGCAGCAGCGGCAGTAGCAGCGCCGCAGCGACGACAGCAAAAAAAATACGCAAACATTTTTAGCTTCCGGCACAAATATATATTTTCACATTACGTTTTCTTCTTCTTCTACGACTACTGATTTTCTCTTATTTCCGCGTTTGTTTCTTTTTCGACACACGCTTGGGATATGTCCCCTACCCTTCACCCCTTCGCCCCTCTCAGTGCTAAAATGTCGCCGCTTCTGCCTTTTTAAGCGCACAATTTTTGTGAACAAGCAACAAAAACAAAAAAAAAAAGAAAGAAATAGACGAAAAAAAAAAGTAATCGCTGTCGTTTTTATTATATTCCTTGCCTCTGCTGCTGCGTATGCGTGCGTGTACATGTGTGCGGCGAAAGCTTTTGCCATTACTTTTTTGCTTGTGTGTGTGTGTTTGTGTTTTTGCTCGTCAACAGTGAGAACGACAACGACGACAGCGTCGCCGTCGCCGTCGCTGTCGCCGTCGCCGTCGTCAGTGCAAAGAAAAAGTACAAAACGCACTTTGTTGCAACGCTTGACGAATTTAAGCGACGCACGAAAGGGCCACAAGGGGAAGGCATGGGTAGGAAGGGGGTAGCAGTGTGGGCTAGATGGCATTGCAGCATACACTCACACACACACACACACACACACACACACACAGAACGTGCGACCCCAAGCGACACGCAACGCAACGACTGCAGCCAAACGGCAAAGTCGACAAATGTTCGACTAGCTCAACTGGCGCTAGGCGCTACGATAGCAACTATTTGGCAAATGTTATCGATAACTATGCATATTTGACATTCTATATGTAAATATATACATATATGTATGTATGCAGAGTGTTAGGCTAAATATTTACAACTGCAGCTGCTTAGCTAGCCGGCAATGTCGACAAAATGTTACGTAGCGCATTCCTTGCAAGCACACGCACACACACACACATAGGCACTCACGTAGTAACACGTGTGCAACGCACATGTGCATAAATTCAAATAAAAATGTATCTAAAAAACAAAAACCGAAAAATAAATAGCAGCAAAGGAAAAAAAATGAGAAGAAATAAAAAAGGTAGCAGAGGCCCCGCACACGCTCACTGTCTGGAGTCGTTGTCGGACATTGACGCTGACACACGCACACACACACACGTACACGCATACATGTAAATGGCTGTGCTCTTGCTCTACACCCGCTCTCCTGCTCTCTTACTCTCCCGCTCTCCAGCGCGCGCTCTTCGCCTAGCTTAGCCCAGCCGCATTTGCCGCTTCATAAATACTTTTGCTTTTACACTTTCCTTTTTTTGTTGTTGTTGTTGTTTTTTGTTTAACGCTCTTGCTCGCTCTTCTTCTACTTCTACTTCTTCTTCTTCGTCTCTGTTTGGGCACGTCGAGAAATTATAAGAATAATAAAAATAATAACGGCAAAAAGACAACATCAGCAACATCAGCTCAGCAGCAACAACTTTTGCTTTCTTTTACCCTTTGCTTTCATGCACAGACTGCAGTTGCACACACACACACACACACACAGACATAGAGAGAAACATACAAACACACTCACTCGCATACACACACACACACACTTTTACACGTGCGTATTTAATTTTGAAACAAATACCTTCTTTATTTACTTGTGTGTGTTTCTTCTTCTTTTTTTTTTGTAAGCTTCTCTTACCCGCGCGTCTGACTTTGCCTGCTCACTCATTCCCTCTCGCTTTCGCTCGCTTGCTCGCTCGCTCTCCTGCTCTCACTGCTCCTTCTACTTTGCTTGCGCCTTCACATTTTCATTTGCCTGCTCGCTGCGTCGTCGCCGTCGTCGTCGTTGTCGTTTTTGTTGCTGTTGCTTTATGCAATTTTTTTCCTTCTGTAGCATACCTTTAGGCCGACGCTCAACTGTCGCTGTGCTTGCATTTTATGCAGCGTCATCGTCGCCGTTGCCGTCGCTGTCGTCGTCTCTGCCAGCTCCCTCCTCTCTGTCTTCTCTCTCTCTCTCTCTCTCTCTCTCTCACTCCCCTTGTTGTTGTTTAGCTGCGTATGCGTATCATATATTTTTTTTGCGGTTTTTTTGTTGTGTATGTGTGTGTGTTTTTTAGGCTCGCATAACTTTTGACTGCATTTAGGCAGCCGCATTTCAATTATAAAAAAATATGAAACGACTGCCGCGCCGCTCCGTCCCCGACCCGCCCACACTCCACTGGTCCTAACGCCAGCTCTTATCAATGGGGCAACTGTCAATCACAAACACACACACACAAAGCCAAAATACAACGTCGTCCAAACAAACATCTCGAAACGCAACAAATGCCAAAGCGAAAATATATTGGATTCATGCATGAGTGTCTATGTGTGTGTGCTGGTGTGTGTGTGTGTGTAAGCTAGCACTTTGACTCCTGGAAACTCCACGCACATTGCACATTTATGCACGTACCCTCGCATATCTCACCCTCCCGCTCTCACTCTCTCTCTCTTTCTCTGCAACTTCACTCGCTGAGCTGGCGCTGGCGTCGCCGCTGACTGCGCTGCCCGGGCATTGTAATCAGTCCGCCGCGTTGATTGCAAAGTTTTTCAAGTGCTTCTTTTTGTGTGTGTGTGTGTGTGTGTGTGTGTGTGTGTGTATGGTGTTTTTATATATATATATATATTTTTGTTTTGTTGCTTTGTATTTTTTTATTATTTTTATTTTTGGGCGCAGCACCATGCGCCACTGAATGCGTGAGCGTGGTGCGGGGGCTGAGGGCTGGGTTGAGTGGTGCCAGTTCCAACCATGGCTAACGCAATTTTTTCCGGGAACGGAGTGAAGGAGTGTGGGGTGGCTTGGCTAATAGCTCAACATAACGGAATGTTTGCCAAGGGCTTAAAGTGGGCTTTACCGGGCATCAAATGGTGTGATCAACATGCAACAGTCAATTGCATGCAGATGCCTATATTGATATATATATTTATATATATCGATAATTATCGAAAAGTCGTTGGGTTTTCAAAGTTGTTAGCGCTGAGTTAAGTTGTTGCTTTCTAAAGACTTTCAACTGGACGTTAAAGCCTTTCATCTGAATTGCATTTAGCGTATGCATAAAAGAATAGTGATGTATATCGATCAATTTCGATAATTAGTTTTATATGCAAAATTGTTAATTAAATGCAGCATGCTTTAAAAATCTATAGGCATATCGATAATTATCGTTTGGACTGGTAAATAGATTCAGTAAGATATCTGACTGTGAATTAAATGATATGCTCTTAATTCGATAATTATCGATCTGCAACTATCGATTGTCGAAAATACCCGAGTGACTATATAGCAATTGAAGGATCAGTTTTGATCAATATTTAGTCCACTAAATGGGCGTAGCAGCAGGCAACTTATCGATATTTATCGCCGGCCTTGTCAAATTGCGATAATCGAAAGTTGTAGCCCGTGCGTTTCGTCGCTTGGCCTTTGGCCGCACACATTTCATTAACTGGCGCGCTGGCATGTCTTGGCACTTGGCCATTTTGAAGTTGTTGGCCAAAAAGGCTGCTTTAAGCCCATGTGCCCCATTCCGAGTGAAGTTCAACTCCAGCCCACGCGTGCTGCATTCAATGTCTGACTTTTGTTTGGGCTGCGCTTTTTATATTTATTTCACATATTTTTTATTATTTTTATTTTTATTTTTTTTTGTATCTTTCGACTACTTTAGCTGTTTGCATTTTGCCCAAGCCTTGATGTGGGTGCGTGTGTGTGTGTGTGTCTGAGTGTGTATTTTATTTTTATTAAAAATCAGGCAAGAGCGCAGTCCATAACAGAAACGAAATCCCCATAACCAAAACGTCAAACGGCACACACAAAAATATGCACAAATATGTATGAATATACATATATTAAAACAAAACAAAAAATATTACAAAACACTCCCACCATACACACACACACATACACATAGGTACACACGCACACATGAGCACACGAAAGGCCGAAAAAGCGAGCGCTTCAAATATTGTTGCATACTTTCGAGCGCCCATTGCAGCTCAACATATGCAGCTGCCTGTGTGCGTGTCTAAGTGTCTACACGTGTGTGTGTGTGTGTGTGTGTGTGTTATTGTTGTCTGTTTGCATTGCTCTTCTTGCCGTTGTTGTTCACAAAATGCACAGCAGCAGCAGCAGAAGAATAACAAAAATAGAAAAAGCTAAAATTATAACAATACATAATAATTTGTGCAAAAATATTACGAAAAAAAAGAAGAAGAAGAAAATAAAAATAAATATATATTTCAAATAGTCGCTTCCGCTCTAACGGCTGCTGCACCAAAACTCAACAGACTCCACACCCACCCATACACCCTCTAAAGGCTGCAACCCTTTGCTATCTGCTGCCCTAACACATGCAAGCCGCTCTCTCTGTGTGTGTGTGTGTGTGTGTGTTTGGCTCCTCTTGCCAGATGCGTCGTATGCGTCATCTATTTGCGTCTATTTTGGCGGCTGCAGTGCAGTTTTTTATTTATTTATTTATATATATTTTTTGTTTGGCGGAGGGCGCTGGAGTTTGGCTCTGAGCAGCTGCTCAACGAGTTTCATTAAAAATGCGATTTTAATATTAAAATTCGAGTGAAGCAACAAACGTGCAGCGGCAAAGCGACAGAGCTTTAAGTGCAACAAACAATGCCAAACAAAGCAAGAAAACTAAAAGCAATGAAAACGTAAAAGAAACAGCAAAACGACCAGAGAAAAGCAGTTGGGGAAAAGGAATGAAAAGACCTAGCCAAAAAGGCAGCTAAGTGAAGGAAAAAACGCAACTCGACTGAATGCCAATTAGATGGTCGACTAGCAAATATCCTTTGCAGAACAGAGCTTATATATGTATATCAAACTATGTCTATAACTTATATATCATATGGCATGAGCCAATGGGTTAGCCTCTTGGATTCTTGGTTAGGCAAAGGCTGTCGAAAGGGTCCTGCAAATTCAGAAAAAAGATAAAAGCTAGCAGATCGAGCTATATATATCATATACCATATCGAAAACAAAATGACTTGGACTCTTGGTTAGAGTATTTTTGGCACAATATCGTCGAATGCCAAAGCCAGAATAAAAAGCTAGATGATCAAACTATATATCTATATATATAGATATACTCTATTGCATATTGCATATTGCATAATAAATTGTTTGGACTCTTGTTTAGAGTAGATTGGTAGAAGGCCGTCGACCGTCGAAAATTGTCGTGCCAAGAAGGCAAGAGCCCAAAAACCAAAACCAGACGCACATCGATCGATATTTGATTATTATTATGGCGACGACGAACGAAAAGTCGCAAGACGATGACGCAGACGTTGACATGGATGGCAAAGCCTGTGGACGGCCTGTCGATGCAGCTGGGCTGTGCCTGGCCTGGCCTGGCCTGATGGCTGGTGTGAGTGTCCTGGACGCTGACTGAGAGACGCAGCGCAGGACATTAAACGGAATGAGTGTGCGAAGCTAGAGACTTTAGCCAGGCAGTCGAACTGTCGTCGCTCGTCGCTCGTCGGTCGTCGTCGTCGTCGTCGTCGTCTGTCCTTTGTCGTCTGTGGCGCTGTTAATGATTCCATTAGCCAAAAAGGTGGCGCATTGAACTTGCAACAGTTCAACGACATAGCGCCAAATGATGCTGCTCGGCATTGCCAACGCGCTTCGATTGGTAAACAATTGCGTGTGCATTGAGGCAGGCATATGTTGGTTAAAGATGCGAATGTGAGTCAAGCTAATTCGTTAGCCAAATCCAATGTGGCCAGCTCTCTCTCTCTCTCTCTCTCTCTCTCTCTGTGTGTGTAATGCAAATTGGCTCTTTGACCGCACATGGAGAGAGTGAAACATGTGACCCACATTGGCACATTGCTGCTGCAGCCTTATTGAATAATAAGCCGCATTTCGTTTGTGGCGACAAGCGCAACACCGCACTGCAATTTGCCTAATGGAAAGCGACTTTGGCACCAGCCATGGAGCAAAAAAAAAACAAAAAAAAAACGGAAATAGAAAAAAGAGGTTGCCCAAAAGGCAAATCACGCAACATGGCCACATCATACAGATGTATACGCTAAAGGTGCATATAGAGTAATAGTTGTTATAGTAGTTGCTGTTGCTGTTGTTGCTGTTGTTGTTGCTGTGTTTGTTGCTTCCTTTTCTAAGTCAGTGGTGCAGTGGACCCTCGACTGGCCACGAACTGAATATGCAGTTGAACATATTAAAGAGCTGAATTTCGATTTCATAGTTTCATTTGCTATGTTGATTCAAAATGCTCAAGCATTGTGATTGATTAGATGATGTCCTGCCATATCGATATTGATCGATAACTGAGTCGATAAATCACTTGAGAGCATATTTCTTGCTCAATTTGTGTTCTTATGAATATGATTGACTAGATATTAACTCTCGCATGAGAATCTCATCGATTTACTTTCTGCTTTGTAGGCTCGATTGTTGGAATTGTTTTTCTATATTTCAAGATCTCTGAATTAGTTGTGTTGATTTTTGCTTGGGCTTGCTTGGCATAGATCTTTCTCTCTCTCACTCCCTCTCTCTGCATTTTTCTCTCCCTCTCTTATTTTTTTAAGTTTTCGTAGCTCTTCCTCTTCACTTTTTTTAGTTTTAAGTGAATCCCACTTCCCTTCTTCCTATATATGAGTTCACACACACACATTTATCTATATATACACACACACACACACACACACACATTACCTCCACACACACACACACATACATATATATATATACACATCTATATTACTATATATGTATATACATAAGCTTTGACTCTTTTCTCACATTTATTGCAACTTGTAGCTTACACACTTGTCTCTGTATATCATCATATCATATGCTCTAGTACTTTTTGCATGTTTTGTACAACTTTTTGCTTAGCTTAAGTGTAATCATAAAATACCAAAAATACCAAAAGAATACACAAAAAAAAAAAAGAGTACATAATTCCACACTTAGATTTTGCGCTTTATAAAAACCAAAACCAAAAACAAAAAACGTATAAAAACAAAAAAAAAAAAAAAACCCTAAAAACCAAAATCAAATTAATCAAAATTCAAAAGAAAAAAGAAAAACAAAATTCAAAAATCAAAAAATTTATTAAAAGAATATTTGAACCCAATTTGACTGCACATAAAATTTGGACCATTCCCGAGCTAAGAAAAATCCCGAAATTTGAATTGAAAATTTTGCTTTTATACACAATTTCCACGATGTGCCGCAAGGCGATTTTCCAATCGATAATTTAGCATATGTTTCACTAGTGGAATATTTTCTGTTTCTTTCTTAATTTGTTTATTAATCAATTGATTTTCTTTGAAATACTTTGAATATATTTAATACTCATAAGTATATAATAATGTATGTGACTTTTTGCTACTTATATTGCTGTCTTTGTCTTACACGCTCTCTCTCTCTCTGTCTCTTTAACTCTATCTGTATCTATCTATCTATCTATCTATCTATCTCTCTCTCGCTCTCTCTCTCTGTCTCTATCTCTCGCTGTTTAATTAACTATCTATTAAAAATATTTCAATGTGTCAAACTGTGTGTTGTGCTTTTACATACTCTATAATTATAATAATAATAATCCAAAAATCAAGACAAGCAAACAGAAAGATTGAAAAGAAGCAGATGCAGACGAAGAAGAAGAAGAAGAAGAAGTAGATATTTGATATTAGCATACTCAAATTCCATCAATTCAACCTAGAAAACAAGAGGGGTCCAGTAAAAATCAAACATGTTCCCTGAACGTTGTGCAATTAACAGAAAAAGAAAAGAAAAAAAAAAAAAAAAAAGAAAAGAAAAAAATAGAAAAAAAAACAACTATAAATATTATCTATAAAAATGCATTAATTATAAACAAACAAAAAATATCGTACTAAAGCGCTTTTGGTGTTTTTTAAGTTATATAATACAAAATATAATAAAAAAATCAACGAAAAAATAAAAAAAAATAAAAATCAAAACTCAAATTAACAACATTGATGCTATACACATACACACACACCCACACACACACACACACACATACACCTACACTCGTTTACATATATAAAATATGTATTTTTTTCTGATATATCTATGTATTATCTAAATGTGGAACGCTTTTACATAAATCGTTCGTTCGTTGTTCGTTTATGTAAATGGTAAATGTGTGTGTTCTATTTTTCCATAAGCTAAATGTATTTATTTTTTTCGTTATATAATCTATGTGACATTTTCAATAATACATATTTATATATATGTATGTATTGTCTGTATGTATGTATGTATGTATGTATGTCTCTATGTATGTTTACTATATATGATTTTCATTGTCTTAGATTTTAATTTTACAATGTTCAATAAATTGCATTCATCTTAGTACAACTATTATTCAAATTATCTAAAGCAACATAAACAAAAAAAACCAAAAAGAAAAGAAACAATTGCCATCATCTTACAGAGGATCAGGTGAGCTAGCAATAGTGAAGAACGAGTCGGCTGGGCCTGACGGGACTAGCAACAGCGAGTGAAAGCAACGAGTGACGAGAAAGCACCGATTGAGAAAGTGACGAGACTAAGCTAACTGAAATGCCAAGAGATTGGAGAGTAACGAGTAGCGCGACTCTAGTAATAAAGTAACGACTAACGAGACAGAGCCAACTTAACTAATAAATAAATCTACCGAAAGTCCACAAGTGTCAAGTCTTAGCTAATTTAAATGATATGTGGAGGGTGAGGAGACAAGTCTGACCTAACTTATAAATGAAAGAAAATTAACGAGTAACGAGACTAGTAGCTCAAAGTAACAACTGACAAATCGAAACTGGTTTAAGTGTTTAAATTAACAAAGTTTAGAGTTAGAGATAGAAGCTTCTTAAAGTAACGAGAAGTGAGAATTTAGTATTCAAATAACGAGTGACGTGTAGCGAGAGGTAACGAATGAAATATGAAATAAAATATAGTAAAGCCTCTATGGTGATCATGAAACTACTAAAGGTAACGAGTAGCTAGACTTCTGACGAGACCAAGCTGCCTCTTGAAACGAGTGAAGATTTAGAAACTCAGTAACGAGTAGCGAGAACGATCAATAGATTACTAGAAGTAACGATTAGCAAGACTTTGTATATAATGGGTTAAGCGAACTAGGCAAACAGTAACGAGTACCAAAGTGTTGTTGATAAAATGACAAAAGACGAGACTAAGCCGAGGAAAGTACGAAACAAACTAACAAATATTGTTTGAAAATGAAAGAGGGAAGATAGGTCAAGTTGAGCTGAATAAAATAACGAGCTACAAGAGTAATATGTTCAATAGGATGCTGAACGAGTAAGGAAGTTACAGATCCTGGAAGAACGCTGAAATAACGAGTAGCAAAAGAGAAAATAAGAATGAGCGATGACATAACGAGTACGAAACTCATTGGGAAACGAGGGAATTAAAACTAAATCATTTGGCCACAAGTGAGAACAGTCCTTATATAGCGAGCAAAGGCTTCACTAAGGCATTTAGCAGGCCTTCTTCAATTTGGTAAAGCGCTCATTAAGTTGACTGCTTTAAGCTTTAGTTTCTCATTTAAGATTTTATTGAATTTCGGTTTTTGGTGATATTTTGTATTCTCATATATTTTGCACTCAGCCTTGTTGGATTTATGTTAACTTTTTATTTTGTTACCAGGGATTTGGCTCAGCTTAAAACAGTTTTTTCATATATTTTGTATTCCATTATTTTTGAGAGTGTGCGTGTGTATGTGTGTGTGTGCGTGCTTGTTGTATTTTACTTGTTGATGTTTTTTGTACCTCGATGTTGTTCAAGAACGTTATTCATTTTTATTTTGTCTCTCTCTCTCTATCTATCTCTCTCTCTCTCTCTCTCTCTCTCTCTCTCTCTCTCTCTGTCTATCTGTCTAAATAACTATCTGTCTATTACTTTGTTTTTTCTAACTGTCTATCTCTCTCTCTCTCTATCTATCTCTATCTCTCTATCTCTGTATCTCTATCTGTTTATCTGTCTAACTCTTTTTAACAACTATCTAACTCGCTCTGTCTGTTTTACAAAATATATATATTTACTATATACTCGTATATATACATAATATATGCCTCTGTGCCATATCATCTATTGCCGTTGTACTCTCCACCAAGGTATTTAAGACTAAGTTGCAAATTCAAATTCGCGTGGGCCTATGTGACCAGATGGGCTGACAACAAACAATTTCGAATAGAACATGCTATTATGACTCGTCCATGTGGCATACTTATGTATATGTATAAGTCAACAGATCTGTCTATTACTCTAGGTATTTTATATAGACATATATATATATATATATAATATATATGTATGTACTTGTAAACTTATGCATTAGCTCATGTAACTGTATTAACGACTACGACTACGACTATCACAGATCTCTGGTCGAGCCCATTCGTTGCGCGTCTGGCATTGCCAACAGCGAACTCGTACGTAGGCGTTGCCAGCTTTCATTGTAGAACCAAACAGCGTTGCCAGCTGTCGCAAGTGATCGTAGCATATGGACCTAGTCTGATTACCGTTTCCCCCTCAAAAGCCTCCGAAGTGTTTCTCAAAATGTTTTCCTTGCCGAAAGTTGAGCTGTAACTGTACTTTGTTTTCTCCACTTGTCCAAGAGCCGTTTTGATGTCTTCTTTGATTTCACATTCCAAATAATTTTCTTATGTTTTTTGTTTTTGTTTATGACAATAGTCAAGAAGTTGATCTACGTTTTTGTGCAAAATCAAATTTCATTTTGCTTGATTTTTTTTATTATTATTATATATTATCATTTTTTTTTTTGTATTGTTTTTTTTTTTTTTTTTGTTGAGAGTTTCGTTAGAAGTGAAATCTAAAAGCAAATTCAAATTCTCATTCCCATGATCTGTATGTCAGCAGGCTAAAAAAGAGGAAAAACTTCTTGGAAAATATTTTTGAATCGGAACTTAAATTGGTTTTCTTAATTTCAATTTTCTTCGAAAATATTTGATTTGATCTTTCAAAATTTCAACAAACAACAAAAATAAAAAAAAGAACACGATTTGGCCTGAGAAAAATATATAATGAAGCAGAAAAGCTGCGAAGCTGCTGAGTTTGTTTTCTACTGTTTTCAAAAATGTTGTTGTATGTTTATTTTATTGATATTATTTTTTACTCAATTCCGTTTGGACAAATTGTTTATTATTTTATTTTTCAAAATTTCCCATAAGCATTTATAGTTTATTATAATTATTTTGTATTAAAAAAAAAAAACAAAATTTTGACGCAAAAATTGGCAAAAACAAAAAAAAAAAGAATCTTTCAATAACTCGTGTTTTTTTTTTTTTTGGCTCTCATTTTTACTTTTTTGTTAAATTAATTGTTGTTAAATTTTGTTTTGTTTGTTTCTTTTTTGGTTTTGAGCAAAAAGTTAAAAAGCAAAGAAGAAGTGGGCAAAGTACGTTAAATGTCAAATCGAATCTCAATATTCATATTTGAAATCTTTCGAAAATATTTTCGTTTTGTTTTTTCGATTTTTTGCCAAAGCAAAATTTTGTTCATCATTTAAAAGAACTAGTTCCGCACTCAATTAACCAAATTACCGAGCAATGCGAAAGCGCGCGAAATTTCAACAAAAGTGTCAAATGTAAATCGTGAAAATTAAGTTAAATACATTTTTTTAAAAATAAGTTTGTAACGAAACCAATGAAAAAACAAAAAACAAAATCAAAATATAAATTATGTTTAAAAAAAAAACACAAACACAGAAAAATATATGTAAAACCAAAAACCAAGTCAAAAAAAATGATATAAAACCAAAACTAATAAAAATGATAATAATGAAACAAAATCTAACAAAAAACCAAAAAAACAAACAAAAACAAATCCTAACGTACGATTATGCGACGTTTTTCGAACAACGCCCAAACAAAAATCGAAATTCAACTTCTTGAAAACAAAAGCAAAAGACAACAAAAAAAACATATACATATATACATATATATATATATTCTATATCTATATATGCATATATGTATCAAAATTTTAGAAATGCAAATAACTTACAACAAACCAAAACAAGCAAAAAAGAAAAGAAAAGAAAAGAAAAGAAATGTAAAGAAAGAAAAATTGAATGAAAATATAAAGCAAAAGCAGTTATAGATAATAAACCACTACAACAAAATACACAACGAAAGACATGCTGAATACCCCCCTCTTGTTTTTTACTGGCAACACATGAATCTATATATATATATATATATACACATATTTGCTATATATATATATTTAGCTAAACATAGAGTTAAGAGTTGAGCAGCTTTGACTTGATCCAGCCAACGGAGCGTCAGGCTCTTTGGCTCTCTGTCCCAGTTTAGTTTCCACTCTCTGCTACTTCAATACTTTCCACACAAATATCAAATATATATATATACATATATATATATATATACATATATATATGTCATTTAATTTTAAATAGTTTATTTCTTAATTTTTTTTTTTCCACGACTGTTTTTTCTTTTTTTCTTTTGTGTAAAAAAAAAATGTTAAATGCAGAAAAACAATAAAAACTCTTTCCACTTCTCTATATATATATATCAATATATATATATATATATATATATATTTAACTTTTTCATTTGTTATATAATTTATATATACATATATATATAGAGCATACGAAATGTTTGATTCGTTAGCGAGCTAGACCAAAGTTGATTCTTAAAATACAGCAAATTTGTGTTAATAACTGTAAAAGTAACTTGGAATTCTGTTGTTGTTGTTGTTGTTTTTCCTTTCACTTGGAAGCTAAGTTAATGAAGAAGAAGAAGATGATGAAGAAAAAGAAAAACTCAAACAAAGTACATTTTTTATTGCTTTTCCCTATACTGATATATACTGATTCCTTTCATGTTGAAATATGCATATAAATATATATATATAAATATATATGTATATGCATATCTACATAAATGCATATATCTACCTTATGCATATATGTATCTCTCAAACTTAATCTCTCTTTCTCTGTCACACATCTAGCCGCCTCTATATATATATATCTATGTATATATAGATATATGCATATATACTTCTGAATGTGCATTCACAAATATATATACATATATACATTTATATATATACATATATAGATATATGTATCTTGATGTCTCTCCTGTTTTCTCTCGCCTTCTCTGTCTCTTTCTCTCTCTCTCTCTCTCTCTCTCTCTCTCTCTCTCTCTCTCTCTCTTTTAAAAGTAAAAAGTACAACAACAGCAAAATAGAGTAAAAAAAAGTAAATTAAAATTTTGTAAAACATTTTTTCTTTTCCAAAATAAAGTAAAATATTTTTATTTCATTTAATATATTTTTTTTTTTTCATTCAAACATTTTTTTTTTTTTTAATTTTTAATTTCTTTTAAATACTTTTTTCGTTGTTTTTCTGAGAGGTTGTAAAGAACAAAACACAAATGCAAAAAGAGAAAAAACCCCAAAAACGCAGAACAAAACAAAATCTAGTTAAATATAGTTGTAAAACAAACAAGACAAAGAAAACGAAGAAAAGCAAAAAGAAATGAATGAGAAGCGATAAAAAAAAAAGCAAAATAAGAAACAGAATGTAAACACGCACACAGATAAATGGCATTCATATCGATAACAAAGAGAGCTAAGCAAAAACTATCGATCGATCGACTGCAAGCAAAAACTGAAACTGAAAAAAATTCCAAAAACTAAAAATAAAAATACCAAAAATGCAAAATACAAAAAAAAATTACCAAAAATTACCAAAAATTAAAAAAAAAAAATAAGAGACGTAGTAAAGAAGTTGATGTTGGATTTTTGTTTGGTGTTTGTTCCAGGAAACGTCCGAATCGCCCCAACAACACGCTGTGGGCGTTGGCGCGATGCTCGGCGGCGGCATGAGCAGCAGCAGCAGCAGCAGCAGCGCAGCCGCAGCCGCAGCCGCCGCCGCCGCCGCCGCAGCCGTTGCCGCGGCAGCCGCTGTCCACGAGCAGCAGCCACAGGCATCGCCGCTGCACCTGTTGACGTGCATGTACTGCGGCGCCTCGTTCCCCAACCAAAGCAAACTAACGAGTCACTTGTTCTCGCACTCGCTGAAGTTCCGCGACCCCACCGCCCTGCTGCACTCGCAGCTGCGCAGCGCCCACGATCTGTCAAACTTGTCGCACCTGTCGCCGCCGTTCGCATTCCAAGCGGCGATGGCGGCCAGCGCCGGCAGCAGCGATCCGCAGGAGCAGGCCGCCGCTATGGCCGCCGCGTTGGGCATTGACATGGAGATAGTCAGCTGCACCATACAAAGCTTGACGGCCAGCTGCCTGGAGGCAGCCGTTGGCAGCGGAGCGCCCGGCTCCAGCGGTGCTGGCGGTCGCCTTGGACTGGGCGGTTCATCAACATCCGGAAATGGCGGCATTGCGGGCACATCCGCTGCCCTGCTGCTGGGCAACTCTGGCTCGGGCAGTGGTGGCGGCGGTGGTGGTGCTGGTGGTGGTGGTGGTGGTGGTGCTGGCGGTGGTGCTGCTGGTATGGGTGGCATGGGTGGCAGTGGCAGCGGCAGCGGCGGCGGCGGCGGCTCCTCGTCGCCCTCAACGTCCGCCGCAGCGTCGGCAGCGGCGCAGTCCGGCTCGTCGGCCGCCTCGTTGCTAGCCGCGTCAAGTGATCCGAATAGTGTTGTCATGTGTAAGTTCTGTGCTAAAAGTTTTCCCGATGTTACATCACTGATCACGCATTTGTCGGTACATACAGGTGATCGACCATTTAAATGTGAGTTTTGTGGCAAAGCGTTTAAGCTGCGCCACCACATGAAAGATCATTGTCGCGTGCACACGGGTAAGTCTTCCAGAGTAGCCTAACTCATCAATTACTGATCAATTTTATATATATATACACACACACACACACACACACACACACACACTCATATACACACATTCAATTCTCTTCTATATGATACTTGAGCATAGTTATATAGATAAAGCTTTGTATCAAAGCTTTCACTGCATATCAAATTTGCAAAGCTCAAAGTTCATTAATGACGAAATTCCATATTGTATATACTATATATAAGTTATTATTATATACTCCATATCTTTGTATTTGTCATACAACCAAAAAGCTTTTACTTCAGGCTCTTTCAGCGTCTACTGCGCAAATCTCACGCAAAGCTCTGGCAATTCATGAAATATATTAATCTTCTTATTTCTATATTTCTATATATAAAGTACATTTCATACTTGAAGCAAATTGATTTCTTCATATATACTACGAGTAGTCGATATCAAGTTGATTACAAATTTGTTTCATTATTATAGCTAAAAAGCAGATAAAATTTTCCATTCGGATAGGCCTGATCGAGCGCAGCTTTCGTAAAAACTGGAAAACTAAGCATACATATATGATCTATATTATATGTGAGACTTGTTAGAAAAGCAATAATACGAAACTTTCAAATTTTTTCTTAAAAACTAAAAACTTTATTGCAGCAAAATTGACGCAAAAAAAAAAAAAAAACTTAAATTTAAATGAAAAATAAATCTCTTACAAAAAAGCTTCAGCACACATTTAAGCGAGAAATTCAAACCGAAATTCCTTTAGGGCCTAGAGCTATAGAGCTTGTTTCTGCTTGAAGCAAAATTTGATCAAAGCTTAAAATACAAATTTCAGATTTTCCCTTTACAAACTCTATTTCAAATGAAAATTCATTTTCAATGGAAATCGTTTAGCTGCGCTTAAAGCTTTGCCGGCACAGTTTCGATAGAGCTTTAATGAACTTGAACTTACATTTCGAGCAAAAGCTCGCCTGCATTTGAAGCTTTACAGCTACACATTAAACACACACAAACTTTTTCATGAGATTTTCTTGAATTGAATTTATTATGTAAACATATTTGATCTGACATATTGAACTTCCTTTTGTGAACCCGCTAATCTGCAAATCAACAACAACAACAACAACAACAATAACAACATCGACAACAACATCGACAACAACAACGATTGTGGGGCTTGCAGGTGAACGACCCTTCAGATGCCACATGTGCGGAAAAACATTCTCGCGCTCGACGATCCTCAAGGCGCACGAGAAAACGCATTTTCCCAAATATGTGCGCAAATTTCTGTCACCCAGCCCGGTCGATACAAAGGATGAGCTGCCGCAATAGTGAAACGATTTTAGTTTGTTATTAAATTATTATTATTATTACTACTATTATTATAATAATAACAACAATAACAACAACAACAACAACAACAACAACAACATCAGCAACATCAGCAACAACAATTTTGCAAACTATTTGCATAGCAACAACAACAACAACAGCAGCAGCAGCAGCAACAACAACAGCAACAACTACAACAACTACAACAATTACAACAATTACAATTACAATTGATGAGAGCGAAACAACAGCAGCAGCAGCAGCAGCGAGAAAGAGATAGCAACAGCAACAATTTTAAACTTACTTAAGCGACAACAAGCGCAAAAAGCTTAGAGACACACACACACACACACACACACACATACACACACACATGCATATACATATATATATGTGTATGTGTGTGTGCGCGTATGTGTGTGCATATAATCAATATGTACATATTTTATTACTTATATAAAAAACAAACAACAACAAAAAAACTAAAAACGAGGCAAACAACAAAACAGAATATGCAAAAACAAAAAAACAAAAACTGGCAAATAGAATTTGCTACATTTTACTGAAGCATAGCGCATAAACACACACACACACACACATATATATATATAGATATATATATATAAAGCAAAACTGAAAATAAAAAGAGAGCGAGATAGGTATAGAGATCGCATAGGCAAAGGCAGAGGCATATATACATATACATATATGTATGTATATACATATAGCCAAACGATGTCAAATTGTTGAAGTTTAGACCAAGAGCGATCCATTTTTTTTTTAAATGCAAACACACACACACACACACAACAAACAGTTTTGACTCCCCAAAGAAATGGGCGAAACCAAGGCAAAAGTTAAACAAAAAACAAAAAATAATAATAATAAAATAAAAATAAAATAAAGTATGTCGTAATTTAGTGTGAAAGAAAAGAGAAGAAAAATAATCGAAGCGTTGAACATATTTTTTTTTTCTATACAATATTTTAGTAAAGAAGAAGAAGAGAAGTGGCAGAAGCGCAGCGTGAATGTTGTAGCAGGAATCTAATTGAAATATATATATATATAAATGTATATATATACATATATATATATATATACTTACATGCATACATATATGTATAAGAGAACGTAAGACATTTATATACATATATATACATACATATATATATATATATATATATATATATATATATATATATATATATATATATATATATAAAGAAAGTGAAAAAGAAAGAAAAACTAAAGCAAACAATTATACTAAATTATAATGATACAGATATGTATATGTACACGTATATATATATATATATATATATACATATACGATAGTAATGATATAGAAAAAGAACAGTGAACACGTGATGTAACTTTTTAAGTAATGACGCATAATGATGATGATGATGAGCGGCATGATAATGATGTTGATCAGCATAATGATGATGGATAATATGGCGATATTAGCGAGTTGATACAATAACAAGTAACATTAGTTTAACAAGTAACGATCTACATACTTATATACATATACATACATATATGTATATATATATATATATATATATTAGCAGAGCAAAGCAGCAAGCGAAGCAAAGCAAAGCAAAGTGAACTGTTAACAAAGGAAGCAGCAAATTGTAGCATACTTTTGTGCGTATTTAATGCCCATGCTCGTTGAACGCAAAAGCAACTAGAACGTATACCACATACATATCTACACACACCAACATACACACACACACACACACACACAAACATTCTTCAACTCTGTATTCAAAGGTCTTTGATCTACATAGTAAAGTACCTAAGCAAGCAGCACACGTTTAGGACAACAGATGGCGCCACATGCTTGACTAAATACAACCCTGCGTAATTTATATGAATAGCAACAAACACACACATATATACACTTGTATAGAACAAACATCAAATAATTTTTAGCCACATATACACTAACAACCCCATATATCTATATATCTATATATCTATATATATATACATATATACAAACTATATAACATATTTGTATAAGCAGCTGAAGTAGAAAGAAGAATACATCAAATGTAAAGCACACTCAGAATCAGTAGATGAACAAGACGAAGGAAAAGAAGTTGAAATCATGGAATACAGACATACGCGTGAATTATGCAAAGCAGCAGAATTACATAGAATATCTGTGATCTTAAATATATATATATATATTTAATTATGTATATATATATATATATGTAGACATACATATATACACAAAGAAAAAAAAGCAAACTTACACACATATATCTAATGGAATAGTAATGCATACAATTTGTTATCAATTAAACTCAATTCACATTCATCATTTTACAGCTTTAAAACAACAAGTAAAACACATCTGTATATATATATATATATATATATATATATATATATATATATATATTGAAAGCTATATAGAAAAACGGATTTCGTTTAGGCCTAAACTATGAACAAGCAGAAATTGTAGAACTTGTAGCAAATGCTGAGCTGAGCTAAATTTTAGGCTACACTTGTGTTGCGATAACTTCGCATAAAATATATGTATATATATACATCAATCAGTTATCGTTAATCGATTTTCATTTTCCTTCAGTTTCAGCTTTGTCGCTTGAGACTTTTGTTTAACTTTTATAGTTCAATTGCTTTGCTGGGTGTTGATTCATTTAGCACAGCCATAAGCACATTCACACACACACTCACACACACACACACACACACACACACACACACACACACACACACACACACACACACTCGCACACACACACACACACACATTGAGCTCGCTACGTTCGCTTTGATTCGTTGCCTACTTTTTAGGGCCAGGCGCCGCGTTGCCAACTGTTTGCAGCAAATTTGTTTTTATTTTTTGTCGCTCAGTTTACTTTGCTTTGACCAAAAAAAAGTAACACAAAACACATAATAAACAAACAAAAAAACAAACTCTTTTCTTTTTAAACAAGATTTTAATTTGTTTCTAAGCAAAATGGTAAAAAAAAAAGAAAATTTTTGAAAACTTTTGGCTAAGCATTTGCAAGAATACAAAGTGATTGCTAGATCTTAGGCAAAAAAAAAAAAAAAAAAAACAACAACAAAACAAGATTTATTTTTTTGTTACTAGTTCAAACGCTAAACGCTGTGCAGCAATAAAAAGAAAAATCAAGAGCGAAAGTTGCGAATGCATCCACAGGCTGGCCGCCGAAAGAAAAAACTTTTCATAGTCAGAGCTCAGAGCCCAGAGCCCCCAAGTGTATAGCGAAAACAAAAACATAAACAAAAAAAAAAAAACAATACAAATCGATCTCAAAATTATAACAAGAAAATAAAAAACAAAAACAAAAATCTATTATATTATAAACAAAAACAAATAAAGTAACCATACACAAAATTGGGTTTGGGGCGCGCTCTGGCTATGTACATATATATGTATATATAAATATATATGGATCGTATATAGAAAACAATTTTTTTTTTTATTATTATTTTGTGGCCTTGCGCATTTTGGATTAACGGTTAACAGAGCGAACTTGAAGAAGGCATAGAAGGGAAAAGGAAAAGAAAAAGGAAACAAAGCAACAACAAAAGCATAAATTTATAACAAATTATTTAAAATTTAAAGCAAAATGCACGCTAGGCAAAATTCAAAATTCTAAATTTAAAACGAAAACAAAACAAACACAAAAAAACGCAAAACAAGACTTTTTCGACAAAACAAAACAAAAAAAAGCAAAATTCCCAAAATACAAAAAAAAAATGAAGAAAAAAAAAAACAAACACGTAGCAAAAAGGAAACAAATAAACATTTTTGGATTAAACAATTTGGCTGTGATAGCATTAACTAAAAATTAATAATAATAATAATAGAAATATGTGAACTTAACGTATTTAAACAATTGAGAATTCAAACTATAGTCTCAATGAATATTCGCTTTGCATTTCTAAAACTAAACACAAATAATACCAAAAAAAAAGAGAGAGAGAGAAAAAGAAATTTAGAAGAGGAGAAAATTTTGTTGTTGGCTTTTTTTCTCACGCAGGGAGTGCAGTATTAGAGGCGGGGGGCTTGCAGGGCGGGGCAAAAATAAATAATAAAAAAACAAAAAACAAAAATGGAAATCCAACAGGCATCAATTCGACTTTGTGATGTTAAGAATGCAAGAAATGCAGAAAAAAAAATAATTTTTTGCATTGAATAAAAAAATTATAAAATAATTTAACATAAACAAAAAAATTAAAGCAAAACGCAAACAAAATTTAACGTTTAGGAACAAAACAAAACCAAAATTGTGATTTTCGGCCTTTTAGAAACAAAATTATAAACAAAAACAATTACTCAATAATTAATTAATTAAACGTAACCAAAAAAAAAAAAAAAATTAAATAAAATATAACATTTAAAAAGCAAAGCTAAATAAGGATAAATAGAAGAAGAAGAAAGGAAAATAAAAACGCTTTTTCGCTACTTTTCGATTCGCGATAAATATATTTATAGATTGATAAATATATTTATAATTGTTTAAACCTTTTCTTTTTCAATTTTTTTTTTCTTACCACCAAAATGCGCAAGAAATTAGGCAAAAGTGCGAGAAACATTCCAAGCAAAAGTGTGAAGCGTAGCAGAGATGTTGAAAGGGTTTATCTATATATATATATATATATAGCTATATGCATATATATGTGGGCTGGCTATAGCTGCACAGCGAAGCATCTTTGATTTGTTTATATATGAATTGCATAAATTTCGCAATGTGTTTTACGCTCTGTGTCGCTACGAAAGAAAAACGAAAAAAACAATTTCTATTATAAATTAATTGAATTATTATATTAAACATACATATAAAAATATTATTATTATTATTACTGCATATATATAAACACATATATATATATATAATTTTTTTTTTTTTTCATAATTCTAATTTAATATTTAAGCAAATGTTATTATTATGATTATTACAATAATATTGTACCAACTTGTATGAAATTTATTTAGCTTTAGCGCAACAAAAAAACAAAAAAAAATCATGGCAACAACTTTAAGTTAATATTATTTCATGTGTATTCAAATATTATGTTTTTTTTTTCTGTTTGGTTTAATTTTTTTTCTGCGCTTAGCAAATAACTACAACAAACACACACAATGAATTTGTAAGCTATGTGAGAAAATTATTGTGTCAGCAAAAGCAAACAAAACAAAATGAAACACAACAAAGCAAAAACAAAAACAAAAAAGAAAAATACTAAAAAAAAATATGAAAAAATAAAAGCAAAATTAAAAATTAAACGAAAAAAAAAACAAGTGCAGTTGAAGCAACAAAACAAAAAAACTATTTTTGAATGACGTTTTTGGGTTCCGATTTCGATTGCGATTGCATTTTTTGATTCGAGTTTCTTGGTTCATTTTCTTTGTTTCGCACATCATTTGCATTCATTCATTGTGTTACGTTCACATGCATCGATATCATTCATACACACAACAGACAAATATATATAATATATATATATCTCTTTATATATATATAATCATTATTATTATTATTATTATTATTATTATTATTATTAATATGTTTTCATAAATATTTCCTAATTCTTTTTGTAAGTTTAGTTTTAAAAATTTTTTCTTTTTTTTTTTTTTGCGTAGCTCTTAAGTTGTGATCAAAAGTTCCTTACTTTGGTTCACTGTGCACCGTGGGCCTTATATTCAAAATGTTTTGTTAACTTGTTTAATTTCAAGACGCCATTTGAAAACACTTCAACAAGTTCCTTGACGAAAATGAAAACGAAAAAAAAAAAAAAAAAAAAAAAACAAACGAAAAATCATAGCAAAATATACAAATACAAATTGCAATTTATTAAATAGAACACATACAACAACAACAACAACAACAATAGCAACAACAATTTCTAGGCAAAAACTACATTCGTTTTTCAAGTTTTTCAAGATTTTCATTTTTTTATTTTCTCATTTATTTCAGTTGTTCTCTTTGCTTGATTTTAATGATTTGGGTTTCCTTTTTTTATTAAGTTGCCAGATTTTCTGTTTTATATATAATATATATATATATATATATATGTATGTATATGTGTATACATATATGTATATATAGAAATCGCTAATGGGCAGCTAGCAGGTAACGCTGCATATGTATGTATGTAAATGCTAATACAAATTTTTAGTCAAAATTTTATCGAAAACGAAAACTTTTTAGGCAAAACAAAAACAAAACGAAAAAAAAAATGGAAAATATACAAAAGAATTGTAGAGCGCTTTAACAACAAAAAATAGCAAAAAAAACAAAATTTCAATAATTGTTTTGGCAAGAAAAAAAAAACGCAAGCAGCCTTCTATGCGCTTCTCAAATATAAGCGAAACTTAGTCAGGCTCATGCATACGGCGATACTTAGACTCAACTTGAATATATATGTATATACATTAACTATATATATACATGTATATGTATATATATATATATATATCTTTATATATATATATTTCAAGTGACGTAATCGGAGCAGCTTCAGTTTGATTTGAGTACCTATCGTTTCCCCTTAGTTTTAAACTAGCTAGCAGCGCAAGCAGTAGAGGCAAATATTAAACAAACAGTTTTAATCCAATACACACACACACACACACACTTTGAGGAAGAAGAAGCAGCAGCAGCAGCAGAGAAGCAGTGGAGTAAGCAGAATATCATTAGGCGTACTGCAAAAATTTGCATTTTAAAGGAAACAGGAATTTAAATGATATAGATATATATACAGAAGTAGTAAAAGTTATATATATATATGTATATATATATACATATGTGTATATGTATGTATGTATGTATGTATATACATACATATACATTGCATACAATAATAATTTATATTTGGATTAACCAGAAGTAAGCAAAGCAAGTTATTTATATATGAATATATGTATATATACACACACATATATGCATATACATATAAACTCTCACACACACACACACGTATATATATATATATATATATATTATATCGCATATATTGCAAATTGAAGCTAAGCATGCCTAATAATTCAAAAAAGTGTACAGCAACAATATAATAGAATTTAATTCTAGTGAGATTGACCTGACAACACACACACACACACACACACACACACACACATATGCATAGATGTATAAGAAAACACTTTGAACGGAAAGAAAGGCGCCCAAAAGTAAATTGGGCTAAAGAGAAGACGGCAAGATTTACGCTAGATTTGCATACAAGTCGAATTTATATATAACTAAATACAATTACATACAGATACACCACACATACCATGCATACCATGAAATGCAATACAATGCATACATACATACATATGACTATATCCAATACAATCTACGATTAATGAACTTCACTTTTTGTTCCAAGTCCGCAAAAAAAAAAGAAACAAAAAACTAAAAAAAAAAAAAATCGAGCAAAAATGCAACTAACAATTTTTTGTCAAATATCTATGAATAAAATGTATTTAAACAAAAGCTTTGGCACACAACAACAATTCAAATACTTTTGCATAAAAAAAAATATAATATAAATTTAAAAAAAAAATCAAAGCGAAGCACAAAACCTAAATTTCAACTAAAAACATAAAACAATAAAACTCTAAAAAGAAAATATGAATAAATTCAAAACAAAATTACAAAAAAAAAAAACTCCAAATTACACAAACTCAAAAACCAACAAAAAATACAAGTTTCGGAAAAAGTTTGAACAACAACAAAAAAATTTCTACGAAAATTTCACTTTGGCCTCATTTTTGCGTACTAAATATATATATAAATATACAATTTTATTTTTATTTAAAAACAACGTACACATAACCAAAAATAAATTGTAAACAATTTTTTTAAACATTTTTTTTTTCTTTTTTCTAATATTTTTTTTGTCTAGCAGAAAAAGTGCTCAGGGTAAACACAGATTCTTCCAATACAATATAACTACAGCAACAACAACAACAGCAAACAATATTATATATATATACATATATATATTTAAATATAGCTAAACATATATACAACTACAACTACAACAAACAACCAACAACAACAACAACAACAAGCAACAATAGTACCAATATTAAAAGTAAAACAAAAAAAATAAAATAAAATAAAATAAATATTAAAAAAAAAAAATAGAACATAAAAATGGGCTGCAAATATACATGCATACATGCATACACATATATGTGTGTGTATGTGTTTATAACTATATTGATTTTTACATATTTTTTGTTGTTGTGAAATGTATTTTTTTATGATAACAAGAAGCAAGAAGCAAGAAGCAGAAGCAGAAGCAGAAGAACTATACACAGCAATAATAAACAAGAGATATTGAATAATAACTTGAACTTATTTACAACAATCCAAACAGAAGACTATATATATTTATATATATAGAGTATATACACATGTATGTATATGCTATATATATATATATAGATAGCATATATATATATATAGATGACCCAGAAGTGAGCTCTTAAAAGTACTTTAATACCTTATGAATTATACAACAAAATTTAATTTTCAAAGCAGAAATAGTTCAAACAATTATTATACATATATGTAAGACACAGAGATAGATGAAAAGAGAAAGATAGCGAGAGAGACAGAGAGAGAGAGAGATGGAAGCTTAACGCAAATAATTATAATTCAATTGAAACCCCAAACAATATGCCTTCTTTACAGTCGTAGCGTGTATATGATACGTATTTGATTCTCCCATTACGAGTGTGCTACAACAGTTCAAGTTCAAGTTCAAGTTCAAGTTCAGTTCGCGCGAACCAGTTGCAATAGTTCAACAGCCCCCAATAGTTACATTTTACATTCTTTAAGACAATAAACCGAGAAGGAAACTCACTGCAGGGAATTGAGTATAAATTCGAATGCGCATATCAATTGATTCAATTAACACACACACAGTTACATATAAATAGTAGTTCAAATCAAACTAGTTCGCCAACTAAACGGAACTAGTGCGCTTGAAATGTAAAGAGAGAGAAAAGCAATTAAAACAAAAACAAAAACAAAAAATACAAACTTAAGCAGATTTTGTTACAAAGTATGAAGTGAGAGCGTAAATTTCGGTGCACCGAACTTGAAATACCCTTGCCACAGACAGATGTTGATTGGATTCGTATCGATTCGTAACGTTCCTATAAATTTAGCATAAATGAACCAATAGAACTAATAGAACTCACTTTCAGTTGAATATACACAAACACATATATATATATATAGATATATATGTAGATCGGCAAGGGTATTCGTCTATGTAATAGCAACACAAATGTACCCTGTTGACAGAATTGCCTTTTTCTACACATTCACAAATGCATATAATCACCTAAAATACAAATAATTTAAGACTTACGAAAGACAAGTACAACCTTGACCCTGATTAACAAATAGCCACAATTGCTTTATCGAAACGCATCGAGCAGAACTCCTCATATATAGAAATATACAATTTTTCTCCGTTTTACTCCAATATTATTGCTTCGGTTCGCTTACGTAATTGATGACAATGACAATGATGCGATATATCATTTAAATATACACATATACAAATGTTTTTGTTGTTGGTTTTGTATTTTTTTTTTGTTTTTTTTTTCTAATTTTTTTGTAAGCCAGAATAAGAAGCAGAGAACAGATAAGAGAATATACCTTTTTTTTTTGTTTGTTGATTACTTTGAATAAGCGAAACTTGTAGAAACTCAGCCGATAACAACAAACAACCCGATAACCGATAAATCAAATACAATAAACACAGTAATTGGTTTCATCGGCAGTATATAACAAGCAATATCTATAATGAAATAATCAACAACAAAGAAACAAAACAACAAAAAAAAACAAAAAAAAAACAGAACTCCCTATAACTAAATATGTTTGAGTGCCAAGCTAATAATTCGAGACAAATGTAAATAAATAAAAAAAATAAGAAAATAAACATAGAAAACACAGATGAAATAACAGAAATTGTGCGTGTGTGAACTGGTTCATTGAACTAGCTTACAATGTATATAGCCGACTTGTAAACTTGACTAAGAACTTTGACCATAGAGAATTTTAATAGAATTTTCGTTTTACGTTTTACCACACTGCAAGCGAAATGCTAACGATAATAACAATGGACACAGATATATATATATATATATATATATATATATATATATATATATATATATATATATATATATATATATAGATATATATATATATATATGTATATATCTGTGTGTGACTCCGACTTGGAATGTAAATAACAACATATACTCTAAATAGTTATCATGTGTCTAGCAAGCACTTAACAACAATTACAACAACAACTGACAGCATACATAGAACCAATTTTTGAATGCCTACATACAAATAACTGTACATTAACAACTTAACACACACACACACACACACACATGGAAATGCATAATCTTTTGATACGCTAAATCAAGTTAAATCAGTTGAGCTAAATGAGATTGTAGCTAGATCAGGCATCATATTGAGTGCATATAAAGCTTCTACACACACACACACATACATCTACAATTACAGTTACAGTTATGTACACAACATACATTTAGGCTGAAGCAACAACAGAAGTGAAGCTGTTAATTGTAACAGAAACACACAAGAAAACAAACCCAATATACTCTTTTTCCCTTTGGGAACAGAGTATAATGACAAGCAACAAATAAGGCTTTGAAGCTTATTTTAAGATAACGAATGAAGGATTCGACAATTTTTTGGTAAACATATTAAGAAACAGAGAAACCTTATCTATAAGACAAGCAAAGAGAAAAACTTCAAAAATGAAAATGGAAAAATGAAAAAAAAAAAAAAAACAACACTGTAGTGCCTACTCCCCTTTAAAAATAAAAAAATAAAAATAAAAAATTAAATTAAAAAATATAATAAATATATATACAATACATATATACACATTATACATACTACAAATAATATTTTATAAAAAGCAACAAGAAATTACAAAAAAAAAAAAAAAAAAAAAAAAAAAAATAGGAAGCAGTAAGGAAAAAATGAAAAAAAAAGTCAACAGAATTGCAGTTTTTTTGATAGTTATTTTTTTAGTGAGCAATGGAGGCATTGAATTATAACAAAAAAAAAAAAAAAATATATATATATATATATATAATATATATACATGCTATATACACAGAGCCCCTATCCCACACACACACACACACACACATTTATAAAAAAGAAAAAGTTTCTAAAAAAGAAAAGAAGAGGAAATGCCAAGTTCAAGGCAAACAACATTTACTTAATACATAGAAAAAGGAACAAGATGAATGAGGAGTTGCGAACAGATTTAACAAACTCACAACCAAATCAACTAAAACACAAAAACAAAAACAAATCGTAGCAACACAAGAACAACAAACACACAAACAAACAAACAACAAAGTAGTTTTGCATATCCACAGAAAAAAAACAAAAAAAAAAAATATTTAAAACAAAAAAAAATTAAAAAATTAAAAAAAAAAACAAATTACAACAAATTATGGAGAAATATATTAGTTTATAGAGCGCAAATATTTTCACAGCCACAACAAATACATATTAAAACCAAAAACAAAACAGAAAATACGAAAAAATACTAAAAAAATACTTTATAAAACTTAAGCAAAGAAGAAGCAAAAAAAGAAAACTTTGAACAAAACGAGAATTAATGCAATTTTTTTAACCTTCCCAAAACCAAAAAAAAAAAAAAAAGAAAAAAACCCAAAAAAGAAATATGAATAAATTTTTTAAAATTAAAAATTTAACTGAAATACAAAGTGGAATTCGTGAAAGCATACAAATTTTTGTTGTTTTGAATTTCAAATGCAATTTTAACATAATTTATGAACAGTCACACACACACACACACACAATGATTTTACAATTAAATTAATTTTACATTAAATAAAATAAAAACAGAAAATGTTTTCTAAAAACATTCAAGTTATTCATTTCCATTGCGCTTAAATTTAATTTAGCAAATTTTTGCCACAGCCCAAAAATAAAAAATAAAAAAAGAAAAAGGAAATGAACTAATAAAAACAGCAGACATTCGTAAATAAAAAATAATTGATAATGCAAAATAAACAAATAGCTAAATAATAGTTTTAGTTAACTACGGTTGAAATTTTACGTTTCCTATGAGGCTCATCATCATTTTTATTTGTTTATTTTTTATTTTTTTAATGACGCGCTGTTTTAAATGACAAGTTTTTTTTTTTATATATATATAAATATACACATTGAAATATATTTAATTATTTTGTATTTCATTCATACACACAAATACAGGATTAATATAACCTTTAAAGCAGCTCAAGAAGCAAAAACAAATTTCATATTCAATTTTTTTTTTATTATATTTTGTCACTTTGCTTGAGGCTTGCAAAACAATGTTGAGTTTAGGTTTGATTACATTTTTTGTAATTTTTATTTTGAATTGTATTTTTATCAGCTAGCTAAGTAGTTATGCAGAGGCTGCTTGAACTTCAGCTGCGGCAAATGGCAACAAAATATTGAGTTTTTGAAATGCTTCTGGGCTGTTGAGAAGGTTCGCTGACAAAACAACAACAAACACATAAATAAATAAAGATAAAATAAAATAAAAAATGCATAAACAAATAGCTGCAATACGTTATAATTACGTCAATATGTTCCTAACAATATAGACATACAAGCATATTTATAAATTATGATTAACTCTAACTATAAAGTGACAGCAGAAGCAACAATTATAAATACAATTAAGTGAGCAGTTGCACACACACATACACACACACACACAGACACACATACATATGCATTAAACTAAATAAATAAATAAATCAATAATAATATATATATAAATATATTTTTAAGAGGCGCGTGACTAAATTCAATTTTTATTAGTTTTTAAGTTGTGTTTGATTTTCATTACACATATATATGCACATGCATACATACATATATATTTATATATATTTAAATATATAACTTAATATGCCTAGGTATTATTGATATTATTTTGTAAGCGTTCAATCACTTTTCGAACTTATTTATTTAGCTAACAGCGCATTCAAAATAATTCTCAAATTCAGACTTTTCATATAGAAATCGAAATATATAAATAGATATATATATATGCATATATAATGCTTATATAACTATTTTTTAATATTAAATTGCAATTTAAGTTCCATTTCATTATTTGTAGTCTTTATTTTAACATAAGTTACATATTTAAAGTACATTTTTTTCACAAATAAATTGACATAAACTAAAAAAAAAAAAATCATTTACTTCAAGCATGTTTCACTCATTTTCTTCGCTCACTCACACACACACACACACACACACTCACACAGCTTGATCATCAACGCCTTCTCAACGATTTCGCCGAGCTTTCATAATGGAAGCCGCAACGTGCTTGAGCGAAGTGAGCGAGAGGCGCATAGCGAATTGTGTATCATTGAGCTTTCTGTCAGCCAATTGAACTTTTTTTCTTTGTGTTAGTTTTGTTTAACGATTCTAACTGGTCTATAGACCAGCTGAAAGAGCTTAAGCTTCATTTAAAATATATACTTAAACTAAAAAAAAAAAAGAAAAACAACAAAAATCTCGTTTGTTAATGAGAGCAGATACACAGCAAAACAAAAACAAAAAGACAAAAATCTGAAAAAAAGGAAGGTTAAAAAATCTATATATACATATACATATATATAAATATATTTTTTTCGTAGTCGAAGCAAGTCGAATGTAAAACCCCATAAAAAAAAAAAAAAAAAAAAACAAAAAGAAAAACAACCTAAAAACCAACTAAAAGCACTGAGCAACACACACAATTATAGAGTCAACTCATTTTCGAGTTGTCCCAATGCTGAATAATGGAATCAAGTCAAGTACTCGTAATGCATAATGAATAATGTTTAATGATTAATGATTATGATAATGAGAGCAGCTTATATCAGGCACCAAAACAAATAGACGCGAACAAGCAACAACAAATATTTTAGATGAGAAATTCAATAACTGATATACCTATACACACACACACACACACACACACACACACAGACACAGTTACACACACACACACTCAATGGTAAATTAAACATATTTTAGGCAAACCCCAAAAAAAAAGGCAAACAAAATTTATATGAAATTATTAAATGAAAAGCTAAAAAGTTTATAAACAAAATATTTAAGCAAAGCAAGGCATATCATAGTTTATAATAAAAATAAAATAAAACAAAAGGAGAACACCAATGAAACACACACACACACACACACACACACGCACACACACACTGACAACAGAAAGAGCCCGCAGCATAAAAAAAATCTTCTAGCAATATCGAAATTCAATAATAGCCCAGACTATTCGGGAGTGCTACTAACACTTGGCAGCCAAAAAGAAGCAAATAGTAGCGCAAGAAGAAGAAGCAGCAGATTATAATGAATGAATGATGAAACAGACAGGCTAGACAGGACTAGGTAACAAGGTTAGCCTATGAGAGGACCTGCCAGAGAATGCATACATTATGATGATATGATATGATATAGAGGGCCAGCTATATAGCCTAGATATCGCAATTTCTAGTTGACGAAAGTGTTAGCCGTTTCTAATGCAAACAAAAACAAATAAAACCACAAAAAAAAAAAAAAAAACAACTAAATAAATAAACAAAAAAATATAAGCAAAGATTATGAGCGAGAAAATAAAGAAGATGATGAACAATACAAAGCAAACTAACAAAAAAAACAAACAAAAAAGAGAAAAGAATGAAACACAGAACAAACAGAAACAAAACAAAAAACAAAAACAAAATGAAAATGGAAAGAAAAGAATAATAAGAAGAAGAAAGAAAAAAAAAACAAGATGAAAAGAAGGGAAAGTAAAATCTATATAAATAAAACTACTGAAAATATCGAGACGAGTTTTTTTCTTGGGCTTCGACTAACTATAGAATATACATATATACTAACACTAATATATATATAATATAAACGTAGATATTAGAGCTATAAATATCCTATAAAAATATCAATTTTAAGGTTTTATTACTTTGGAAGTATTTATTTAATTTAAGTATTTAAATTTAATCATTTTAATTACTTGAGTAATTAAAATGTAATTACTTGTAATTACTTATATGCAAGTTTCAATTATTTAAGTAATTACAAATTATTTAAATGATTTAAAATAAATGCTTTGCAGATATGTATGAATTTTAAAGTAATTACAAATTCATTTATAATATTAACAAAATAATTGCAATTACTCAAGTAATTAAAGATCATTTGTTGAGTAATTATTTATTAGAAATTGTTAATTAAACCTTTCAATTACATTTGGCATCAATTCTGAAATTCTCAAATTCTCAAATACTAACTTTTTTAATCGAAACACTGGCAATTTGAGAGCCTAAAAAGCAACAAGGGCTTTGGCTTCAATAACTACTGTGTTTGTAAAATGATCTCAAGAGTATTTCGTTTATGCTCTACTCGACGGTCACTGACGATCGTCTTATCCTTTGTTTGTACGACAGTGTATATTCACACTTTTATGTATTTCAAATAGAACTAGGCAACTGATACGCTGGCAACGCATACGTAAGTACTTTGCAAGGAATATGCCTCAACAATTAGTAAGGGCAAACGAGTTAGTTGTATTAGCTACGCTTAGTTGGCTTGCATAGAGGCGACTCTTGGTGGAGAGTGTAGGCAATGTATATACATATATGTAGATTCCCCGCACTGCATGTCCTCCCACATAGTCTCCCCTTTAGCTATCTATCTAACTCTGTCTTGAACTGAATGAATGCACCCACACATGCCACATGCCACATGCTGACAACGAGCAGCAATTGTCTGGCCCCACCCTGAGCCCAACGTACCCCATGCCCACAAGCAGCATTAATAGTTGACTATAGACATACTCATATATATATAAATATATATATATTGTATATAGTATTTGGCGATCTAATGTCCCATCTTCCATTGGCAGCTGCTGCGCAACTTTGGCTCACCGATGAGCGCCATGGCCGCCAGCCGTTGTCCCACGCCGTTTGCGTTTCCCTTTTCGCCGCTCGGGCTGAGCCTGTTCGACATTGATCCGTCCAGAATACTGAACCTGTTGCACCATCAGACCTGGCTGGCCGAGGAGGCATTGCGGTAAGCTCACTCACATGCAATTGGAGCATTTTACTAAGCTTTTTTTTTCACCCTTTTTCCGCAGCACTCGCGGCCTGCTCAGTGCGCCAAAGGACTTTCCCCACCGTTTTACCACGTTAAGCGATCTGCTTACCAAGGACTATCAGCCAACTGCTGCCAGCTATGCGGCCAAGCAGACGCAGTCCACAACGAGCCGTTCCAGCGATCCACAGTACAAACAACACCAACAACACCAACAACAACAACAACAGCAACCGTCTCAGCAACAGCAACAATCACAGCAAACACCGCCGCCTCATGTCGCCTTCAATATGCGCTATGCCACGCCCACTGGCTTCTTTCAGCCCTCGAAGGGCGTCAAGTCGACCGGCACACCCTCGCCCCAGCAGATGGCCACCTCGTCAACGGCCATCTCAAGCGAATCGCAGCTGGAGTCTCAGTCGGAGGCCAACGATGACGTCACCATCGTCGAGCTGGGCAACGAGCGCAGCGTCGTGACGCCCAACAGCAGCGCACTGTTGTATAAGGAGTCACTGGAGCAGCTGCTGGCCCAGCAGCACCACCAACACCACCAGCAGCACCAGCAGCACCGACGTCGCACCGCTAACAATAGCACGCCCAGCACTGGGGGAGTTGGAGCTGGCGCTGGGGCTGGTAGTGGACCCGGCGTCATTGTGGATGCGAGTGGATTACGTCAATATACGCAGCTGCTGCTGTCTGGAGCTGGCACGCCCGTCAGCTGCACGGACACCTCGAGCAGCTGTAAGGAGAAGAGCTCCTCGTCGTCTGCCTCATCGACGCCGCCGCCGAGCGGCGCGCTGTTGGCACAGCACCAGCAGCTTAGCCAAATGCTGAAGAGTCCGTCGGACACGTGCTCCTCGCTGTTCAGCGAGCCCATCGAGGAGGAGACGCGCTGCGTCGTCTGCAATGCGCACTTCCCGAACGTCTGGCTGCTGGAGCAGCATGCGGCACTGCAGCATCCGCACATTGGGCCGGGCGAGGAGAAGCCCTTCATCTGCGAGCAGTGCGGGCAATCGTATCGCTATCGCAGCGCCTATGCCAAGCACAAGGAGCAGAATCATCGTGCCCGACTGCCAGCGGACAAGCTATTCACCTGCGACGTCTGTGGCATGCAGTTTCGCTATCTGAAGAGCTTCAAGAAGCATCGGCTCAATCATGCCCTGGAGCGTCTGCATGGCAAGAAATCCATTGGTGTGGGTGTCGGTGTGGGCGTGGCACGCATGATTAGCGGCACAGCAGCAGCGGCAGCAGCTGCTGCAGCCGCAGCAGCAGCAGCAACAACGTCCCAACTTGACCAGGATGTGGTGACCAGCTCACAGGAGCCGATGCTGGCCGACGAGGGCGAGGATCTGCGCATCAATGTTAAGCGCGAGGGCGACGACAGCGCCCATCAGCAGGAGGCCACCAGCGAGGAGCACGAACAGGATAACACAATCGATTCGGCGGGCATTACGATGCTCTACAATGACAACAACTCATCGGCTTCGGCCTCCACGAGCGCCACGGAGCCGAACATCAGCAGCTCGGATGGCATACATAGTACAAACAAGCGGGTGAGTATTGGTATTTCCAGCTATGCGTAGCTACGGTCGCAGTACGTAGGATTCGTAGAGGTCTAAGGGGTTCTTAGGACTCGTAGAGGTCTAAGGAGTACTTATGACTCGCAGAGGTCTAAGAAATACTTGGGAATCTTAGAGGTCTAAGGATTACTTAGGACTCGTAGAGGTCTAAGGATTACTTATGACTCGCAGAGGTCTAAGAAATACTTGGGAATCTTAGAGGTCTAAGAATTACTTAGGACTCGTAGAGGTCTAAGGATTACTTATGACTCGTAGAGGTCTAAGGGGTTCTTAGGACTCGTAGAGGTCTAAGGAGTACTTATGACTCGCAGAGGTCTAAGAAATACTTGGGAATCTTAGAGGTCTAAGGATTACTTAGGACTCGTAGAGGTCTAAGGATTACTTATGACTCGTAGAGGTCTAAGAAATACTTGGGAATCTTAGAGGTCTAAGGATTACTTAGGACTCGTAGAGGTCTAAGGAGTACTTATGACTCGCAGAGGTCTAAGAAATACTTGGGAATCTTAGAGGTCTAAGAATTACTTAGGACTCGTAGAGGTCTAAGGATTACTTAGGACTCGTAGAGGTCTAAGGAGTACTTTGAAGTCACATCAGTTGATATACATACAGTATATTTACTATGTAAATCACTTATGTGAACTTCTTTAGTCTTCGGTATATCACGTAAATATGAATCTTCAATACTAACTTATGCTCGCTTTGCAGTCACGCCTGTTGAACAGCGCACACCACTTGGAAACGGATCCCTCCTATCATCATCAGCAACACCATCATCACCATCAACAACAGCAACAACAACAACAACAACAACAGCAACAACAACAGCAGCAACAGCAGCAACAACAACAACACCATCATCATCAGCAACAGTCGCAGTCGCAGTCACAGTCACAGTCACAGTCACAGCAACTGCCGCCGCATCTGGCGCACGTCTCACTGCCAATGGCCAACGCTGCAGCCGGCTCATCCTCGGCAGCAGCAGCTGCGGCAGCCGCTGCAGCTGGCTGCAATTCCAGTCCGGGAGCTGGTGCAGCTGGCACTGCCAATAGCGGCGTGGGCGGCAGCGGCATCAGTTCGCTCAGTTCGCTGACATCGCTGATCAATGCGGAGCGCATACCCAACGAGCAGTTCCTGGGCCTCAATCCGCAGGAGGCTTCAATACTCAACTTTTTGCGAGTTGATGCCGCTGAGCGACAGCGCGACAAGCGGTAAGTTGAACTGGTTCCATGAGCGAACCAGTTCCACAGACTCAATTGATGGTTTAGCAATTTGAATTTGTAAATACTGTTGGAGCGAACTAGTTCGTAATAGTTTTGGAACTTAAATTGATATTGTAAAGTGTAAGCAGAACTAGTTCACTGCTAAAACTGAATTGACTTCACTTGAAGCCGCTTGCAATATTGCAAATGAACTAGTTCGCATTTACAAACAAGCTTTATGCATGTCCAAATTGAACTTTATAACAAATCGGAATTCACTAGAACGCACTTCCTTTACAGACCCACCACATCGCGCTTCGCCTGCCCATTCTGCGGCAAGTGCGTCCGCTCCAAGGAGAACCTGAAGCTGCACGTGCGCAAACACACCGGCGAACGTCCGTTCGTCTGCCTGTTCTGCGGACGCGCATTCGGCGGCAAATCGGATCTGACGCGCCATCTGCGCATCCATACCGGCGAGCGGCCGTACCACTGCGAGTCGTGTGGCAAGTGCTTCGCCCGGGCGGACTATCTGTCCAAGCATTTGACCACGCACATTCACAATGCGCCGCGCTGAGATGAGGCGCGTAGGAGGCGGCTCCTACGCAGATAAGCCAACTAACCATACACACACACACACACACACACACACACACGAACACACAGATTACAGAAAATACACTCAAAGAAAAGAGAGGAGAAAAAAAAAAGAAAGAAAGAAAGGAAACACACAAGAGGCATAAATTACAGGAAACATATGAAAATTGATGTATAGATCTATTATTACTACCATTATTATTAGATTACAAGTGTCTAATTATTTTTTTTTTTTTTTTTTTTTTTTAATTACTATGCGAACTCGAACTCAAACTCGAATTCGGATGAGAATTTGAAGAAACGGTGCTGAGGTACAGTCAGCGCACAGATAAGCCATAGAGCAATCAATGTGTGTGCAGGGTTATTTTTTTGTATATACATATATATATGTATAGAAGAAAAAGAACATTAAGAACTATTAGCACGGGTATTAATGTCTTTAAGATTTGAAACTAAAGCATAAATAATTGTAATTAGTAGAAGTGTTTTAATAATATATTTTTTTTCTATCCAATATGCAAGTTTTCTATGGTTAAGTGAGGGTTTTTTTTTAGTGGAATATAAGGAGATCTAATTAGTTCTGGCAGCTGCAAGGTAACCACCAACTACAACAACAAACTGCAATATATGAAAATAGTCTGTGTTTTTGAGAGCAAAGAAGATAAAGATAAAGAGAAACATTCAAATCACCAAGTACCATAAATCTGCCGTTTACAGAGAGCAACTCTAAAAGCTAACTAAAAAACAAAAAACAAAATAAAAAAACTAATTTTACATTTATTTAAAACTAAATAGCAAAATATATTGTACAAAATATAGAAAGAAACTAACTAATAGAGAGTTTAACTCGAGAGCTGAGACAAAGAAGTGAAATGAAGCGAAAGTAAAGGAAAGGAAATGAAACAAGTTGGCAGCACCAATGCAGAAGAGGAAGAAACAGCAGTAGGAGACGAAGCATGTCCCAGCCACAGGAATTTTGTTGAACTTCACAGTAAATCGAATGAATGAAACGCAAATAGAAAAAAATAGTAACAATAACAATAACCAACAAAACAATAAAAGGATTTGAGTTTACGATTTTTTTTTTAGCAATTTTTATATATCTTATTTACAAAGAAACAGACGCACACGGACAGACGGACAAACAATGGAATGGAAACGAAAATCAAAAATCCACAGAGGCAAGAGAGACAGCTATATATACCGACTATATATGTATGTTTTTTAAACGTATGTGCTAGCTTAAAGCAAACAGACAACAAGCAAACAAACAATACAAGCGAAAAAACTTATTATAATTTATACAAATCAAAAATCAACTAAAAGTTAAACTGAATGAGGCATAAAGAGTAGAGAGCAGAAGGAGGCGTGGGGAGGAGAGGGTAACGGGAACTGGGAACTGGGAACTGGGAACTGGGAACCGGGAACTGAGAGAAATGGATTCGAATCCGGAGGCTTGAGGCAGGCTAGAGTTACAAATAATATTTACTTATGTGCAACCACCGTCAATAGTTTAATTAATTACAAAACAATTTTACAAACAAATAGAAAAAGAAACGAGACACAAATAGAAATAGCAAATAACAAATAACTAAATACAACAAACAAACAAAAATAATTAAAATGTTTTTTTTTCATTTTTACAAAGTAAAAAACAACAACTACAACAACACAAACTAACTGTGATTCCAGCAACAACAAAATAACAAATAACTTACTTACAATTTACAAGAAAAGAACGAGTATAAGCGAAACAATAGCAAAGCTAGAAAACAAACAAAAAATACTTTAAAATACACAAAAAAATACAAAACAAAAAAATACCCACAACAATAGGCAAAAGATTGAGAAGGCAGCAGCCAAGCGTACAGTGAGTGCGAGCGAGCGAGAGAGAGACAGAGCCTGACCCTTGTCATTTGTAGGCGTCTTGTACCAATGAGCTTTTGTCCCGCACTGTGCTAGTCAGCTTTTGACGCTCAAGCTACGCTCTGTGTGCGCTCTGCTGCTGCCCAAGCAACGAGCAACGTGCAATTTTTTACAATAAACAAGAATAAAACATAAAGACTACTCATTTTTGATATGCCTAGAAGCTGCTTCATTTATTATGGCTCATTTCATGAAAAATGTTGCAAACAAAAGTTACCACCAAATACACACACACACACAGACAAAGAGATCATGCTACATAAGAAAAAAGAACTTAAAGAAAATACACAAAAAAAAAAAAAAACAAAAACAAAAACTAGAAACAGAAACATAAACAAAAACAAAAATGAACTAACAAACTTTGAACCAAGAACATCGAATTAAATTGTAAATTGTAGTTTCAACATACAAGAGGCAAAACAGCTATGAAAACTAATATACATAGTATATATACATACATGCATACATACAAACATATATATATATAATGTTTCCATATATATATATACATTTTTTTTTTTAAATAAATAAATGTCCTAAGCCTGAAGCGAATACTTAACAAATAAAACAACAATATTTGCCGTACCAAAAAAAAAAAAGCAAAAATAATAATAATAATAATAATAATAATACAAATTAAATAATAAACAAAACTAATTGTCAAGCTGGAAAAGTTGATGAAAGCAAAAACTTTCACTGTGCCAAAAAGTTTAAAGTACCTCATAATTTAACTAAATATTAAAGACGAAGAAGAAGAATAAGCAACTAAATGCAAAAGCTAAACGAATGCAATTTTAATAATAATCATAATGATAATATCAGTTAGACAAGTTTTTTTACACACACACACACGCAGTAGATTCCATAGAACAGTCACACACACGCATACACACATGTGCATACATAATGTGTCTGTGTGTGTGTGTGTGTGTGTTGCCAATAGAATATATAGAAGCCAAAAGCTGCTGTTAACTAATTTAAACAAGCTACTTATAATTTACCAGCCAGAGGCAATACTTAGCTAGCAACTTACAAATATGAGATTTTTGTTTTTTCGATTTCACAATTAATTAATTAAATATTATTTCAACAAGTCCAATTTGTTGCTATCTCATACTCCTCCACCCACTCTCTCCCTCTCCCTCTCTCTCACTCTCACTCTCTCAAATAGTGTTCAATTGTAGTAAAATTTTGTGATAGTTTAACAAGAATATATGCACAGTTTTATATAGTATATATACTATATATATATATATATATGCTTTTCTCTTTACTTAACTGAAATGCCGTTTTATATTAATTAATTAAAAAATTATGAAATTAAACAACAACAAATTTGACAAAAGACAAATCCCGCATATTTGTTCTTTTTTTTTTATACGCAAACAAATCGAAAATAAATAAATATATATATATATATATATGCATATAAATATATATATATCGAACGATCAGGGCCACTAGCAAATTGTTTAGATTTAATTATAATTTATACAATTTATATGAGAAACTATATGTGTTTTTTTTTTTAATATATATTTTTTGCATTGTTTACAACTTTATTCAGCTATTTTCATTTTTTATGTATTTCAACAACAACAACAACAAACACTGCCTTTTTATTGCAAGCACAAAACACACGAAAATTTAATCAAATGCAATTTTCTTTTTTTTTTTTAGTATATTCATATAAAATTATATTTTTTGTTTAAGCATCACATTGGCAAAGAGAAAAAACAATTTTAAAAAATAATAAAAATATTTTCAATCACTTTTATGTTCACTTATTTGAATTTCTCTAAATACTTTAATTTTGATTATTATAAATATATAAAAATAATTATTTAAATGAACATGCTGTGAGCTATGTATGTGAAACTTTGATTTTTTGTGACAATTATCATTATATTTAATTATTTTTATTTTATAGTATTTATTATTAATAAAGTTTTTTTCCATTACACACATAAATTGTTTATTTTATTGAATTTCGTTTTATTATTATTTTCATTGCGCTGCTGTATGGGAAGGAAAGTATTTACATAAATATATAAATATATATATATATGTTGCTATATACATCGTTATCATTCGAGTCTTGCCTATCAAAATTCATCTATTCATTCATCTTTTGCCCGTCGATCCGTCCGCATTGAACAATATGAATCGTATATTTATAATATATAAAACATTTAACTATGCATCAGCAATTTACACGCATTTTATTTTCATCGATAAATATCGATAATTGAACAACTTGCGCAGAGTTCAGGGTATATCCAAGTCGGACACATTCGACTCATTTGTATTATTTAATCATATTTTCATTACAAAGCATAAAACCATTTTTTATGTTCGTAGTGAATTTTTTTTTTAATTTTAATATGAAAAAGAAGAAAATACTAAAAAAATAAAGAAAGACAACTTAAATAAAAGAGAAAACATTTGCTAAGGGCATAGGAAGCTAAACGTAAACTTAGGAAAGCAATAAAGCAATATTAAAAGAAAGAAAATATTAACTAAAATTTAAGTAACTTTTTCCCACATTAAACACAAAGAAAAAAAATTAAACTAAAATTAAATTTGGTGTGTGCTTAGCTAAAGGAATTCAATTAACATATATAAATGTTGAAAGTGAAAATAAAAATAAAAATAAAAATAAATTAATTATGAATATAAAATATTAAATTATAATGTGGACAAAAAATGGAAATTTTTTTAGACCCATAATGGAAAACGGACGTAAGCTGAAGCATAAACTAATTCATTTGTAAGCCATGAAAAAAAAAAACAAATTATTGGAGGGATTCAAGACTCTTATTTCATACATATATATATACATACATACATCCACATATAAATGTATATATATATATATATATATATATATATAGATATATATATATATATAAATTACAAATTTACCATATATATATTTACATAATATATGTATGTATAACTTACGAGAATTTTTTTAAGTGTAACGCATAGACAAAATGCAGGAAATACGTGTAATAAAAAATATTATATTAAAAAAAAAACAAAAACAAAAACAAAAATGACAAAAAAATATTACAAAATCCAACAACGAAACTTTTTGGCATTAAATCGATGCATTTTTAAAAACAATATTTATTTATATGAATAAATAAATATATACATAAATACACACGTTCACAAGCAGACGCAATTCATATATATATATATATATATATATATATATATATATATATATATATATATATATATATATATATATATATAAAACAAAGATTATTATACATAGAGTATATATCTATACAGATAAATGAATGTATGTGGTTTTCGGTGTCTATTACATATATATATATAAATATAGATATATATACAAATGCATATATACACATATATGTATATATAGCATGCAAATATTTTGAAATAAATTATAAATGTTGTTTATTTGAGTAATTCATAAAAAATAAAAAAACGAGCCCCAAATCAACACAAAAACTAAACTAAAAAAAAAAGAATAATAATTAAACAAACTCAAAATGGTATTTCACACACACACACACACACACAGCATACATAAACCAAGTAGTAGAGCGCCGAGAACAAGTGCAGCTCCCATTTGATCTATAGAGACCAGATATATAGTATATATAGAGAGAGTTTGGATCAGGTTTCGCATATGTTGATATTCCAACTCATATCTTGGGATGCAATTGCACTTAGCTGGCGCCTGCCTGGCACAGAGTTCAAGGCAACAACAAAAATACGTTTTCATTAAAGTAAATAAAAAAGAAAAGACAATTTCGAGGTTTCACTTAAATAACAAATAGGAAGAAAATTACTCAAATGAGAGAAGTTTTAATGTAATCAAAAAATCAATTTAACAAAATTATTAGAACACAATTAAACACACAAGAAAATATTGTTAAATGTTTTCAAGTATTTTTTTTTTTTTAATTTTTAGTATTTCAATACTAATTTCCCAATTTTTTGTTTGTTTTTTATTGTCTATAATCAAATACATTGTTAACAGCAACTAACTCATGTATATAGTAAAAGAAACCATCTGAAAGACAAAACACAAATTATATGGAAAGATTTATATATATATATAAATAAATATATATGTATAACGGCAACTTTAAAAAATATAAACAAAATGTAGTACATGCAATATATTTTTCGGTGTTAGGCGTCTTTTTGAGATTTTTACAGAAAAACAAAACAAAAACAAAAAAAATCACATATATAACAAGATTATAAAATATTTCATTGTTGATGTTGTGAGCTAAAAAGAAAATAATAATATTAATAAAAAAAAATGTATTTTGTCTCTCTTTCGCTCTCTCTCTCTCTAAAACTCTCTCCAAACTTTAACTGTCGTGTCTATTAAAATATTACATAAATATATATATATATATATATACACACATGCGTGTAACTGTATGTAGTTGATAAAGCAGTCATAAAAAATATATATATAAAAAAAACAATTTTTTTTATACGTACTCGTCAAAACAATTCAGTGTCTACAAAATATACGAAACAAAAAATCAAATAACAAACACACAATTTTAGATGAAATTCCAATGTTTAAATGTAAACAAAAAATATATATAATATATATATATGTATGTATACATATATGTATATATAAAGGGCTAAGAGATTGAGAATTGAAATGTATGGAAGAAAATGAAAATGAGAAAGGAAAATGAGAAAGGAAAACACGCCAGAGCAACTAGCAATAATTCAGAAAAATGACCTCAAATCAAATATTTTTTACATTTTTTATATATTTTAGTCGAACTGTAAATAGTTAAAAAATAAATAAAAAACGAAATAGCAAAAGCAAAAACAAAAGAAAACCAAAGAATACAACAAAATGTAAACACATAAAAATGTCTCTCGAACGAACGAACGAACGAAGTAAGAATGTGATATTTTTCTAAGGTGTACTACATACATACAAACCAAAAACAAAAAAAAAAAAAAAAAAAACAAAAAACAAAAAAAAAAATCTAAATACCAAAAAAAGCCCCAAAAATTGGGTTTTAAATATGCAAAAGTAAAGTAAAAAAAAAAAAATAATTAACAACTTTTTACTGAAGCCTGAGTAATAGCAAAAGAAAACCAAAATATGAGCAAAGAAATTAAATATGAAATAAGAAAAAGAAACAATTAACAGTCGGGCACAATCGACTGTATAATACTCGTTCACAGACCGCAAGCAAAGATACTTCCTTAACAAAAAAAACAAATACTTTACAGGATATAAGATCTATTTCAGTTAAGCAGTTCACAGCTCTCGAGCCGTTCGATTTGAATTTCCGAAAGAAGAATTTTATATAGAAAATATTACCTTTCACTCTCCAATCTACCCCATTAACATGTCGTCAACGAGTATATATCAAATAATTGCTAACATATGCAAATCGAAAGACAAACATAAATAGAACAAAGGCAATAGAGACTGATTTTGACGAAAAAAAAATAACAACAAAAAAATAAATAAATAAATAAGAAACCCAAAAAAAAAAAAAAAAAAAACAAAAACAAAAAAACAAAAGCTTAAAGGAAAATATAAATCAACCCAGAAATTTAAAGTTATTAGTATTATATAATATTATATGATTTCCAACCTTTTTGCTTTATGTCTTTGGTAAGATCTGGCAATAAATGTCCAGACATGCTTTGAGTCTTCCTTTGGTAATTTTATTTTAATTTTTGGTTTCGGTTTAATCAGTTCAATCAAAGATGCGTATTGGAGCAGCCATACCAAGGATTTAGTTCGATTTGTGAACACACTGAGAGTGAGAAGATAAGATTGGATTGGGAATGGGATTGGTATAGGAATTGGGATTGGGATTGAGCGTATATAAGAAATGGCAAATGGTAATTAAGGATATAGCAGAGATAAAGGAACCAAATGGAACCAATGTTAGTTTAAGAAGTCATGGCTGGTACGAGATAGATAGAGAGAGGGAGGGAGAGAGAGAGAGAGAGAGAGAGAGAGAGAGAGAGGGAGAGCGGACAGAAAAGTTAGAAATTAGATGGGAATGTTGTGGAGTTGTAATTATGTTTGTGATAAAATCCGAAGCGCAATTTTTTTCCAACTGTATGGTAGGTAAGTGTAAGAAGAAGACGGGAAGCAGATGGGGCAGCCGAAGCTCGTAATTGAATGGATTGAATTGAGCTGAGAGCACAAAGCACAGCCACACACACAAGTTGTCTGTAAATAGTTAGTAAAGAGCTGGTAAAGAAAACGCGAAACGAGCTGAGGCAAGCGCAAATGAGAAGCGAATAGAAAGGCGACAAGTGAAAGCACACATTGCCAGCATTTGTTATGAAGGTGCTACGAACAAAGACGTAATTGAAAATGTGATACAGTTTTTTCCTTAATCAACTAATTATGTATGTATTTATTGAAATGGTATGCGAAATGTGAAAAGAAATTTTTATTATTATAGCAAGCGAGCGAGCGAGGTGAGGTGAGGTGAGGCTAGGCAAAAGGTGAGGTGAGGAAAGTATGGGGCAATCAAGGAGCTGTTTACTTTGGACCTTATTTATTTAGAAAACCACGAAACCAATGATAATATATTCTTTGAGATATGTTTGGTTCCATTTAGCAACTGATTGAGTTTTGTTTTTAGCAGCCAAAGAACAAAAAAAAAAACAAACAACAACCACAGGAACCACAGACACAAATATAGAGAAAAAGAAATTTAAAAAAAAAGAGAACACCAAAAAATCAAAAACAAAACGCAAAAATCGAAAGAAAAAAATACAGAACTAAAATATTGTAAAAATTTTACACTTTAGGAAAATCTCTAAATTTTAAGCTTTCGGTGTTTTTAAGCAACATTAAAATTTAAACACAATAAACATACAAGAAAAAAATACGAAAATTAGCGAAAAAACCTACAAAAATATTATATATATATATAAATTATATATATATATATTTCGATATTTAACATTTAATTCGGAAAAAAAAGAAAAAACAAAACAAAATTTAAGAAACTTTTGAACAAACTCTCGGTGTTTAAAATTAAGCGCATGAAAAATGAATTACACTAAACGATAACACAATTAAATTATTAATTAAAAACAAAATGGAAAAACACATAATAAATTAAGCAAAAGCAGACGTAAACCAAAAACCAAAACCTCTTTCACTTTCGTGTCTTTGACTTAACAAAAGCAAAAACAAAAAACAACAAAAAAATATTAAGCATATTTTTAAAATGTAATTTAGCACAAAACAAAAAAAGCAAAAAAAAAAAGAAAAAACAAAAACACAATTTTTAAACTAACGTATTGATGTGTATTTAATATATTAATGAAAAAAAAAAAAAAAAAAAAAAAAACAAAACAAACAAGAAAATCTATAAAAATCATTGACAAAAAATTAATCTCAAATATATTTAATATGAATAATGTTTTTTTTTTTTTTTAATTAATTTTTTAATAAAAATATGATTTGTGATTATCGATTTTGGTTTCAATCGTTTTATCGAAACTTTTACAAAACTACGAAATGCAATGCCTGCCAAAGATTTAATGTTTTTAATGCAACAAAAACGAAAAAAGAAAAAAAAAAACAAACAAACAAATGTACTTATATGCAACAAAAATCCAAACAACAACAGAAAGTTCAATAAAGCCGTTCCAAACAAGAAACAAACGACAAAGAAAAATCAAACAGAACTATATTCTTGTTTAGAGATTTTTTGCGTTTCCTTATATACAAAAATAAATAATAAAAAAAATAAAAAAAAAACAAAGAAAAACTAACAACTAAAGAGAAGAGAGAAAAACTTAAAAATAAAATACTTTGCAATTGAAAATCTGAATAACTATTTGTCGTAAACAAGTGAAATTATTTGTATTAAACTAATAAAGTGAAATGTTTATTGGTTTAATTTTAAAACAACAACAATTTTTATGCATTACATTAACAAAAAACCAAAAAACAAAAAATAATAAAAAAAAATATATTAAAAAAAAAACAAATAAACTAAATAACAAAAAAAAAACAGACTTTTTTCTATTATTCTCATATTTGGCGCTCAATTGCTGCAACAGCTGTTTCGAATTTCAAAGGAGCGCGCCTAACAAAATAACCGATACTATCGATAAGCTGACCGCAGTAGCAATGCAATGGTGGCTGAATGTTCAATATGGTTGCGCTGCGCGTCCTATTCCCCAACAACTGGCAGCGCCGTTCAATTGCAGGTGGCAACGCCTGTCGCATTGAAAAAATCTGCGCTGCGCATTGCACAAAAACAGTTCCGGCTGAACGTTTCAGTCGCAAAATAAAGTTGTATCGTTTAACGATTGCGAATCGAAAGTACCGCATTTAAAATTTCGTTCAATACAAAACAGTATTACATTGTTATTGTTTTTTTTTAAATAATTTTTTTATGCGCTACGTTGAACTAAAAGTGGCATATCATTTAATATTTTGAGTAGCGTGTTATTTGTGAGTGAGAAAAATCTTGTATATACATTTGCACATAAGAAACATAATCGTTGGCTATTCGACACGCAATTGCAACACAGATAGTATAAAAGGGTGGATAAGTGAGCAGATGAGAAGAAGGTGAACAACCAAGCCAAAAGTGACGACACCGCAAAGCCCAGCAGCAGCTGCAAGTTCAAGGCACGTCGCAAACGCACTAAATAAAATCTTATTGTCAATAGGAAACAGGCATAGCCGGTGTGTGACTGTTTGTGTGTGTGTGTGTGTGTGTGTGTGTGTGTCTGAAAACGTCGGCATGCAAAGCTATGCAGATGCACTAAGTGCCAAGGGCTATCGCAGCTTTGGTTTTGACACCGACGTTGAAATGGACATGGACCCAGATATGGGCCTCAGCATACGACGAATTGAGAAACGCAAAGGAGGTGAGTGAAGGTTTAACAAATGCAAACACAAATACACACACACACACAGACAGGCACGCAGGCAGCGAGGCTTTGTGTGTGTATGCGTGTGAGCTGTAATTGATGGCTACTGAATGAATGGTAGCAAAAACAGTCGAATAAGAAGAAGACGAAGAGTGAACAGACTTACATATGTACAATCTATGTACCTTTGAAATAAAAAGGTGCCGCGACCCCAAAAGCTACAAAACTAGAAACTCTATTTGCATGACGTGTGCAATTTTTCGCCATTGAGCTTGTTGCATGGGCGCCACATATCCTGTCGCTGGGGTATGCCCGACTACTCTGTTACTCTTAGCCAAAGCCAAAGGAACACCTGAACAGTCTAAAAGGAATTGTTCATTAGTTTTCGAAAGATAAATGAAAATTTATATAATTACTATATATAGTAGATACTCGAACTACTCTTCAAACTATATTATATGCACACTTATTGATAAGGCAATAAGTGTTAATAGTCGACGCTCTAACAATACCCCCCTAATGATTATTGATAAGCAATTAGAATTCCAACTAGAATATTTATAATATATATAGCTCCGCACTAGTGCTGCATATAGTGGATATAAGTTTACCTCAAATATTTACCAGGTATACACAGAGTCGCGTTTAATGAACGCCCAAAATATGTGGCAAACAAGTTAAGTATAGGAAAAATACCGGCAAACACGTCCGTAGATGTTGTCAGACGCAAAGCCATTTAGAAAATTGGATGCCAGCGTGTACACGCACACTCGACTTTTTCTATTGGCAGACCATATACGTATGTATATAAACCTATGTAAAGATATATATATATATGTATTTACATAGCAAGTCCTGAATGAAAGGTAGACTAGCTTGAGCAACTAGTAACAGGAAAATAGCCTGGAAAAGTATTCTATATCTGTATATATACTATATTTATATCTATATTTAGAAAAACCATCATGTCAAAAATTATACAAAATCAATTCCCATGGAAAATTTGCAAAATATTAGCTAGCAGCACGCGCGTCGTATAAGACTTTGAGACTTGTATGAATGATTTGATTATAAGTTGTCGTATTAATAAATCAGTTTTGGGCGGTCTAGAAACTTTGATTAAATAGAAAGAAAGCACGAATACATTTTACTCATGCCTCGCTCTGCGATTCTCATAAATTTCGTGGAATATTCTTTTGGCAAACTTTGAAATTGAATATCTGCTCCAATTTAAACTTTCTGCTTCACCCCCACTTTACCACACTCTCTCTCTCTCTCTTTCTCTCTTTGTCTGTTGCTCTGCTGTTGTTTCAATGATGTCATCCAATAGCTGACAATAAAATATGCCCAACGTGCCCATCTATATGTATGCATATTGCTGCAATGAAGTCAACAGACTCGGGTTCGTTGGGCTGACCAAATATATTTAAGCCATAAGCCATAAGCCGCAATAACAGTAAATGCACTGCGCAAAAAAGAACAAAGTTGTTTATACGACACAATTTCTGGGGATGCCTCAAAGAGAACCATTGAAAGACCACTCGAAACTAATCAACAACAAAAAGAATAACAAACCTGAACTGTAATAATATATACGCAAACATATAATACATATGTGTGTATACATGTATATGCATGTTTGAGTATGTGTTTTTGTTTTTGTGTTTGTGTTTGTATTGCCTGTTATCAGTCCCTTTAAATTTCTCTGACGTGGAGCTTATCATTGGCTCTTCGGCTTGGGCTATAAATAGAGCTCATGAATAACAGGCCAACATTATGCAGACGTATTTCACAATGGCTCGGCAATTGTAACAGCTGGTAATAAATTTAATAAATATTATATGACTTTGTGTGTCTAAAGAGATAAGCCTGAGCATTAAAGAAGAACTGAATAGGAATCATTAATCACGTAGATTACATGCTTGGGAAACACACTCACAATGTAGTAACATTAATAATTTAACTAGAATTGAACAAGATTTCGCAGAAACTAAGATAAGTATAGAAAGATATATATAAAACTTATAAACTATATTAACTTATACTTTATGATGCTGGGAATAGGGCAAATTGCATTGATTCAACTCTATGGTATTTTGTATACCCTGTTTGAATCGAGTGAATGGAATTCAGGGTATATATATATATACTTTAATATATGTATGTATATAATAAACTTTTACTTATTTTTTGCAATATTGTTGAGTCACGGGCTAAATACTTCTTAAAGCAAATGTTAGTCAGACAAAAGCTTTAATATAAATATAATAAAATAAAAAAAACTCACAAAAATTTAAATTAGTAAAAAAAATTGTAATTAAATAAAAAATATGCGTCAACTGCATGATGCATGACACGTTTACGGCTCGAAAACATTTAAATATAATGAAAGGCTCCAGCAATTAAATTGTCAAGATACTTTAGTCTACTACTACAGGGCCAAGCGCCCTGTGGGCGTACTTTACATTTTATGTTTGTCTATCTATCTACATATACATATATGTGTACGTATAGTATCTATAGCCATATCTCTGTCTCCATCCATATGCATTTGATTGCTTCTGCATGAGTTAGTGATTTTTATGGCTGAAAATTTGTATATTTGCATAAAAACTTTGCAATAATTTCCCATGTTCATTGATACTAAAACATATACATTCCCAACGCCATATTGCGCAGTATGCATCAATTTGATGCGAAGAGAGTTTATTAGCGCAAACCATATAAAGATATAGACATAGATACATCATTATTATGAGTATTTCTATTTTTTTTACCCGGAATTTACCCCATAAAACGATGAATCACTTCACAGTATGCGCATATTAGCACTATGTACATAGTATATCTATATCTATATGTACTATATCGGTATGTACGTATGTATGCACATACATATGTATGTTTTTCTCTAGTTGCCCCACGCATTTCGCAATTTGCTTTAATTGAGCTTTTTTCTTGCTTGCAATATGCTCATTGATATTCGCATGACAAACAAGTCTAGCCCGGCCAATGGGTAACTTTTTCCTAGGCATAGGTCAGGTTTTCAATTAGACCAATAACAACAACAACAACAATAACAACAGCAACAGCAACAAAAGGAACAACGAACGACAGGCAAAAGTTTTTTGTTTTGCTTTTGATTTCTCTTGGTTCTCCTTTTGCCACAGCTTTTGCCTTAGCTTCTAAATAATTTTTTGTCACTCTCTCTCTCTCTCTCTGACGCTCTCACATTTCCATTCTTTGCTCAAGGTATAACGGTTGTTTGTCACGCCAAAAAGTTATTAGAACTTTTCAATTCTAATACCCTACCTTGAGACGCTCAAGTTGTGTCTTGCTTAAGCAAAGATAGAGCATCTGCCGGTCGTCTATGTCTGTAGAAACTACCATAGCTATATTGCTACATATATCATTATGATATATTCAATAAATTTCTCATGAATACAAATTTTATTTTTATATTTCAATTTAAACTATGAATTATTATAGTTTTTAAGATTTTTCAAAATGTATTTTTTCTTTTTCAATCTCTCGAATATATTTTTAAAAATTAATTTCATTCTCAACTTGATTCTTCCTTTAGCTGAGCATAATTTGATTGCAATCAATATACAGTTTGTAGAGTATCTAAGCTTCGTGGCAAGCGAGTCATCATTGACACATTTTTATATAGATATATTCAAGCAATTTACATATATAATTTCTATTATATATATACCTATATCTGTCATATTTCGTGTGCTCTGTTAGGGAATTGCTCGATATGGAAAAATCAGTTTAGTTCGTTTATTCGCTAAGGCAAAAGCTCCAAAAGAAAAACACTCAGAAATCGGTTCAAGTTGCTGTTGGCCAACCTATATGGTGGGGCATTATGTAATGCGGATGTGTATGGACTTTCGCAGGGCGGCGTTGACAGTTGACAGTTGCAAGTTTTATGAAAATCAATTTGAGTGCGGCCAATGGTCAAGAAGCCAACATGGCAAAGTGCCCGAAATAGCCAAAAGACGACAGCAAAATGAAAATAACAGAACGCAGCAATTAATAAGCGCACAATTCGGTCAATAAAATCAACAACAAAAGCCAAAAATAAATGCGAAAACAACAATTCTATATACACGAATTAAATGAGTGTATATACATATACATATATATATATAAATATAGATATATCATTAATACATACGGTCGAAGAACTTTGACTTTTCGATGTGCGAAACGAATTCATTGCATTTATTTATTCGCAGCTATTAATTATACTATATACAAATGTTTAGCTTTCATTTATTTGCCTTAGCTGCTGCCGTCAATCTCTTATATGTCAGAAGTTTGGTTTATGCATATCAGATATGGATTAGAAGTTGTGATTCTTCTATTTATTTGTTAAATCTAACATCAGCTTGAATTTATTATTATATCAATTCCAAAATCAGTTGAGTACTTTTAGCTATTTGCCTAGCTACCTAGTAGAACCCTCGACTATAGTTGATAACTATCGATTTACGCTAATTTACAAAATCAACTGCCAAATCTTCTGTCTAGACTGCTCTCAGCAACTGCTCTATCAACAAGATCTACAATGACCCACTGTGCAAGCGTCTATGCTCGATAAAGAAAACAAAATTCTTACAAATTACAAATTGCTTTTAATTGCACTAGAATATAGTATAAACTATAGTCATAAATTGTCGACGATATTATTCAAATGTCACCGACTGCTAGACGAGGAATGCGCATTGAAATTTGCATGAAAATGCAAAGTTGTTTTCCTGATGTTAAATTAAATTTCATTCTGTGATACAACTCTTCTTTGCGATTCTCAGAATGAATTCTAGGAATCTGCCTTTAGATTATGAGCAAAACTCATCAAAAAATATGTGTTATCTTAATTCGCTAAAGTCTCACCTCATGTGAAAACATGAATTCATCTGGAAATGCGCATTTAGACTAAGTTCCAATAGGTATTATCTAATTTCATTAAAGTTATACGAAAGCCATTCCATTTTGTACAACAAATGTTTGAATTTGGGTATCTGCTAGTCGGATATTTCCAGCTAAAGTTCCTTGACTTCTTATGAACTCAAGCAAGGTTATTGCTCTAACATTACTTTCTATCAATAATCTATTAATAACCTAGATTATTATGAAATCTCAGATCGACATTCTCAAGAGAGTAGCCGCAGCTTGATTTGCTCAAATAGATTTGTGTAGCTGCAATCTGGAAAGAACGTTGGTGGCATTAATAAATGTTCCCCTGGGAATGATTAACGTCTATAATATGGAACATTTGCGTCGGCTGGCCAAAAACAAAATTGGGCTAATGAACTGCGATTACTTGCAATTTTCAGGGTAAATTTGACTTACCTTATAGAGCCATCATATTAAAGGCGGCACAGTTCGTTGCGACGTAGCATTCGTTATCATCGTGCTGCTAATTTTGATAGACTTGTTGTCATATGCAAACAGTTTATCAAATTTGACTTCTGAATAACGACGACACCACACCCCCCATGCCCCGCCCTCCTCACACACACTATTCTCTATTGTGTTTGGGCCATTAGCACTGATTGTCATCTGAGAGAGTGTGTGTCGGTCCCAGGCGTAGCTAAGGGAAAATTACCGGCACTCGAAATGACAGATATGGTCGCTCGCTCGATGCTACAGTTCTGGAAATCAACTCTATGTGGGTCCACAGCGCTATCTCCTGGTTGATTTCGCATTGAGAACAACAATTGCCAAAGTTATCAAACTAATTAATGGCACTCAAGCGATGGCATATGCTCTATTCGATATAATAGATTGTCGATTGGCAATGGTTGATTATCGATATCTTTCATCGATTAATTCTATGTGCAATTGATTTGATTTTACGTTAATTCAAGCATGTTAGAGATTAGATCTACAAATATATATATAGTTTCTACTTATCTCTAACAATTCTACATGTGGAACTAATATACCTCAGCATAGCTATTGTATTGCAGAGGTGATTTTGCGCACGATCAGCACTGCACCTTGCTCTGCTGGATATACCAATATATATAATATATATACACAGAGCTATATGCATTCATATATGTGTATGTTGATCCAATCCAATAAACTACACGCTGTCAACAATAAGGGGAAAAGCCGCAAAGCTTTTCCGAGTGGGAGAGCAGGCGAGCTAATTGAGCGAAAGCTCTGCACTTGCACTTGGTGCTCTCTCTCTGTCTCTCTCTTTGTTTGTCTTTAGCGTAGACTAAAACTTTAGCCGATATATAAACTTTGGATGAAATCATCTGGCAGTGAACAACAACTGCCAACCATTTGACAGGGGGAGCAAAAACAAAAACACGAAAAAATATATAGAAAACAAAAAAAACAAAGAACATATCCAAAAGTGAAATTAGCGCGTAGATGTTGCTTATTGCGTTGCGATCGCATAGACAAAACAGCTGCAGACTCAAATCGAGTGATCAGTGAACGATCAGTGATAAATATTGCCATACATATATATATATATTTAGATATATACACAAGAAAAAGTTAAAGTGAATTAGAGGGCGACGATAAAACTTTAACCGGCCCAGAAACACCCACAGAGTGAACGAGGGGGAGTGAGCCAGGCCCAGAGAAAGAGAGGGAGAGCGAGAGAGCAACCCTGTAAATTGTATGTTGAAAGAAAAAGCAAATTTATATCTTATATAAAAAAAAAAAATATTTTTTTTTTTTTGTGGCAACATCAATGAAAATCTACGTAAATGGTATCGAAATTATCGTAACGAAATAAGAGCTTCGAAAGCATTTTGGGGCACTCTGCATCTCTGCCCCAGGGGCACCACATTCTAACCGATCGCGGTCAGCCGCGAGCCTGGTGCGGGCATAATTATCCAAGTACTGAATTTCTTGCATTGCGTGGCCTGTGGCAAGCGTCTGCCTCCAACTGAGGATGGCCTATCGCGGCATTATCGGCAACAATGATGGTTCCGATCGCAATAACCAGGATAACGATTCATTTGATGACATACTCAGCGGCTCCAGCAAGGACGTTGTGCCGTCTGTTGCGCGGCGCAACATGCTACCAAATCCCAAAACTCGCAACGATGCAGCAAACAATCAACGCAACATGCCAATCTCAACGAAATGCAATTGTAAGTCTGATCCACAATCTCAGGCACTGTCTGCAACGGCTGCCATCCAGCCTCTCTCTCAGTCTGGTGTTTAGCTAACTGTTTACACGCGCCCACACATACACACGCACTCACACACACTAGAGGCAAGAGCACCTGTTTGATACAACACTGCACTACAAGCGAATTGAATCAGTGGGTCTGAGAGCAAGCTAAAGCTTATCATATATAAATATTTATTTGTTTATTTATATATATACATATATTTATACATATATTCAACATAATCTTGAGCTCCGCTTATACTGCGTCTCCTCACAGAGCATTTCCCAATTGCAGCTGAAATATGACATTTTGCATGTCTGTCAATTGCTGATTGCTATGCAACCACACAGCGAACTACTAGCTGCAGCAGTCGCTTGAACTGCAACGGCAAATTCGATCATATGCAGATTGCAAACTGTCGAAGACTGAATTGTATGAAACTTTTGCCAAGCTGTTTCTGTACGAATTTTAAATTGCGAATTGTGAAAAAAAGGTTTCAAATAATTTGTTTTAAAAATTTCTTCTTAATTATAATATACAAAGCGAAACTAGTCAGCTCTTGGCTAAAATTTGATAAACAATTACCTTTTAGTGTAGTGTTGAATGTCTTGCGCCCACCACAAAGGCCAAGAGAAGAAAGTTGATGCATGTCATCTCTCATCTTTCGGACAACTATCTCTTCAACTTGACGCCCGTTGAGCTGGGCTCTGTAACTGTGTCTCGATACCCATGTGAGGAGCAGCGGGATGCTGTCAGAGCGTGGGCTTGTTTTTGGGCACGTCTGGACTGCTATTGATTTCCCACATGTAAACAGACCAAGATAGCTTTCATTACACTTTCCTCATGGGTGGGCTTACTTACTCATCTGGTTTGACAGATTGCTTGATGTAGATATAAGGTAAAGATAAGAATGGAGATGTAGATATATATACATCGATATACTTAGCTAGATATATTGATGGTTTATCATTCCAGTTCTTTTGATTGATAAATGAATTCATTAATATCAGGTGGACAGTGGCACATTGGAATGCTTTGATCTTGCAGTGTATCGATGATTCGGTGTCACTGATTGAATCTGATTTTCGCTGTCGCCGTCAGCTATTTGAGCTGCCTTTCGAACTGTTTTGTTATTTGTTTTTAAGCTGCTGCTTCTTCTGTCGATTTGTATTCGAATTCAGTATAATCGTGCATCCGAATCGAAATTTGCTGTTTTCGAAAGAAGGAAAACAACAACAACAACAACAACAGCAGCAACATCGACGAGAACGACAGCAGCATGCAAAGCCGTCGCTTTTGAGCGCATTGTATCGGCTGTCAGGTATCGCTGCGAGTCGTAGTCGAGTCGCAGTCAAGAGTTGCTCGGTGTTCGGGGCTTGGTCATTAAAGCGCCAGCGCTCGTTCAGGCCACAAGCATTGCGGGAACTAGGAAAAAAAAAAAAACTCATTTCCCGTTTGTTCCTCGGACACACTCTCTCTCTATCTCTTTCTTTCTCTAATTCGCTATGAACTTCAATCGGATGGACAGTGTACATCGCATGAAAGTGGACGCAAAACTCTTTGGCTCCAAAGTCGTGGAGTCCAAGAGCTTCATCAATAATAATAAGAATGGCTTCACAGCCGAGCTTGAGACAGACGAGACGATTTGTAGGTTAACAATATAGACAAAAAAAAAATATATAGTATTTACAAAACATCAATTAACTGTCAATTTGTTGTATTTTACAGGCGATATGATCGACTCAACGGACACTGATAAGCCGGAGGGCGATAATGAGCTAAGTAATGAAATTTCGGCACCATACGAAGTACCCCAGTTCCCAATTGAACAGATTGAGAAGAAATTGCAAATACAGCGTCTGCTTAATGAGAAGTGAGTACAACTAACTAAACAGAAACTAATCGAAACATTCGTTATTCGTTTCGAAACAAACAATAATTACATAATTACAAACGCGATAGGAATAAACTAAATTTAGATCGCATTAATAACACGAAACAGATAGTGCTAAATGTATTTTATATACTTATGCATCAATAGTTGCCCTAATCAGATAGATCAAGTTCTCAATTGATAGTGTTAAATCGATTTTAGTTTGAATCGGAAAGTCTTTTAAGTTGGGAGAGTTCTGTAAGCTGTTCTCTATCTTCTATCTTGTATTATGTATGTCATATTTTAACTTAACTCTTATATCTTAACTCTTCTATCTTCTATCTCGTATCATATATTTTACATCTGCATTGTATTGTATCCTCTATCCTGCATTTTCTATCTCAGATCTCCTAACCCCTATATTCACTCTTCTATCATATAAGATATGGAAATGTTCTTATTTAATATATTTCCACTATCTACTATTACCTGGTTCTCTCTGCTAATCCACGTTGCTCCACGCATACAAATCTCTGTTCTAGCCAACATTTCAAAAGCCTTTTAATGAACAACAACAATAACAGCAAAGTGAACACTATGAATGCACTGTAATTAAAAGCTTGCAACGGGTATATCAAATGCCACGTCGATTATGTCAACCATACCAAACAGCAATCGTAGAGAAATATACTATCTTCCCAATGGACCCAATGGACTATTGAGATACTCCTTGGTAATTTGCAGAGAATCAAAGTCTCTCTCGGTCCCTTTAATTACATCCGATTCCAATTTTCCTAATATCACTCAATAATCACATGCAGTCTTTTACAATCTTACTTTCTTTAGATTCATTCAACTCCAATTGAATTTTGTTCTCTTCTGAGCTAGATCGACAAGACTAGACAAGACTAGTCAGTCTTTCAGAACTACACTCCCAACATAATTAATTTGTGTTAGGGTATTCAATTTTCGGATATTTTAAGAGTCATGTATTCGCTAGTTATCAAGTTCACATTGTTTTTGGACCCTCGGCTAATCCAAGCCACTAGACGAGGAGAGATACTTGGTCATGGCCGACCATGGGGCGGGTGTGGTGTTGTAGATGAGAGATGGGACGAGGTAGCAGCGGGGAACTAGGTTCTTTGGTCGAATGGGTCGTGCGGGCCAAGCAGGTGCCAAAGCAGAGACGGCAACAGCGTTGGACACGTTTTGATTTTGAATGGGACTGCATTAGGCGATGGCCGGGCAATGCGGCCGCGTCAACGCGGCTTATGGCATAATGATGAAACTACCACCGCCACAACCGACAACACCACCAGCACCACCTCCACCACTAACACCACCACGGGCACCGCTGTTAGCCACAATTTGAATTTCGGATGCCGTCACATTCAGTACAATTTGTGCATCCATATAACTTGGAAGGGCGCATCGCTGCAAGAAAGCGCAAAAGTCGAAGCGCGTATCCGGCAATCGTTGCCTCAAAGCCCTTAACCCACAAGGCCCCCGGTTGTTGCCATCGGAGCGGTTTTTGCCCCTCTATTTTTTGTTGTATTTTGAAATACCTTCTCGACCTACGCTGACATTGAGGACGCGCAATCATCCAATCATCCAGGCACTTTTCATAAAGTTCGTGTTCGTGTTCGTGTCACACGCCAAGCGTCGAAACTTGCGAACTTCACAATTGCACTTGAAGTTCCGTTCCGTTACTGTTTGCCTGTTTGCTGTTGCTGTACAGTTAAGATATAGGATTATTAGCTATCATATTGTCCATGAGCTCAAGAAGTACCCTCGCGTTTGACACATCAAAATGATTAATGTTCTTTCGAGCCGGGCGTCAGACATTTAAGACTTAACCCCTTTACCCATACCCGGCCGAAACCGACCCGACCCGACCCGTTCCGACCGGTCGGGGTATTCATAATTATTTTTTGGCAAACAATACAGGTGTGTGGGTGGATTGGTTGCGTGCTGCTGTGCAAAGTGTTTATCTGTATAGTATATAGTCGGGCGGGTAGGGTCTATAAATTAATCGCTCAATCGATCACTGGACAACTGTTAACTTTGGCAACTTTCGGAAGTTGGCCAAGTCGGCTCGATAGTGGGCCATTCGCTAGGTGCATTGGTCAGGAGCAGCATGTCTTTCGCGGATGATAGCTATAGCTTCTGTCGCCAATACGAGTATCACCACGATGAGGAACAATGGTGCAGTTCGGCTGGCTGTATATATGTATAGAAATTTCGCTGACTTTTTTTTTTGTTTTTTTCTTTTTTCTTTTTGTTTCCCCCTCCTCGTTTCCTCTAGGCAATCGACATGTCAACGTTCGTCTGGGCCAGTTTCAACATCGCCGCGACGCAGTAGCTCAGATTCAGATGGTCAGCCAGAGACGACGGCACCGAAACGCTTAACAGATGCTGACATTAATTTTCAGCGTGTTTCTGTATCCGGCGAGGATACGAGCGGTGTGCCACTGGAGGATCTCGAGCGTGCATCGACGCTGCTTATCGAGGCACTAAAGCTACGTGCCAAATATATGGAAGTTTCGGATCAATCGTTCCCAACGACCACAGCACGTTTCCTTAAGACGGTGAGTCTCAAGGATCGCTATGAGAATATGCCAGCTAAATCGGTTTCAGGTAAGTCCAAAATCGCACGTGAACTCAGCATTCAAATCAGCATCCGTATCAGCATCAGCAACAATTGGTCTAGCCGAGGCATCTTTTTAGCATCGGTGTGGGCACCCCCAAAATACATACATATGTAGTAGAGAGTTCTGCCAGTGTTGTATAGCACCATGAAATGCATATATAATGTATATATATGTGTCTGCATATGCTCTGTATGCCATGTCATGTATAATACAAACGAATTGTTTCATTGTTTTATTCTTCTTTTAACTTTTGCCGTTAACTTTTTGTACATATATTACAGTATATATATATATTTATATATAGATTACCGTTATGGTTAAGTTGACCATGCGCTAGGAACGCGTTAAGCTCTTTATTCTCTTATTTTCAGCTAGAACTACCTTTGCTATCTAACTACCCCAACCAGCTCTCTTTATAAATATTTCTCTATCTCTCTCTCTCTCTCTCTCTATTTCCCTTTATATGTGTATATACTCATATACATATATTTGTCTCTTTCTTTTGTATATCTCGCTCGCTAGCTGCAGTCACAAATTATTTGTGTCATTTAGTAAGTTTCTCATTTGACCTATGTTTATATCTATGATTTCACTCGCTCGTTCAGTCTCTTTGGTCAGGTCTCTCTCTATATAACTATTGTTTGTCTTGATTTATTTTGATTTTCTTTTCTTTTCTTTTCTGCCAGTGTGTACTTTATTCTTTCATATTTTGATTTTGTACAAAGTTTTCTATATATATATTTATTTTTATTTCATTTTTTATAGACATAATTCGCAAACAGAGTATGGCGAACTATACAGGTAATTCGGTCGCGGCTGCTTCCGTGTTCGGATTGAATTGTTAAGTTCTTTTGTTGCTTTTCCGCTTTTCTTCCCACTCTCTCATATCACTCACACACACACACACTCTCTTTCTCTTCCTTCCATTTGTTAACTGATCCAACACACACACACACACACATGCATATGTTGAACCGCTTTATGCTCTTTTGTTTTTGCGTTCCTTGTGCTAATCGCTCGCTCTCTCGCTCGCTCTGTTTATGTTTGTTACATTTTTTTTTGTTGATTGCGCGCGCTCTCTCAAGTGTGCGTGCCGTAGCACTTAGCTTCTGTCACGTTCTCAAAATGAATTTGCCTTAGCTTTTTGTCTCATTGTATTTGTGCACTCAAATGTTGCGTCTCTTTCTACCCCATGTATTTTTTGCATTTGCTAACAATTATTACACACACTCTATCTCTCTCTCTCCCTTTCTCTCTTGTTTGTTCTGTCTGCCTGCCGCCTTAGAGAGCATCGCTTATCTCGGCCGAGTTTGAAAACCTCACTTAAAGCACTTCAGTAAAAAGTTGCAAATTTTGATTTGTAGCCAAGATCAAATCAAAATGAAAAAAAAAAAAATTTAAATGGCTTTCTACAAGTAATGCACTGCAAACTGTCTAAATGTGGGGCATTAACTTTGAGATAAGAAACAGTTCACAAATTTCAATTATCTCGGTCAGACTAAGTCGGCTATATAGAGTATATTGTTTAAATGTTTTACTTTCGTATTTCTTAACATAATTTACGACACAGAAATATCTACATATATATATCTTACTATATCTATAATTATCGACTATGCACACAGTAAACAGCAAGAACAATTTGTGTGTAGAGCATTTGTAGTTGAAAGTACTGTTAGTTTGACATATTAATAAAAATTAGTATGTAACATTTTGCAACACTGTAAATGCGCTCAATATTGAATATATCTATATATACATTTCTTACATAAACACACGCACACGCTCAGAACATCATACGCTGACATCGCCCCTAAGATCGAGACATGCCTGGGACGTCGAGTTCGTGCCAGATGAATCGTATTTCATAAAGCCATTGAATGGCGTCTTTCACATCTACCATGATCAGGTGAGTTCGACACGACATTACCAACTATATATGTATGTACATATATGTTTATATCTATCTACGTTTGATTTGCAGGCATGCACTAGGGAACTGGACTTCTCTTATCCAGATATGAATCAATTCGTGAATGACATGCAGGTCATGTGCAATATGATAGCTGATGGACCGCTGTAAGTGTATGCAATATTTACTCGTTTCCATTTACTTTCATTGATCATCAATATTCTTTGCTTGTTTGTAGGAAATCTTTTTGTTATCGTCGCCTTTGCTATTTGTCGTCCAAGTATCAGATGCACGTTTTGCTGAATGAGCTACGCGAGCTGGCCGCCCAGAAGGCTGTTCCGCATCGCGACTTTTACAACACTAGGAAAGTGGACACGCATATACATGCAGCCTCATGCATGAATCAGAAGCATTTGCTGCGCTTCATCAAGAAAACGCTGAAGAACAATGCCAACGAAGTGGTCACCCACACCAATGGCCAGCCGATGACATTGGCCCAGGTCTTTCAATCGATGAACCTGACCACATACGATCTAACCGTTGATATGCTGGATGTTCATGCCGATCGTAATACGTTCCATCGTTTTGATAAATTCAATTCCAAATACAATCCCATTGGTGAATCGCGCCTGAGGGAGGTCTTCCTCAAGACGGACAATTATTTGAATGGCAAATACTTTGCACAAATTATAAAGGTATAGTGAAGAATCATATTTATATTCTATATACATATCAATAATATATTACTGTATGTCTTCAGGAAGTGGCTTTCGATTTGGAGGAATCGAAATATCAGAATGCAGAGCTGCGTCTCTCCATTTATGGTAAATCGCCCGATGAGTGGAATAAACTTGCCAAATGGGCCATCGACAATGATGTCTATAGCTCGAACATACGTTGGTTAATACAGATACCGCGACTCTTCGATATCTTCAAATCGAACAAGATGATGTCGTCATTCCAGGAGATAATAAATAATATATTTTTACCGCTATTCGAGGCGACCAACAAGCCAAGTGAAAATCCAAATTTACATCGATTCTTAAATTATGTGATTGGTTTCGATTCCGTGGACGATGAGTCCAAACCAGAGAATCCGCTATTTGATAGCGATGTGCCCCGGCCCGAGGAATGGACATACGAAGATAATCCTCCATATGCTTACTATATATATTACATGTTCGCCAATATGACAGTGCTGAACAAATTTAGAAAGTGAGTTGCGAGAGGGCTGGCGAATCAGATCAAATTTTATATTATTTTATTATATTTTTTGTTATGACTTTAGGCAGCGCGGTCTTAACACATTTGTGCTACGTCCACATTGCGGCGAGGCCGGACCTGTGCAGCATCTCGTCTGTGGATATCTGATGGCTGAGAACATTTCGCACGGCCTGCTGCTGCGTAAGGTGCCGGTGCTGCAGTACCTCTACTACTTGACCCAAATCGGCATTGCAATGTCGCCACTGTCGAATAATTCACTGTTTCTCAATTACCATCGCAATCCACTGCCAGAGTATTTGGCTCGTGGATTAATTATCTCACTGTCCACCGATGATCCGTTGCAGTTTCACTTCACCAAGGTAAGTAGAGATAGAGATAGAGAGAGAGGAGAGAGTCGAAATATAAACATATGTCAATAAATTCCTTATGATTGATTTGGTTAGGAACCTCTCATGGAGGAGTACAGCATTGCAGCACAGGTGTGGAAGCTCAGCTCCTGCGACATGTGCGAGCTGGCACGCAATAGCGTTATCATGAGCGGCTTTCCACATAACGTGAGTAGAACTTTTAAAAACTTTGAATTGTTTTGGATTGTGATTCTGATGCTTGTTTGCCGCACAGATCAAGCAACAGTGGCTGGGACCCAACTACTATGAGGATGGCATCAACGGCAACGACATAACACGCACCAATGTTCCAGAAATCCGGGTCGCCTATCGCTACGAGACTTTGCTGGATGAACTCTCCAACATATTTAAAGTGAATCAAACCTGTCATCTGAAGGATACTGAGGAGAAGAAATGATAGATTCGATATAAAATGCAAACCATATATACTTGCTATTATTATTATTATATACATTAACATTAATTATGTACGTATGCATAATTGTGTACTTTGATGTGAACGTTTCCTCTACTAATCCATTATATATTAATCCAACAGACCAAAATTCTACAAACATGAGTGCATGTAACAAACGTATATACAGGGCATTAGCTGGCATTTGCAGCGGTAACTGCGATTCCCAGCAAGTGCATCGATTAATCTAATGGTTCTTAGCAAATATGTTAAACGTATAATTATATCCGTTGTAGGTAGATTATTATTTTTTCTGAGCTGGTGTTGCCGCTGCATTGCAATTACATTAGAAAAATTATATTTTAAAAATAAATTTTAAAAAAAAAAAAAAAAAAAAAAAAAAAAAAAAAAAGAAAACAAAGAGCAAACAAAAAATTATCTAAAATGTAAACTTTTAATAAAGTAAAACTTCAGATTACTAAATATATGATTATTTATAAATTCAAATTTAACGTCGCAAATTTCGTGGCCAATATAACCCCTCTCCTCCCATCGCGCCATCTAGCGTCTGTTGGAATATATATTAAAGACAATTGTTTTTATTCAGCGCTGCTTGTGTTGCCGCTTTATTTCAATTAAGTTAGATTAATAAATAATAAATGTATCTGCTGGGTAATTCTAAATAAAGCAAATTGCAAAAGACTAAATATTTAATGTTTAGGTCAATTATCGCATGAACTGAAATAATTTTAAAATTTTGCGGTAAGTTCAGAAGCTACTGGCGCCATCTGGCAAGGATTGGCATATCTGCTTGCTTCTATTTGGTTCTGCTTTTCTATTTCAATTCAATTCAATTAATATTATATTCGTAAGGACTTAAAAGCAAATTGTAACTACATATTTACTTTAATCAACTCTCATTTGAATCAAAGGCTGCCAATACAAATATTGAAATATTACTGCAATATTGCCATATTTTCACATAATTCAAATTCCACTGGCACTTGCGCGTTAACGCCCTTAAAGCCTATCGATACGGTACTAAACGTGAATTTCAAATGCAATGTATCGATGTATCGATATAAGATCAACAATACCAACAAATACATAGATATTTGTGCGTACCGTGTTATTGTGTCTGAGAGATTCTTCTCTGCAACTTGTCTTTGTTTGCGACAAAATTAAACACACAAAAAACTGAATAAAAAATGATGGTGTCACAAAGCTGATAAATCGCTGATAAATTGCCAGTGTCAAAAAAGACGGCAGACTCGTAGAAAACATCAAAAAAAGGACCAAAAACTCCGTGAGCGAGCGAACAAGTCATCGTCGCTCAACGCTCTCTGTCCGACTCACACGTATACGCGTGTGTGTGAGTGTGTGAGTGCGTGCATGTGTGTGTGTATATGTGTGCACAATGACCACCCAGCGAACGCATCGAAATGCCACCAGCGCCGCGGTGGGGAGCGCAGTCGGCGATTCCGATTATGAGACGCTCATGCAGCGGCTGCACATTGGCGGCAGCTATCAGCGCTCGCCGGCGCCCGGCGGCTTTGACAACTATATGCACGATGCACCACAGCAGCCGCAGCAACAGCAGCAGCAGCATCAGCAGCAGCAGCATCTGCAGCGACTGCCCAACAGCGAGGATTACAAGCTCTATGAGCGTGGCAATATAATAGCTGCCTCCAAATACGCCACAGCAATACCCAAGCCCGGCGTGGAGCCCCTTATGCTGGGCAACGGCAGCAACAGTCAGCCACCGCTCATATATGCACCCACGGCTCAGGTGCTGGGCCAGCGCATTGTGCCGCAGAAGCATTCACCGGTCTATGAGAATCTGGAGTTTTATGGCCAGTTCGATACGAACCAGCGGCGTGCCCAGCCCCAGAGTCCGGCGAGCCGGCAGAGCGTCATGCTGAATGACTATTTGCTAATGCAACCGATTGGCGGCGGACGCTTTGCACATACGCCTGTGCCAGAGGCACCGCAGAAGCACACGCATCAGCCCATCGAGGAGCTATCCACGGTGGCGCCCATCTATGAGAATATTATACCCCATTCCGGGCAGCGCGCCCAGCCGCAGGCATCGCCAGCCACGGCCACCATGTACCAGCATACAGAGATGGCCACGCCCACGCCCACAGCTGCTAACCAAATGGAGCTGAATGCAATGATGCTATCGTCGCCGCTGCATCAGCGCAGCAACAGCAGCAACAACAGCTCATCCAATGCTGGCGGCGGCGGTGCCTTGGGCTCGCCCACGCAACGCTATCGCAATCTATCGCTGCCCAGCCACTTGAGTCCGCTGGCCTCGCCGGCGCCTACGCCACTGGCCAAGCTGCAGCTGCAGCAGCACACGCCCATCAAGCAACAGCACCAGCAGCAGGTGGGCATCAATGTGTCCGTCAATCCCAACTACATCGAGGACATCAACAGCTCCGACTATGTCTGCATGACGGCCAATCTGCACCGCAGCAGCAGCAGCACCACCAACGCCGCCACCGCCACCGCCGCCGCCGCAGTTCAGAGTCGCAGCACCAACAATAGCAACAATGGCAACAGTAACAGCAACAACAACGGGCGACTGGCTGCAGTCAGTCCGCAGCCGTCATTGCCGCCACCGCCGCCGCCGCTGACAGCGGCCGCGACGCAAACGTCAACGGCAACGACTTCTGCTGCCGCGCAAACGCAACCCTTGCAGCTGCGCGCCACGCCCATTGCCACGACGGCGCCACTCGCAGTGGCCACCTCGCCAACGCCCTCGCAGAGCAGCACAGGTGGGAATATAACTAATAGAAGTAATACGATATAGTACGTCTCAGCAACTATATGCAATCAGAAAATATGTGACTGACTCTTTATCAGCTTTTCTCTGCTCGCGCATGGAAATCGATTTACTGCCAAATGTATTGGGGATGGGGGAAAGGGAGGGGCAAGAGCAGTGTAGAGCCAAAGAGAATGTTTGCTCTTATTTCTCTTCTCTCTTTGTCTCCCTCTGCTGCTGTTCTTCATAAACGTTTTACTGGCTTAGCCTAAAGGAGCAAGATCACAGTAGAAGCAGAAAAAATTTTTGCTGTTCTTGCTCTTGCTTTTCTCTCTCTAGAGAGAGGGACGAGAGAGCTCAAACCTCTTCAGCTTTCATAAACGTTTTACTGACTTGAACTACTGTTTCAATAGACAATATTTGACTAGCTTAGCTTAGCTAAGTTCTACTGTATTATCTTATATATACATATGCATTATACTAATCCTAAACACTATCTTGTGCTCTTCCTTAACAATGCTTACACAGCCGCCTTGCGGCCCAAACGAGGTATGCCTTTCATCTAACCCAATTGCAATGCTCTCAGTGTCTCCTTTACTGCTGTCGCATATACTAAATGTTTACTGTATTTCGTTTAGGTCTGACAAAGAATTTGCTGCCATACAGCGTGACGCCGCCGCGTCCGGCTGGTCCGACCGAGGCGCAGCGCAAGATCGAGGAACTAACGCGCCAACTGGAGGAGGAAATTGAACAGAGCGAGGAGCATGGCGAGTATTTTGGTATGTCAATAACAATACGATATGGACTTGTCCGAGTGTATGCTTTAATCTGGTGCATCTTGCATTTGCAGGCATTTGCCACACCTGTGGCGAGAAGGTGAAGGGCGCCGGCCAGGCCTGCCAAGCCATGGGTAATCTATATCATACGAATTGCTTCATTTGCTGCTCCTGTGGCCGGGCGTTGCGCGGCAAGGCCTTCTATAATGTGCATGGACGTGTCTACTGTGAGGAGGACTACATGGTAGATAGCCTTAATTGTTGTCTCTTTTACTGTTAATGCATCCCTCTCTCTTTCTCTCTCTCTCTGTTGCAGTATTCGGGCTTTCAGCAAACGGCTGAGAAATGCGCCATTTGTGGCCACCTAATCATGGAAATGGTGCGTACTCCTCTCTCTCTCTCTCTTACACTCTCTCTGTCTCCCTCTCTGCTTCTCTCTCTAATTTGTTTTATATAACTTTAGATACTTCAAGCCATGGGCAAGTCATATCATCCGGGCTGCTTTCGCTGTTGCATCTGCAATGAGTGCTTGGACGGCGTGCCCTTCACCGTGGATGTGGATCATAAGATTTACTGCGTCAATGATTACCATCGCATGTTTGCGCCCAAGTGCGCCAGCTGCGGCAAAGGCAAGCATATAGAAGAATACATATGTATATAGATCAATATATAATATTATTAACAAATTGTTTGCCTTGACTGCAGGCATCACACCCGTTGAGGGCACCGATGAGACCGTGCGCGTGGTGTCCATGGACAAGGATTTCCATGTCGATTGCTACATTTGCGAGGAGTGCGGCATGCAGCTGACCGATGAGCCGGATAAGCGCTGCTATCCCCTGGATGGACGCCTGCTATGCCGCGGCTGTCATTTGCAGCGGCTCGCATTGCAATCGTCGCCGCACACGCGCCACCAGGAGCCCGTCTGTGCATCCTATCAGTATATGGGCTGAGCCGAACATCCGTCCCACCCATTCGACTGACGATAGCAACTAAAAACGCACAAAATAACTATATACTATATATAAATATACATATATATATACACAGTAAATAAATAACGCATATTTCCATTTTTGCAATAACCGATTTAATAAACAAAACTAAATTTCGTAAACCTAAGCGAACATTAATCAGTTTTCTACCCCGTTTCTGATCCTGATAAGAATTGCATTTCTTTTCTGTTTCTGTTTCTGTTTCCTTTCTTTTTTGTTTTCTTTGCTTTCCCTCCCACTCGGTTATGAGCCCCTTGTTTCCCTTTCCCCCCTTTGTGAGTTGTTTGGCTTTAGTGCATCAGAATCTCCAGCTGGACGAGGCGATTGTTGGTGTCCGAGGGCATGCGATAGGGCAGCGTGGCAGCCATATTGGTCAGCGCCTTGGCACGTTGACGCAAATACATGAGCAGCTCCTCCTTTGGCTCGGCCATCAGGTCGTCATTGGGATCGGTGCTCTTGATGCTGCGATCACATAAATTGACGCCGACCTTTATCTCCTTGTACTGGCCGTAGATCAGATCCATGGCGGCCAGCAGCACGTCGGGCAGCACTTTGATCACATCGGATCCAACCAGCTTCAGTTTGCTCACGCACTCGTCCACCTCGGCACAGGTGTTGGGCGTAATGCGATTCTTGTTGAGCACCTCAATAGCCAGACGCGATTCGCCCGCATGGTAATAGTCGAAGAACTTCAATAGCTCCGACAGTATACGATAGGTGCGCATCACATTATCATCGATTTCAATCTTGCGGCGGCGCAGCGACTGATTCATGCGCTCTGACATCACCGTCAGCTGCTCGCGCACGCTGCCCTTTTTGGACGGCTGATGCACTACCTGGGTGAGCAGCGAGCAGAGCAGACGCAAGGCCTTGTCGATCTGTCCGCCGATGAAGTAGAGCCGGATGGCCGCCTCGAACTTGGTGCGATGGGAGAGCTCGTCGCCCACCATGCCGGCCAGGGTGTATTTGTCGTTATCCAAATTGGAGAACTGCGAGAAGATGCCACTGCAATGGAGGAGTAGGAATCATAGAGTAAAGTCCAATATAAATACCATTAGCTGCTTACCCAACATAGCGCCAAGGATCACAGGGATCGGGCGAGCCGAATATCAAGTGCAGCATATTATCATCGCAGTTCTCGACGAGCATATCGCAGAAGCAGCTCATCATCAGATTGCGTCCATCGGAGGCCTTGAAGCCACGCAACAGATAATAGTATTGCAGTGCCTCGACGGTGTCTGTTTGCTCGAAGCACTTGGTGTACAATATGATCAGGCGCGCCAAATTGAGGCGACGCATGGGCGGCGGATCGGTTGGGTCGGTAGAGAGCAGCGGCTTCTGGATGTCGGTGGGCGTGGACAGAATATACTGCTCATTGAGGGCGATGGCCATATGCACGGCATGCGGACGATTGGCATCGGTGCGTGCGAGAAACTCAATCGCTGCCTCAAACTGACCGGTGAGGACGAGCACCTGGAAGTATAGTGGCGTCTTCTCCCGTGCATTGAAATAGTTCTCGCCGTACTTCTCCAAGATTAGCGACTGCAGATCACCGTAGCTAAGACGCTCAAATTCATACTCGACGCGCTCGGCGGTATCCAGAACGCTCAACTGCATCCAGAGGAAGTCATCAATGGTACGCACCACCTCCTGGTGCGGCTCATTCGGATCGCAAGCCAAGACAATGGCAAAGACCTAAATGTAAATGGACATAGAATTAGAAATATATATACAAATATAGATAGATAGATATATCGCACCGCCTTCTTGTAGGGATCTGTGCAGACGCGCAGCTTGTTGCAGTACTCGAGCTTGAGCTGACCCTCGAGCTTGGCATCGAGACGATCCTTCTCGGCCGGCTGATAGTTTTGCTTCTGCAGCTGCGCCTGGGACTGCTTCTGTTTGAACTTCTGCTTGGCCTGCAGCAGCTTCATCAGTTCGGGACAAACGCCGCCCTCCCTGAGGAACTGCACGGCAGCACCCAGATCGCCGCTGCGCAAGCTATAATAGACATGTGGCCACAGCGGACGACTGTCGCAGACGTCGAGCAGACCCACCAATGAATGTGGTGATTGGAAACTGATGGCCACATAGGAGCATACCGTATTGTAGACATTGGGTATGCCACCGCGCAGCCCAACCAGACGATTCTTCTGAATGACCGTGTTCATGTACTGCTTGTAGCACTGCTCCAGATAGCTCAGAGCCTTCTGCACCAATGGCGAGCCGGTCTGGCGCAATTTGATGGACTCAGAGCTGCGAGTCAGCGGCGCCACATTTGTCATGTAATTGAGCACGTTCCACATCTCACAGATATGCAAATCCATAATTTTCGCGTGCTCCTTTACCATTTGGGTGAACTGGGCGAGCAAGTTTGTGCGTTGGCTGCCCTGGTTGTGCACCTGATTGTAGAGGGCAATCTGTTGAGCATACAAGGTCTCCACGCGATTGAGGCGAGAGCGCGGTCTGGCTGACTGCGGCAATACGGTGGACACCATGTGGCGATGCACCTCGGGGAAGTCATCCTGATTGGGTCCGACCAGAGCGTTAAGCAGATGCTCCTTCTCCTCACCCCACTCGGCAAAGATGCAGCGCATTTTGTTGCGCTCTACCGATTTGAATATCTGTTGAAGGAATTCATATACATTGAAGGGAATTTTTGTAGCAGTTGAAGATAATCACTTACAGTTTTGTTGGTCTCTTCAATCACGGCAATTATAGCATTTTCGCGCTCGTTCTTCAGGTAGCCGTCCACATCGGTATCGGCAATCGGGTTGATGGGCTCGAAGGATTGGCTCGCGCTCAGGGATTCGAGTTTCTGTGTCAGCTTTGGCAGATCAACGCCCCTGGCGCCCAGTAGAATGTGACTGTCAGAGATAATCAACCATTGGTATATGTTATTCACTACAATATACAATTGCAATTTTTAACTTACGCCTGCAAATCGTTTGTGCCGGCTTGTGTGACGCGCTCGTGCAGCTCCTGGGTGGCTTGCAGCACTTGCGAGAGCGTACGATCGACGCGCGGCATTTCTGTGTCCATTTGGGTTTCGTTGGAAAGACGCTGCGCCTGCTGCAGCAGCTCGTTCAGATTCAGCGACATGATACAATTTGATATTTACTAAAGTAAAATGTGAACACAAATAAATGTCGAGTTGGGCATACGCCAAATAAATAAATTCAATGCAACAGCACAATTGCCGCCGGCATGCCAAAACGAACGAATCTCTGTGAGACCAGAGGCAAAGGGAACTATCGATAGCAGTTGTCAACTCTGCGTTCGGCTGTCTATCGATATATTGCAACGATGTCAACGTCCCAGCGAATTATATGAACAATCCAACACTATTTCATACTGTAACTATAGCAAAGAGGCAGCACACCGCAGTCGCTTGCAACGGGAAGCAAACGTAATTTTTTTTATTACACACAAACACAATCGACACACACACACACACAGACATATTTAGTGGCGTACTTAGGTACAGTGAATTTTGAATTTGTGTTTTGTGTTCGTGTATGCATACATATTGGCAAATATAAATTAGAACAACAATAAAGAGCATAAGAAAAACACGTACGCACGTCACGCGGACGACGACGATAACGCACGAAAACAAAAAAAAAAAAGAATAGAAAAGAAGACACCGCAACAAGAGCGTAAATTTCAAAGTTGTTAACAAGAAAGCTAAAGCTTTACAAAAACAAAAAAAAAAAAACATGTCAGCCGCCGAAGTTGAGACACAGCCGCAGCAGGAGACGACGAACGGCACCAGCAAATATGATGTGCCCGAGATCGAATTGATCATTAAGGTGGGTTACTTATCCAGCCACATGCAATAGCAGACATACTCTTATACCAACATATGTACATGTGTGTGTCTGTGTATGTGTGGTTATATGCTTATATGTATGTACATATATTTTGTAGATTTCTATATGCGCGCTTTGCAAATTTTCAGTGCATCAATAAAGTGAAAATGATGATTTTGTTGTTGTGTTGCAAATAACGGCATGAGCACAGACACCTTGTGCATCTTCTCTGCTTCAGTGTCACTTGAAATACATATGCATATGTCTATAGATATAACTAGATATGTACATACATATATACAAATGTATTCATTATGCTCGCTTTTGGTCTTTTATTTATTCATCATCATCTTCATTGTACGCTGCCGCCCCCTTTTGTATTGTCTGTTCGTCTAGTTGTCTATTTGTCCGTTTGTTCTTCTTGTTTTTGTTATTAAGCTTAGCATCGCAAAAACTGGTTTCAAGTCTCGCTCGCCCTCTCCCTTGTCTCTCTCTCTCGCTCGCGCGCTCCCTCGTTCTTCTTTAAGTTCTCGGCCAGCTAAGCACAACACACACGAACACACATGCATATATGTACATATATAAATATCTATGTATGCGTGCTTCAATTTGCATTCGTAGTAACAGCAGCTCTGCTAAATATTCTTGCATTTTCTTTGCGGTTTAATTAGTAAGTTCTTATCTGACATAAACTTTAATCGCATTTCATTACTTCAATTGCCTGACATCGCACACGTTCCTATTTCTGCTGTCTATATTTGTGTGAGTGCGTAAGTGAGTGCCTCTGTATTTGTGTGTGTGTGTGTGTATTTGTGTCTTTGAAATTTCTTGGAGCCTACGTCATGCAAAACGAAGACGAAATCAACACTTCAACTCGAACATTTTGTTGTTTGCCAACGTAATTGTCTTTGCACACAGTCATTGTTGATTTTATTAGTTAAGCAGCCATTATTTAGGGCCTCATGCGAGCACTCCTAAAACGCCCACGTTTTGCTGTATGCGGCATTTGCCTCACCTTTGACAAACAAAGCGAAGAAGGATGACTAATGCAACTCCAAATGCATGGCATGGAGTTTGCCAATTTCTATCACACACCCCCTTGCTGCTTCCCGTTAGATTGAGAGAGAAAGTGAAAGATGGCTGTCGGAGCGAGCGCACCTGTTGAACTCATTGCACTCTCTCAATGAAGCAGAAGCGTCTTTGACATAACACACACACACACACACACATAGGGGGAGAGAGAGAGCAACATGTACATGCCATTTGTAATCAAAGGAAAAACAACAATAAACGTAAATGTACAAATAAAGCGTTTAAGCAAAAAGTGAAAGTTCAATTTGGTTTGCGCCCAAATACATTGCGCCGCTTGTTGCTGCTGTTGTTATGTTGCATAGACGAAGAAAGCAGCAACAGCAACAGCAGCATTCACTCTTCCCCAACTGGCTTTGCGCGCCGCTTGTCGCGTGCAGCAAACAAAACATATGTGTGTTCGCTGTTTCGAGGTTCAACAACAAACCAACAAAATACAACCATTGAACGCTAAACAGGTTTTTCTCGTGTGCAGTTTTCCGCCTCCTTGGACAAAGCCAAAGGCCCAGCCCCAGTCATCGCCCACACAAACACACTACACATACATACAAAGCAACATGTACAGACTTCATCTATGTATTTATGTATGTATAAAAACATCTCAACGGCAACAATTGCGCTCATTGTTGTTCGCTTTGATGCAGACTCACCTAAAATAATTCAATGCCTTTTTGTTTGGCATCGAAAATGTATCGATATGTGTGGAAATCCCATGCAGACTTTAGGTGTGAGCTTTTTGCTACGATAGTTAATTGTTATGCAGATATACATACATACATACATACATACATATATGCATGTGTGTTATCGGCTTGACGTGTGAGCATGAGGCACACAGCACAGCAAGCATATTCCCTTTAAATGCATTATGCATTATCCACTCACGCGTCCATCTCTAAACCGCTGCTGCATGACATTTAACAAAGCACGCAAGAGAGGCTTGTCTTGCGATTGCCATTGTTGTTGTTGCTGCTGTTGTTGCTTTTGGCTTTGTAGGTGGCGTGTGTGCAGATGCATTTCATTGACAAATTCGAAAGACTCGCGCAATGCTTACGTTTATTGTTACTTGTCTTTTGGCTGTGTTCTTCTTTTTACATACATTTCGCAATGGAAAAATAATTTATTTTAGAAATTACTTAACATCGTCGTATTCTATCTGCAATGTTTACTAAAATAGCAATTAAGTCACAAAGTTCGCAAAATGAAATTGACAAGCGTCTCAGCACGCCATAAATAAAAATAATAATAATAAGACATGAACACATGAAGACGCGACGCGAGCAGTACAAGCACAACAATAATAACACCAACAACAACAACAAAGAATGAAGAAGCTAAAAAACCCATTAGCCATTTACCAATTTAGGCCAAGATACGAGCCAGCGAGCATTCTTGAAGCTCACGTTCCTTGCCTTCACTCACAGTTGATTATAATTTTTATTATTATTTTATTTTGTGTTTTTTGGGTATTACTTCATCAACTCGAAGCCGTTGCTCGTGCAGTTTCTATTGTGGCGAATGCTTCCGCTGCTGCCCTGATAAGATATGTATGTATATATATATATATGTGTGTGTGTGTGTGTGTGTGTGTTGAAGTATGCCGTATTTTGGATAGGGAGAAGCAAGAACAAGAAAGCTCCCAATCCCAAGGTTGACATCTCTCTCCCTCTATCTCTCATTTAAGCAGATTGCTTCTGACAATAAAATATTGCGCGCTGCAGCTGTCAGCGCGAACCGGTTCCAAAAATAACGCACTCTCTCAAACACAGCACACGCACAGACTGCACTAATACCAGCATACATATTCAAGCATATCGTGCATTAGTATTTATGAGAGCTTTCCATATTTATTTATGATTGTTGTTGTTGGTGGTGGTGCTGCTCGTTCTAGCCGTGCTAACAATTTGTATTTTTTTTTATCTTATCTCACTTTTATTTCTGATGAATTACGTTGGCCCTTTACAATAACAAATTTAACGAAACAAGAATCGAAGATTCGTAGATATTTTCTAACTACAGTGTGAAGGCAAAGCGAGAAAGAGATGTTAAACTACACACACACACACACACACACACATCAATAGATTTGTCTCGCTTGTGTGAATGATGCCGCTTAAATTTTTGCGACGGTTGCTGCTTTTGCCGTTGCCTGCCTTCTTCTTTTCCGTCACCGCAGTTTTTTATTTGCAAGTTAAATGAAATGTATTTAAAAAAATAACGTTTTTATTGCTGATCATCGTTTGTTGCTTTTTGGGCAGGCATTTATTATACATACATATTTTCTTTTCGGTTATGAGACTGCTTGATGTATGCCACTTGACATTTGCTGACGATCGCTTTTGGCATATTTTACGTTCGTCATTTCTATTTTCGATCCGGCAATTGCAATGCTTACAATCTTTTTTTGAACTGCATGCAATGGTGGAATGAATGATGAAGAGTGAGCGGATGCAGCGTCAAGCACATCAACTTGACCTTTGCTATAACCCCATATGCGCGTGTTGTACAATTTATTTTGCAATTCATATGGCAAAGTAATTACTTTTCAACCGCATTCACACGACTGGGTACACACTTACATACTTACATGTGTGTGTGTGTGTGTGTGTATATACATACATACATATGTATGGCTGCAAGTGCAAGTGGGAAAGTAATCAGGTCATTTGGGAATTTTATGTGTGACAAATGTGTGTACACACTTCAATATGTATGTATGTACGTACATATGTATGTGTGTACACAGCCAGACATGCACATGCAGAGGCACTCGTATCAGTAAATATCAGCAAACAGTTAATAACATTGCTGGGCGTTCACCGGCTGCTAATGCGACAGGGCACATATACAATATTTCTGCCGCAATATAAAATAAACCGTTAAAGCGCCAAGCGTTAAATGCTTTGACTGACGACGCACCCGTGACGATGTTCCCCTTCCATTCTACCGCCACAGCGTCGCACGCATCAGTGCTTAATAGGGGGGCGGCGTGGGCGCGGCTTCTTTAGCTATGTATACGCACACACAAACATACATACATATGTACGTATACAATGTGCATACAGTTATGTGTGAATAGCTATAAATATAGATATTTGTATGTATGATGAATTTAGTGATGATTGATCGTGTGTATGTAAGTGTGTATGGTGTGAAGCTATTAAGTTTTTTTTAATTTTTAACCTTTTATCAACGCATGTTAATTAGTTCTTATTTAAAACTATTAGCATAATTGCCAACTATAATTGATATGCGTAAGTCGTAAAACAGCTGATTACGAGCGTTTAGCTTCGCACAGGTAATCGAATACAATTCAATTATTCAGCCACATTTGGCCGACTGGCGACTATTACAAGATTTCTATTTTAGGCAACAGCTGGCCGGCAACCTTGTAAGCAATGTGCGCTGTAAATGGAGTTGTATTGCACTACACAAACACACACACTAACACAATGCATGCGTGTGTGTGCGTACATATAGATTACCGGCTGTCGATAAATCAACAAGTCAAGCTAAGAGCAAACCTGATGACATCATCCCATATTCGCTGGTCAAATGCCACGCAGGCGTGCCCGCCGTTCGCATGCAAAATAATAGCGGCCTGGAACTGTGTGCACTTCCTCCTTCTGGCAGCAAAAGAGTATCGATGCTTGCACACATATGTATGCGTGTGTGTTTACATAATTTCGTATGTGTGTGTGTGTGTGTGTGTGCATATATCATGCGCCAACAATTCATCACGCAAAACGATATTGGGAATGATGATGTCACATGATTAAATCTACGGTGCAAACAGCAGTTGACGAACCTATGATGTGATAATAATAATAAATAAATAAAAAAAAAACTATGAAAATAATCAAAAATCAAATAGAAGATAATAAAAAAGAAATAAAATTCAGAAAAAGAAAAAGGAAATAAAGTTACGAACTATATAAAACAATAAATAAATGAAAAAACCCATAAGAAAAAAAAAATTGGCAAAGCTATATAAACGCCCGTCAAATTAAAAAAATAAAAAAATAAAAATTGACGAGCCTTAACAAAAAGCTCCAATAAAAAATATATAAATTAAAAATTTAATCAAAATAAATATAAAAAGAAATAAAAAGAATCTAAAATCAATTAAATAATAAATAAACAAATAAAGAAAAAAAATTATAAAAAATATAAGATGGATAAATTAAATAAATGCAAAATTTAATATGCAAAAATAAATTAAAATAAACAACTTTTAATATTATATATAAAAAGTAAATAAAAAAATGTAAATGAAAAATAAAAATTTTAAAGCAATCGAAATTCAATTAAATAATAAATAAAAAGAGAAAAAAAAATAAAAATAAATGAAAAATTGACCAACCTTAATAATTGTCCACTTTTATTTCGTCTCTTGCATAAAATACATAATATATGTATGCTTGTTTGTTTGCGCATTGTGCCATGCTTTGTTGTTTACTTTATCGAGCGGCCACTGTATGTTGACTTAATTCATTAAAATGAATTTGATTTATTTGTTTGCTAAACGCCTGGCACGCGATCGCCACTTATTATAGATAATTTATATTGATATTAAACCATACTTGACCCAATTAAACTAAATATATGTATATAAATGATATTAATGAATTATCATTAACTAGGCCTCGACCATTGATGGACGGCGCAAGGGCGCCTGCCTGTTCTGCCAGGAGTACTTCATGGATCTGTATCTGCTGGCCGAGCTGAAGACAATCAGCTTGAAGGTGACCACAGTGGACATGCAGAAGCCGCCGCCAGATTTTCGCACCAATTTCGAGGCGACCCATCCGCCGATTCTGATTGACAACGGCCTGGCCATACTGGAGAACGAGAAGATCGAACGGCACATCATGAAGCATATACCCGGCGGCTACAATCTGTTCGTCCAGGACAAGGAGGTGGCCACGCTGATCGAGAATCTGTATGTAAAGTTGAAGCTGATGCTGGTGAAGAAGGACGAGGCCAAGAACAATGCGCTGCTCACCCATTTGCGCAAGATTAACGATCATCTGGCCAATCGCAATACGCGCTTCCTGACGGGCGACACCATGTGCTGCTTCGACTGTGAGCTGATGCCGCGCCTGCAGCACATTCGGGTCGCTGGCAAATACTTTGTTGACTTTGAGATACCGGTAAGTGAAGCTGAAGCTTTATGCTCTCCTCCTTCAATCAGTCTCTGTTAACCCTCTCACTGTCTCTCTCTCTCTCTCTCTCTGTCTGTCTCTTTTGGTTTGGTGCAGACGCATTTGACGGCGCTGTGGCGTTACATGTATCACATGTATCAGCTGGACGCCTTCACACAATCGTGCCCAGCCGATCAGGACATTATCAATCACTATAAGCTGCAACAGGTGAGTAGTGTGTGAATACTTTAACTAGGCACTGTAACTATAGCTCTCCCTCTCTCCCTTTGCAGAGTCTCAAAATGAAGAAGCACGAGGAGCTGGAGACGCCCACATTTACCACATCCATTCCAATTGATATTTCGGAGTAAAGATTTATAGAGCCATGCACAGTTATTATTATTTTAAACTTCTACTTTTTTTTTTTTTTGACAACTTTACAACTACAATTCTACTATATATATATATATATATATATATATATATATATATATAAATATCAGCTACTTTATATAGAGAACGACCATTTCTAAATGACAACTATACGAAAAGAAACATAACATATATGTATATATATGTATATATATGTACTTATGTAATTTATACATCTATATATACATATATATGTATGTATGTGTGTGTATATATGTATACCATATAACTATATATATTATTATATAAACGCGAGTTTTGTAAGCAGCCACCGTTGCCTTTCTTCAAATTTTAATTTAAATTTGACTTGTATTTTTAACTTAATTGCCCGCCTGTGTGTACGTTTTGTTTAATTAATTAATTAATTTACCATATATATATATATATACTTATCTGAATATGTATGTATTTGATATACATTGGCATTACACATACCTGTGTATGTATTTAATACAGCTGTGAAAGCTTTTCATAACATCAATCGACGTTCTTTGAGTCCTCACAACACCTCGCCTCTCCCAGACAACTTTTAATTTGATTTCTTTTTTTTTTAAATTATTGTTTTTGTTTCAGCAAGGAGCTATATTCTATGTAAGCAATAAATATAATTAACCATTTTTTTTTTTTAATTTGCTTCTTTATTTTTTATTTTTTTGGCTCCCTGGCGCAAGTTGCCATTTTGTTTGCTTTTAATTTTTATTTAATACCATAACAAGGAAAAAAAAGAATATGAGAAGAGGAAATTAAGAGTATTTTTTGTATTAAGTGAAAAATGATAAATAAAACAAAAACAATTTGAAATACACAGTTGTGTTTTTTTTTTTCATTCGGGAAGAAAATTTAATCGTAAAGGCGGTGTTTTAAGCTTAACGTATTTTGCATTTGAGTCGATAACATTGTGATGCCATAGTGCGCATGTGCCGCCATTCGCTGTTATCGATAACAAAAGCCGCAATATGTTTAATTGGTCATTGTCATAGAACTAATTATCGCAAAACTTTTATTTAATTTATTATTTAAATATCAAATGTTTAGCATTGCTAGTTCATTACACAACATTGTATATTTCTTAGTCTTTTTTTCTTTAATTTTATTCCGATATGATCTCATAAGTAAATGCGTTTCTGTACATAAACATGATCAGTTTACATTTCGATTTCAATTTAGCTATCAAGTGAATTCGTATTTATTTAATTTTAAGAAAATTTAATAGCCGTATTTAGTTCAATAATATAATTTTAAACAAATAAATTAATTTTGAATTCAATTAGTTTAAAAAATATATCGCATGCAATATGCGCAAGACAGTGATCGCGGAACCAGTGTGGTTCAATGTTTTCACCCTCGTTATTGTGATATAACAACTTTTTGTGGAATGAAACGACTGAGAAACGGTTCCAAGTGCCTCGTGTACGTTAGTGATAGACAAGCGGGCACACTTACACGATGGTATTTTTAGGTGCAACTCTGCTTCGTAACATTCACAAGTCGTCGGCACTTCGCTTTGCTGCGTCCGCCATTTTACCTCAAAAATCTATAACCCCAGCTCGAATTGCCAGTAACAGAGGTCAGGTTGCAATTTGGAATTCAGTTTGTTCGCGAATATTCGAAGGAGTCGAAAATGAGTACTTTACCGCGAGTATTCTTCGATATGACCGCCGATGGCGAGCCCGTCGGTAGGATAGTAATGGAGGTGAGTTAACTAATTTTGCCGGTTTTTTTTAATTTTCATCATTATTTGCAATGGATGGTTAACTTTTGCAGTAATTTACAGAATGTGCCTGCATATGTGTATACACATATCTAGTATACACGTGTGTACGTGCCATATATATACATACATATGTACATACTTTTGTGTACATACGCTCATTTTTAAAGTTTACAGTATGTTTGCACGAGAGAGAGGAAAAAAACACGTGATTAATTATTTATATTGTAGGCTTATGGTGTCCTTTCATACTCACATACTGAAACTAATTACATTAAATACACAAGTGCATATTTGCCTATATATGTGTGTGGATGACTTAAGTGGCAATTACCGTTTAGTCACCTTTGAGTTGTGTATACACGCGTACATACATATACATTTTAATATAAAATGCATGTATTCATGTATGTACGTATGTATACACACACACAAGCACACGCATACCGGGTTAAATGGGCGTGTATGTGTTGAGATAGATAGCACAATTAAAGTTCGCCGCTTATATTTTTAGTTGCCGAGTGGAATATATGCCAAGTAATGCAGTTCATATCAGCTAATTATTTTTTTTTTCCCAAGTTAATACAATGAAAGAAAAGTGACAAGAATGCCGGCATTTCTATATATATATGGATGTACACACAAATCAATACAGGCAAACATAACCTCAATTTCTAAACGTAGAAAGGCTGCATGTATGTATGTCATGCGATACATGCATAGGAGTGTGTGTGAGCGTGTGTGTGTGTAAATAATTCGCTAAACCCGTTTGACTTTGACGAATAAAGTTTATAGAAAGAAATGATTTAATTTTGATGATGTAATTGGCTTACGTCAATTTAATTTTTTAAATATATAATTTAGCATTTAGACAATAGACAATTTCGGTGACACCCCACGCGCCAACTCGCCGCTGCAATTAAATTCCCGTATGTGACTGTGTGTGTGTGTGTGTGTGTGGTGTGTGAGAGAGAGAGAGAGAGAGAGAGTGTGTGAGAGAGACTTTATTGTGAGTGTATTGGTTTGGTAATTTCCGGTCATTGTACACATTATATTTACAAATATATTTATAACAATATGTGCATTCATTTGATTTTATGTGTATTTAATTGAAGAACTTGTCTAACCTTTTATTATTATTTTTGTTTATTCAATTTCTTAGCTGCGCTCTGACGTCGTGCCGAAGACAGCGGAGAATTTCCGTGCTCTGTGCACCGGCGAGAAGGGCTTCGGTTATAAGGGCTCCAGTTTCCATCGCGTCATTCCAAACTTCATGTGCCAGGGCGGCGATTTCACCAATCACAATGGCACTGGCGGCAAGTCCATCTATGGCAACAAGTTCCCCGATGAGAACTTCCGCCTGAAGCACACCGGACCCGGCATCCTGTCGATGGCGAACGCTGGCGCCAACACCAATGGCTCCCAGTTCTTCATTTGCACCGTGAAGACCGCTTGGCTAGACAACAAGCACGTCGTCTTGGCGAGGTCGTCGAGGGCCTGGACGTTGTCAAGAAGATCGAGTCGTACGGCTCCCAGTCCGGCAAGACCACAAAGAAGATTGTGGTCGAAGACTGTGGTGCACTTTAGATGCAAAATTCTGTTAAGACGAAAGTTCGTTCGCATTTTCTCCAATTTTTTTTTACCAATTACTGTAATAATATGAAATACACAACATATTTTCAATAGACATTTTATGTTATCAATCAATATCGATGATATATATATATATTCATGAATATATATCTTATATATATATATATATAATGGGCAACATTTCAGGTAAACATTGTCAATGTCTCTCGGTAGTAAAAACGATTCTAAGCAAACCTAACTAACTAACTAAAGCGAGAAAGCAACCCAATTGGCCTGACTATCATATGAGATCTAATTTGAATGCTCAATTCAAGCATTTTGTATTTGTGTTTAATCCTAAGTGCAAAAAATATGAAATTCTATCGTATATCGTAAATATTGTATACGCCACACGCATGAAGGATTTCGTGTGCGTCGTGACTCTGAAGGACACGAGAAGTTCTCGTGTCCAATTGTTGTATTTTTCATGCATTTACATACATACCTATATATATACATATATATACCCTTGTGATTTGACACAATTTGAAGAACTTGCATTAGCATGAAGTGCCCTCAGTAATGAAATACCCTAATTAACATGTAGTTTAACAACAAGTTAAACCAGATACTACTACTATAACATCTATGTTTTTTGAAACTCAATTTTACCAACGTCAAATTTATAATTTCGTCTTAATAAAGTGAATTAGAAAGAAATTAAATAAAACCGTATGAACCGACTTTTACTGCAGGCGCATTAATCAGATATCATAAGATATTAGCAATCATTTTCAAATTTTATTTTACATTGTTAGAGATGGGTTCGTGATAGCACGTCTGGAATCACGAATGCTCATCTAAAGATATCACAAGCACAAAATTGCTTTTTTTTTTAAGATTTCATTAACTTTTTGTTAATTTTGAAATACATTTACTGAGCTGAGCTCAAAGCACGAATGGCTCCAATTTCTATAATTGTAAAGTTTCATAAATTCAATATAGCAATATGTAAGTATATATATATATATCTTTCAAAATAATAATATAGTATTCTAAGCTTAATCCTTAGCGCATGGAAGCCTATTGGAAAAAGATCTCAGCACTGCTCAATGTGGCATAGAGTAAATTGTATTCCTGCTCAAAGGCATTCACATGCCTCTCGGTGATGGCCACGGTCTGCAGCAGCTTCTCATCGGTGGCCGTGGTATGTGTGGAATTGCTCTGGTTCTGGGCTTGGGCAGCCAGCGTATTCTTGAGCTTGAGGCGCTCGGCATTCAATTGTTGTGTGGTCGTCAGTTGCCAGCCGAGCTCGTGGAAATCGCCCAGCTGATTGAGCATATTGAGAATGTAGACAAGGCCAATGGCGAAGCCATCCTCGAAGAGCGAACACTTGGACTGATCCTTTTTGTACATTTTCAGCTTCTCCTTGACCCGATAGTCGATGTAGTTCATGATCAAAGCGGGCGTTATGAGAAAGAATGTGCGCAGATGATGATTGTGTGGATTGCACAGAAAGGGCTGGAAGCCTTGCATCAATAGCTGCCAAAGGAAACAAATTTGGAATATTGCTCAAGGAATAGTTGTTGCCGTAGTTCTACCTTAAAGTAGTTGGTACACTCGGAATAGCACTCCTTGAGATGCTCCACACTTTTCTCGTATTCCCTGATGGCACCCAGAGTCGTAGGATCCAAGTCTTTGTCCTCGCTTCTCATAAAGTTGCTGTTGAATTTGCACATAAAGGAACGACTTCTGAAGTTGGCATTTTTACTGCCCGATTGCAGCAGACGCACATAGCCCACAGCATTACCTGTAGCAGGATAAGGCCGGATATAGATTAGCATTGGACTTCAATGATATTTGAGAGTCTATCGAGAAAAAAAAAAACCCACCAACTTGTGTTATAACCTTCCTAAAGAGATCCATATACGTCTCCCCATTGTTGGACACGCCCAGTTTGCGTATTTTCTTGATGAAACTCTCGGCCCTCTCGTAGGGATACGATTGATAGGGTTTATTATGCTTGGTCTCGGCATGATAGCGATATTCCTTCAGGAGTCGCGACTTTATATGCTCGTCGTGCAGGAATGTTGAGAACGTATAGAACTTCTGGCGCAAGAACTGATAGATGAAGTTCACGGTCGTATTTATAATGCCCGTGCCATGGGTCTGCACGGAGTTGGCCACATGACGCGTTCCAATTATATCCAAATGCTTGCTACGACTTTGCATCTCCACAAACAATTGCAAGTTCATATTGTAGGCGTAGGTGGAGGCAAACGTATGAATATTCCGCATTATCTGAAGCACTTCAATTCCCTAATCCCAAGGTTGACATCTCTCTCCCTCTATCTCTCATCTTAAGCAGATTGCTTTCTGACAATAAATATTGCGCGCTTGCAGCTGTCAGCGCGAAACCGGTTCCAAAAATACTAGCCACTCTCTCAACAACAGCACACGCAAGATCTGATAATACCAGCCAGTACGATATTCAAAAGCATATCGTGCATTAGTATTTATCGAGAACTTTCCATATTTATTTATGATTGTATGTTGTTGCGAATGTGGTGCTGTAGTTTAATTAGCCGATGTAACAATTAGTATTTTTTTTTTATCTTATCTAACTTTTATTCGGTGAATTACGTGGCCTTTACAATAACAAATTGAACGAAACAGAGAATCGAAAGATTCGTAGAAGATATTGTCTAACACAGTGTGCAAGGGCAAAGCGAGGATGAAAGAGATGTTTGTTAAACTACACACACACACACACACACACACATCAATAGATTGTCTCGTTAGATAGTGAATGATTGCCGCCTTAAATTGTGCGACGGTTGCACTAGACTTTTGTTTGTCCCGTTGCCTGCCTTCTTACTTTTCGTAACCGGCAGTTTTTTATTATGCAAGCTCATGTTAAGATGAAATAGTATTTAAAAAAATAACGTTTTATTGCTGATCATCGTTTGTTGCCTTTTTTGGACATGGCATTTATTATACATACATATTTTCCTATTTAGGTTATGAGACTGCTTGAATGTATGCCACGTGACATCTTGCCTGCGATTCTCGCTTTGCCGCAATATTTTACGTTCGTCATTCTATTTCGATCCGCAATTGCAATGCTTACATCTTTTTTTTTGAACTGCATGCAATGGTGGAATAAATGATGCAAGATGGATGCAGAGTGACGATGCAGCCGTCAAGCACATCAACTTGACCTTTGCCATAACCCATATGAGCCTGTGTGTACAATTTATTTTGCAATTCATGATGGCCCAAAGTAATAATTTTCAACCGCATTCATCACGAAGAGGTAGTACACACTTACATACTTACATGTTGTGTGTGTGTGTGTGTTGTCCCCCACCCCAACTATACATACATACATATGTATGGCGCAAGGCAGTGGGAAAGTAATTCGGTCATTGGGAATTCTATGTGTCGAAAAATGTAATGTTGCTACACACTTACAATATGTATGTATGTACAGTACATATGTAGTGGTACACAGCCAGCACATGACACACATGACTAGAATGGCACATCGTATCACAGTAAATATCAGACAAACAGATTAATACATTGCTACGGGCGCTTTCACGGCTGCTAATGCGACAGACGGCCCACCACAGATACAATATTTTCTGCCGCAATCTATAATATAACCGTTTAAAGCGCCAAGCGTTTATTAAATGCTTTGACTGACCGACGCAACCCGTGACAGAGTCCCCTTCCATTACTACGACCACAGCGATGCGCACGCATCAGTGCTTAATAGGGGGGCGGGCGTGCGGAGCCGGCTTTCTTAGCTATTGTAACGCACACACAAACAACATACATATGTCGTATACAATGACTGCATACAGTATATGTGTGAATAGTATAAATAATAGATATTTGTATGATATGATGAATTTAGTGAATAGATTGCATCGTGTATATGTAAGTGACCTTGTATGGTGTGAAGCTATAAGTTTTTTTTAATTTATTAACCTTTTACAAGCTGTTAATAGCTTCCTTATTTAACTATTAGCATAATATGCCAACTATCATATGATAATAGCGTAAGTCGTAAAACAGATGATTACGATCGTTAGCTTCGCACAGGTAATCGAATACATTCAATATTCAGCCACATTTGAGCGACTGGCCGACTATTACAAGATTCTCTATTTTAGGCAAAGCTGGCCGCAACCTTCGTAGCCACATGTGCGCTGCTAAATAGGAGTTTGATTGCACTACACAACACACACACTAACACAATGCATGCGTGTGTGTGCGTACATATAGATTACCGGCTGTCGATAAATCAACAAGTCAAGCTAAGAGCAAACCTGATGACATCATCCCATATTCGCTGGTCAAATGCCACGCAGGCGTGCCCGCCGTTCGCATGCAAAATAATAGCGGCCTGGAACTGTGTGCACTTCCTCCCTTCTGGCAGCAAAAGAGTATCGATGCTTGCACACATATGTATGCGTGTGTGTTTACATAATTTCGTATGTGTGTGTGTGTGTGTGTGTGTGCATATATCATGCGCCAACAATTCATCACGCAAAACGATATTGGGAATGATGATGTCACATGATTAAATCTACGGTGCAAACAGCAGTTGACGAACCTATGTGTGATAATAATAATAAATAAATAAAAAAAAAACTATGAAAATAATCAAAAATCAAATAGAAGATAATAAAAAGAAATAAAATTCAGAAAAAGAAAAAGGAAATAAAGTTACGAACTATATAAAACAATAAATAAATGAAAAAACCCATAAGAAAAAAAAAAATTGGCCAAAGCTATATAAACGCCCGTCAAATTAAAAAAATAAAAAAATAAAATTGACGAGCCTTAACAAAAAGCTCCAATAAAAAATATATAAATTAAAAATTTAATCAAAATAAATATAAAAAGAAATAAAAAGAATCTAAAAATCAATTAAATCATAAATAAACAAATAAAGAAAAAAAATTATAAAAAATATAAGATGGATAATTAAATAAATGCAAAATTTAATATGCAAAATAAATAAAATAAACAACTTTTAATATTATATATAAAAAGTAAATAAAAAATGTAAATGAAAAATAAAATTTTCTAAAGCAATCGGAAATTCAATTTAAATAATAAATAAAAAGAGAAAAAAAAATAAAATAAATGAAAAATTGACCAACCTTAATAATTGTCCACTTTTATTTCGTCTCTTGCATAAAATACATAATATATGTATGCTTGTTGTTTGCGCATTGTGCCATGCTTTGTTGTTTACTTTATCGAGCGGCCACTGTATGTTGACTTAATCATTAAAATGAATTTGATTTATTTGTTTGCTAAACGCCTGCACGCGAATCGCCACTTATTATAGATAATTTATATTGATATTAAACCATACTTGACCCAATTAAACTAAATATATGTATATAAATGATATTAATGAATTATCATTAACTAGGCCTCGACCATTGATGGACGGCGGCAAGGGCGCCTGCCTGTTCTGCCAGGGAGTACTTCATGGATCTGTATCTGCTGGCCGAAGCTGAAGACAATCAGCTTGAAGGTGACCACAGTGGACATGCAGAAGCCGCCGCCAGATTTTCGCACCAATTTCGAGGCGACCCATCCGCCGATTCTGATTGACAACGGCCTGGCCATACGTGGAGAACGAGAAGATCGAACGGCACATCATGAAGCATATACCCGGGCCGGCTACAATCTGTTCGTCCAGGACAAGGAGGTGGCCACGCTGATCGAGAATCTGTATGTAAAGTTGAAGCTGATGCTGGTGAATGAAGCGACGAGGCCAAGAACAATGCGCTGCTCTCACCCATTTGCGCAAGATTAACGATAATCTGGCCAATCGCAATACGCGCTTCCTGACGGGCGACACCATGTGCTGCTTCGACTGTGAGCTGATGCCGCGCCTGCAGCACATTCGGGGTCGCTGGCAAATACTTTGTTGACTTTGAGATACCGGTAAGTGAAGCTGAAGCTTTATGCTCTTCCCTCCTTCAATCAGTCTCTGTTAACCCTCTCACTGTCTCTCTCTCTCTCTCTCTCTGTCTGTCTCTTTTGGTTTGGTGCAGACGCATTTGACGGCGCTGTGGCGTTACATGTATCACATGTATCAGCTGGACGCCTTCACACAATCGTGCCCAGCCGATCAGGACATTATCAATCACTATAAGCTGCAACAGGTGAGTAGTGTGTGAATACTTTAACTAGGCACTGTAACTATAGCTCTCCCTCTCTCCCTTTGCAGAGTCTCAAAATGAAGAAGCACGAGGAGCTGGAGACGCCCACATTTACCACATCCATTCCAATTGATATTTCGGAGTAAAGATTTATAGAGCCATGCACAGTTATTATTATTTTAAACTTCTACTTTTTTTTTTTTTTGACAACTTTACAACTACAATTCTACTATATATATATATATATATATATATATATATATATATAAATATCAGCTACTTTATATAGAGAACGACCATTTCTAAATGACAACTATACGAAAAGAAACATAACATATATGTATATATATGTATATATATGTACTTATGTAATTTTATAATCTATATATACATATATATGTATGTATGTGTGTGTATATATGTATACCATATAACTATATATATTATTATATAAACGCGAGTTTTGTAAGCAGCCACCGTTGCCTTTCTTCAAATTTTAATTTAAATTTGACTTTGTATTTTTAACTTAATTGCCCGCCTGTGTGTACGTTTTGTTTAATTAATTAATTAATTTACCATATATATATATATATACTTATCTGAATATGTATGTATTTGATATACATTGGCATTACACATACCTGTGTATGTATTTAATACAGCTGTGAAAGCTTTTCATAACATCAATCGACGTTCTTTGAGTCCTCACAACACCTCGCCTCTCCCAGACAACTTTTAATTTGATTTCTTTTTTTTTTAAATTATTGTTTTTGTTTCAGCAAGGAGCTATATTCTATGTAAGCAATAAATATAATTAACCATTTTTTTTTTTAATTTGCTTCTTTATTTTTTATTTTTTTGGCTCCCTGGCGCAAGTTGCCATTTTGTTTGCTTTTAATTTTTATTTAATACCATAACAAGGAAAAAAAAGAATATGAGAAGAGGAAATTAAGAGTATTTTTTGTATTAAGTGAAAAATGATAAATAAAACAAAAACAATTTGAAATACACAGTTGTGTTTTTTTTTTTTCATTCGGGAAGAAAATTTAATCGTAAAGGCGGTGTTTTAAGCTTAACGTATTTTGCATTTGAGTCGATAACATTGTGATGCCATAGTGCGCATGTGCCGCCATTCGCTGTTATCGATAACAAAAGCCGCAATATGTTTAATTGGTCATTGTCATAGAACTAATTATCGCAAAACTTTTATTTAATTTATTATTTAAATATCAAATGTTTAGCATTGCTAGTTCATTACACAACATTGTACATTTCTTAGTCTTTTTTTTTTTTAATTTTATTCCGATATGATCTCATAAGTAAATGCGTTTCTGTACATAAACATGATCAGTTTACATTTCGATTTCAATTTAGCTATCAAGTGAATTCGTATTTATTTAATTTTAAGAAAATTTAATAGCCGTATTTAGTTCAATAATATAATTTTAAACAAATAAATTAATTTTGAATTCAATTAGTTTAAAAAATATATCGCATGCAATATGCGCAAGACAGTGATCGCGGAACCAGTGTGGTTCAATGTTTTCACCCTCGTTATTGTGATATAACAACTTTTTGTGGAATGAAACGACTGAGAAACGGTTCCAAGTGCCTCGTGTACGTTAGTGATAGACAAGCGGGCACACTTACACGATGGTATTTTTAGGTGCAACTCTGCTTCGTAACATTCACAAGTCGTCGGCACTTCGCTTTGCTGCGTCCGCCATTTTACCTCAAAAATCTATAACCCCAGCTCGAATTGCCAGTAACAGAGGTCAGTTGCAATTTGGAATTCAGTTTGTTCGCGAATATTCGAAGGAGTCGAAAATGAGTACTTTACCGCGAGTATTCTTCGATATGACCGCCGATGGCGAGCCCGTCGGTAGGATAGTAATGGAGGTGAGTTAACTAATTTTGCCGGTTTTTTTTTTAATTTTCATCATTATTTTGCAATGGATGGTTAACTTTTGCAGTAATTTACAGAATGTGCCTGCATATGTGTATACACATATCTAGTATACACGTGTGTACGTGCCATATATATACATACATATGTACATACTTTTGTGTACATACGCTCATTTTTAAAGTTTACAGTATGTTTGCACGAGAGAGAGGAAAAAAACACGTGATTAATTATTTATATTGTAGGCTTATGGTGTCCTTTCATACTCACATACTGAAACTAATTACATTAAATACACAAGTGCATATTTGCCTATATATGTGTGTGGATGACTTAAGTGGCAATTACCGTTTAGTCACCTTTGAGTTGTGTATACACGCGTACATACATATACATTTTAATATAAAATGCATGTATTCATGTATGTACGTATGTATACACACACACAAGCACACGCATACCGGGTTAAATGGGCGTGTATGTGTTGAGATAGATAGCACAATTAAAGTTCGCCGCTTATATTTTTAGTTGCCGAGTGGAATATATGCCAAGTAATGCAGTTCATATCAGCTAATTATTTTTTTTTTCCCAAGTTAATACAATGAAAGAAAAGTGACAAGAATGCCGGCATTTCTATATATATATGGATGTACACACAAATCAATACAGGCAAACATAACCTCAATTTCTAAACGTAGAAAGGCTGCATGTATGTATGTCATGCGATACATGCATAGGAGTGTGTGTGAGCGTGTGTGTGTGTAAATAATTCGCTAAACCCGTTTGACTTTGACGAATAAAGTTTATAGAAAGAAATGATTTAATTTTGATGATGTAATTGGCTTACGTCAATTTAATTTTTTAAATATATAATTTAGCATTTAGACAATAGACAATTTCGGTGACACCCCACGCGCCAACTCGCCGCTGCAATTAAATTCCCGTATGTGACTGTGTGTGTGTGTGTGTGTGTGTGTGTGAGAGAGAGAGAGAGAGAGAGAGTGTGTGAGAGAGACTTTATTGTGAGTGTATTGGTTTGGTAATTTTCCGGTCATTGTACACATTATATTTACAAATATATTTATAACAATATGTGCATTCATTTGATTTTATGTGTATTTAATTGAAGAACTTGTCTAACCTTTTATTATTATTTTTGTTTATTTCAATTTCTTAGCTGCGCTCTGACGTCGTGCCGAAGACAGCGGAGAATTTCCGTGCTCTGTGCACCGGCGAGAAGGGCTTCGGTTATAAGGGCTCCAGTTTCCATCGCGTCATTCCAAACTTCATGTGCCAGGGCGGCGATTTCACCAATCACAATGGCACTGGCGGCAAGTCCATCTATGGCAACAAGTTCCCCGATGAGAACTTCCGCCTGAAGCACACCGGACCCGGCATCCTGTCGATGGCGAACGCTGGCGCCAACACCAATGGCTCCCAGTTCTTCATTTGCACCGTGAAGACCGCTTGGCTAGACAACAAGCACGTCGTCTTTGGCGAGGTCGTCGAGGGCCTGGACGTTGTCAAGAAGATCGAGTCGTACGGCTCCCAGTCCGGCAAGACCACAAAGAAGATTGTGGTCGAAGACTGTGGTGCACTTTAAGATGCAAAATTCTGTTAAGACGAAAGTTCGTTCGCATTTTCTCCAATTTTTTTTTACCAATTACTGTAATAATATGAAATACACAACATATTTTCAATAGACATTTTATGTTATCAATCAATATCGATGATATATATATATATTCATGAATATATATCTTATATATATATATAATATAATGGGCAACATTTCAGGTAAACATTGTCAATGTCTCTCGGTAGTAAAAACGATTCTAAGCAAACCTAACTAACTAACTAAAGCGAGAAAGCAACCCAATTGGCCTGACTATCATATGAGATCTAATTTGAATGCTCAATTCAAGCATTTTGTATTTGTGTTTAATCCTAAGTGCAAAAAATATGAAAATTCTATCGTAATATCGTAAATATTGTATACGCCACACGCATGAAGGATTTCGTGTGCGTCGTTGACTCTGAAGGACACGAGAAGTTCTCGTGTCCAATTGTTGTATTTTTCATGCATTTACATACATACCTATATATATACATATATATACCCTTGTGATTTGACACAATTTGAAGAACTTGCATTAGCATGAAGTGCCCTCAGTAATGAAATACCCTAATTAACATGTAGTTTAACAACAAGTTAAACCAGATACTACTACTATAACATCTATGTTTTTTGAAACTCAATTTTACCAACGTCAAATTTATAATTTCGTCTTAATAAAGTGAAATTAGAAAGAAATTAAATAAAACCGTATGAAACCGACTTTTACTGCAGGCGCATTAATCAGATATCATAAGATATTAGCAATCATTTTCAAATTTTATTTTACATTGTTAGAGATGGGTTCGTGATAGCACGTCTGGAATCACGAATGCTCATCTAAAGATATCACAAGCACAAAATTGCTTTTTTTTTTAAGATTTCATTAACTTTTTGTTAATTTTGAAATACATTTACTGAGCTGAGCTCAAAGCACGAATGGCTCCAATTTCTATAATTGTAAAGTTTCATAAATTCAATATAGCAATATGTAAGTATATATATATATATATCTTTCAAAATAATAATATAGTATTCTAAGCTTAATCCTTAGCGCATGGAAGCCTATTGGAAAAAGATCTCAGCACTGCTCAATGTGGCATAGAGTAAATTGTATTCCTGCTCAAAGGCATTCACATGCCTCTCGGTGATGGCCACGGTCTGCAGCAGCTTCTCATCGGTGGCCGTGGTATGTGTGGAATTGCTCTGGTTCTGGGCTTGGGCAGCCAGCGTATTCTTGAGCTTGAGGCGCTCGGCATTCAATTGTTGTGTGGTCGTCAGTTGCCAGCCGAGCTCGTGGAAATCGCCCAGCTGATTGAGCATATTGAGAATGTAGACAAGGCCAATGGCGAAGCCATCCTCGAAGAGCGAACACTTGGACTGATCCTTTTTGTACATTTTCAGCTTCTCCTTGACCCGATAGTCGATGTAGTTCATGATCAAAGCGGGCGTTATGAGAAAGAATGTGCGCAGATGATGATTGTGTGGATTGCACAGAAAGGGCTGGAAGCCTTGCATCAATAGCTGCCAAAGGAAACAAAATTTGGAATATTGCTCAAGGAATAGTTGTTGCCGTAGTTCTACCTTAAAGTAGTTGGTACACTCGGAATAGCACTCCTTGAGATGCTCCACACTTTTCTCGTATTCCCTGATGGCACCCAGAGTCGTAGGATCCAAGTCTTTGTCCTCGCTTCTCATAAAGTTGCTGTTGAATTTGCACATAAAGGAACGACTTCTGAAGTTGGCATTTTTACTGCCCGATTGCAGCAGACGCACATAGCCCACAGCATTACCTGTAGCAGGATAAGGCCGGATAATAGATTAGCATTGGACTTCAATGATATTTGAGAGTCTATCGAGAAAAAAAAAACCCACCAACTTGTGTTATAACCTTCCTAAAGAGATCCATATACGTCTCCCCATTGTTGGACACGCCCAGTTTGCGTATTTTCTTGATGAAACTCTCGGCCCTCTCGTAGGGATACGATTGATAGGGTTTATTATGCTTGGTCTCGGCATGATAGCGATATTCCTTCAGGAGTCGCGACTTTATATGCTCGTCGTGCAGGAATGTTGAGAACGTATAGAACTTCTGGCGCAAGAACTGATAGATGAAGTTCACGGTCGTATTTATAATGCCCGTGCCATGGGTCTGCACGGAGTTGGCCACATGACGCGTTCCAATTATATCCAAATGCTTGCTACGACTTTGCATCTCCACAAACAATTGCAAGTTCATATTGTAGGCGTAGGTGGAGGCAAACGTATGAATATTCCGCATTATCTGAAGCACGTCAATGCCCTAAATAAAGAAAATTATTTAGTATAAAGAATATGCATTATTTGGATAATAATTAAAGTTATTGTTATAGCTAAAGAATATGGCTAATAATTTATATAGTATTCAACAATCTATAAAAGTGAAACAGTCCTCTAAACAAATGTAAAATGATTCATATAAATAATTTTTGCTGTCTTGAATCTTCAGATCTTTGAGCTATTCAGATATTTAAAGCGTTTTCTGTGTTTATCATAAATTGTTTTAAATAGTTTTTTTCAGCTCTTATCCAATTTGTTTCACAACAAATTACACTTTATATTTAATTACTTCACCTGATCAATTATCTGATTGGGCAAATAGTCGTCGACAGGGCGCAATTGTAGTAGTTTATTGGCGAGATGACGCATCTTCTCATATGACTTCCAGTCGTGTGGTGCAATTGTTGTTAAATTATAGAACGTGGCCGTAAAATAGTTCTCAAGATTATCTAACATAGGAACAAAGTTATTAACTCTCCCTATACATATATATGAGAAATTGAAGTAATGTGGAAACCTTTTAGTATGCTGTAAGAGCCATTTACTTCCATTGCCGGCACTTCAATGCAGTTCCTGTAGTCGAACGTCGTTTGGGTGAACGGATGCTCCTGGCTCAGGAATAGATGTGACAATGCCTCGACACGTAGAAGATATTCCAGATGATTGGACAGGAAATCTCGCTCGCAGTCCAGTAATCTCTGTGTGGTCAGGCTGTGGGGATCGGTCAGCTTGAATATGCCCAGATTTTTGTCCAATTTGTTGCTGGCTGCAAACAGATTCTAACGTTTGGGAAATTCACATTAATTGCGCCATTTAAATGGAGAATGCAAATTGCTGCACCTACCTGGAGGAGATAGGGATTACGCTGTTGTTGCACATACTCCTTGAGTCCGGCATCGGAGCTTAGCGTCAGCGACTCGTAGTTGCTGATCAATGGCGTCGCATCGAACTGGCCCAGTATATTCCTTTGCAAGCGACAGAGATTTTGGGTGCGCAGCGAAATGGAATTGAGCAGCTTCTGCTTGTCGGCGGGCAGCGTGCGATCCTTGCCCAGATATTCGCTCAGAGCCAAATTCACGATGTTCAGCTGCCGCTCGTTGGGATAACCCTTGATGGATTTCTCTGACAATTTTAACGTAGTCAGAATGTTAATCTTCTTCTGCATTAGCTTGAGATCCACAATACTCTTCTTGGTCAGCATCAGCAGATGCTGAATCTTTTGCTTTTGCCACTGCAGCACTCTGCTCAGGAGGCGAATGCATAGAATTTGATTGTCAGTGAATGTTTTCTGCAGCACTTGCAGGTATTGTAAGAGTTTACAGATCGTGAATAAGGTGGCTTTGCTCACGGTCAGATTCAGTGTGAAATGACGCTTGACCAGGCCGTCGATGAGGCCATTCACCTGATTGGCATAGCCTTGGCCCTGGATAATCAGTTTCGCGAAACTCTTCAGCTGACCAAAGCTGCCGTCCATGAATACCCTTTGCATGCTGATCGACCACAAGGCCAGCTGGGTGCCCAGTTGACGGCATCTCCGGAAATCGTTGCCATTTATGCGCTCCACTGTGGCCAGATATTGCTTGAGATTATCCTGCGGCTTATCCTGCGCCTTGAGTAACGTCTTTGCATGCTTTGTGATGAATGCATGCGGCGACCAATAGACATTTCGCTCCACGGGTACACGCTGATAGCGCAACAGTGTGTCCAGCGCGTTCTTCATCAGCTTGCCGTCCAGCAGGATGCCAAGCTGATGTAGCACGCAGATAAATGCGGTGAGTCGCAGCAAATGCTGCGGATCCTCGTAGTGCTTAAAGTCGTGAGCCTGCTCCGCTTCCAGGCAGCTCAACAGCTTGCGTATATACGCATTGGAATGTTGTGTTATGTAATTAACGTTGGCATCCTTCAGATTCAGCTGTCGCTTGGTCTCCAGCAAGCTGTGCAGAAATATCTGTCGAATTCGATAAATTAGTTTAGCTTAGCTTTAACTATTTATATCATGCCCTTTGCTTACCTTAAAGATATTGCCAGTTATCACATTTTCTATATCATTGAGCGACGTCTCCAGGCCATTCAGCTCAAAGCTGCTGCAATTCTCATATGTCTCGCTGTTCTTGGCCAACGTCTGCAGCCATTTCCTGTAGAAGCTCCATTTGTTTGATATGTTCGACTGTTCGGTGAGCTCGTTAAATATCAAAATATGCTGCAACAGCTCGGCCATTGCATCAAAGATGTTCTGCACGAAAAATATATTCGCATGCAATTATTAACAGTTAATTTACCGCTATATTTCATACGATACTCACAAAGAGATGCGCCTCGTGTATATCGATAGCGATGGACGCATAGCTTGTGATCTGTTTCCAAATATTCTGGAGCACAGCGATCGCTCGCTTGAGCATGAAATAAACCTGGCAGAAGAAATCAATGGCCGTGCTCATTTCACACAATATGTGCTCCATGCCCATATTTGGGCTTATGCCCAGTGAAATTTGCAAATTCTCTATCTGATTGCTTGTGCTCAGGAATTTCAATTGCAATTTTTGGGCGCTTTTGCTCAAGTCGTTGCACTGATTGCACAAATTGGACAAAGTTGTCAGAGGTTTGTTGGCCAGCAGCTCCGCCTCGGTGAGTCTCAGATTAAAATTACCATTTATACTATCGTCCTCTATGTACTTGATCTCTATAGCCGGCACCACAGATGTCAACAATTGCTCCTCTGCGCCATTGTTGAGCAATTGTTGTCGTAACAATTGCATTTTGCTATCGTGTTGCTCCATAAATGTGCCATAGTCCTTTAGAATGTCTTCGGCAAATATGGCTGCATTAAAGAATGACAAAATTAATGTAACACAATCTGTTTATATTGCAATTAAATACATACATAAGGAACTCTGTTTCATTTTGCTGTTTGTAATTTGTGTTTGGACTTTTCTTTGTTATTAATCGAACTGATGACATCTTTTAAATGGGCGAGTTTCAACTGCGTTATCGATACTTGATTACTTGTTATGAAATATCGACTAAAAATACTGCACACAAACAGGTCTAATTTGCTGAATTAGTTTCCAATTGGATTTACTTACTTTTCATGATTGGAGTTTTTGAGCACAGAATTTATAGATGAAAACTCAATTTTGTACAACTATTTTTTTTTTCTGAATAGATCATTCTTTTATCTAGCTTACATTCAATAAACTAACTCTATTCTAGAATTGTATATTAACAGTTGGCTTAATTATTTTATTGCTTTTACTTTCTGAACATGTATTTTGTGTATATCACATTATACTTAATTATTTAATTAAGTTTTTCAAATCATCAATTAGAGAAATTAAACAACCGTTGGCCGTTTCACCGTTTTTTTTTTTTTTTTTTTTTTTTTTTTTTGTGGATCTTATGCCTCTTATCGATATTTCGTTTTGACTTGCTCAAGCATCGATATATTTTCGTATAAGAATACACGCATACACCGCTTGATAGCGGCAAAAACAGCTGATTTTTGTTTTGCGGCTACGTAGCCAGAACCGCAATTCGCACTCGTTGCTTCCCCTGGCGATGTGGACTTGACAATGCTTATAATTTAATTAGGGACGCATGGATTGAATGAACACATCGCATCGGTTACAATATGCAAAAAGTTTGTAAAGGCCGGCAGCTCATCGGCACCCTGTGCATCCTACTCAGCCTGGTCACACAGCTCCTTGGGCAGAAGCATTATACACGTTCACGCAAATTGGAGCTGCGGTAGGAATTGATTGATATGGTTGATGTGTGTATATGTAGTATATGTGTATGTTTGCTATACAGGGAGGATGTACGCCGCATGTTCCAGCACGCCTACGATGGCTATCTCAAGTATGCCGGCAGCTATGATGAGCTGCGTCCGCTCACCTGTGATGGCCACGATACGTGGGGCAGCTATTCGCTGACACTGATCGATGCTCTGGATACGCTGGCCACCATGGGCAACTTTACGGAGTTTCGTCGCGTTCATACGCTGCTCATCGAGAGGATGAACTTCAACAAGGACATCAACGTCTCGGTGTTCGAGACGAACATACGCATTGTGGGCGGCCTGTTGTCGGCGCATCTGCTGTCGCGTCGCGCGGGCATAGATGTGGAGCCGGGATGGCCCTGCACCGGGCCACTGCTGCGCATGGCCGAGGACGTGGCCCGCCGGCTCCTGCCCGCCTTTGATACGAGAACGGGCATGCCCTACGGCACGGTAAATCTGCGCTACGGCGTGCCCAATGGCGAAACATCGGTCACGTGCACGGCGGGCGTGGGCACCTTTCTGGTGGAGTTCGGTACTCTGAGCCGGCTCACGGGTAAAAGCATATATGAGGAGGTGGCCTTGCGGGCGATCTATGCGCTCTGGGAGCGACGCTCGCCCATTGGGCTCTTCGGCAATCATATCGATGTGCAGAGCGGACGCTGGACAGCGCTGGACTCGGGCATTGGCGCCGGCGTCGATTCCCTGTTCGAGTATCTGGTGAAGGGAGCCATCCTGCTGAATCGTCCCGAGCTGCTGGAGCTGTTCGCCGAGGCACGAACGCCCATTGACAAGTACATGCGGAAGGACGACTGGTATGTGTGGGTGGGCATGAACAAGGGCCAGGTCACGTTGCCCGTCTTCCAGTCGCTCGAGTCCTTCTGGCCGGGCATCCTAAGCATCGTGGGCGACACGGAGCCCGCCATGCGCACGATGACGCGCTACATTAGCGTGTGGAAGAAATACGGATTCCTGCCCGAATTCTTTAACATTCCAGCCGGCGAAGCGGCGCCCAATCGTGAGGTCTACCCCCTGCGGCCCGAGCTCATCGAGTCGGCCATGTACCTCTACCGAGCCACTAAGAACCAGTATCTGCTCGAGCTCGGCGAGCACATGCTGGAGACGATCGAGTTCAGTGCGAAGACCAAATGTGGCTATGCGACGGTAAGACTTGAGATTGAGATTGCCCGAAATCGGAGATGCCTGAACTTAAATGCACTTCCCCTTTCCCATTAGATACGCAACGTGGTCACGCACGAGAAGGAGAATCGCATGGAGTCCTTCTTCCTGGCCGAGACCACCAAGTATCTGTATCTGCTGTTCGACGAGGACAACTTCCTGCACAATGACGGCGACGATGGCCACGGCGAGCTGCTAGACACGGAGCAGAACGTGTGTGTGGTCCAGGCGGGTGCCTACATCTTCAATACGGAGGCTCATCCCATGGACATGTCGGCGCTGCATTGCTGTCATAATGCCAAGGATGACATCTTCACAATGCTCGATCTGACGGCGTTTACGCCGCGTGCTCTCGCCGAGCGCAGCAGCAAGCAGCGTCTGGCCGGGCAGGAGAAGTGGAAGCCGCAGTGCCAGTCATACAGGCCGGAGCCCAGCTATCCGGTAGCCAGCGAGGCGACCACACCGAATGCCAATGAGCGACCCAATACCCCAACCATGGCCGTGGACATCGAGGTGTTCGATGAATTCCAGCAGCCGGCGGCGGATGTGCTTGTTAGCAATTTCGAGCGAATACGGGAGGAGCGTGAATTCAATCGGACGGACGGACGGAGTAGCGCCATTGCACGCAACCAATTAACCGTCACGGATCTGGATGATTTCTTTGGGCAGCGCCGCGAGCGCTTTGCCAGTGCCCAGGAGGCGCTCAGCTATGTGTCCAGCTTCATGAGCAACTACACAATGGACGTGGCCTTCATCCGTGGTCTGCAGCTCTACGATGGCAACATTAGCAGCGTCCTGGGCATCGTTGCCCAGAAGGAGTACGAGAGTCGCATGCGTTCGCTCTGGCAGCTCTTCGAGCTGGAGCAACAGTTTGCGGTGAATGTCCGTCTGATACGTCGCCTGGGTCTGCTCAAGATCGAGCCAGACACTGAGCTGATGCGCAGCTATCTGGCCAACATACTGGACTCCCTCGATCATTTCGAGCAGCTGCGCAACGACAGCGACGTGGAGCTCATACGCAATGCCATACAGGCGGCGCGCCTCGACTACGAGCTGGCCATGCTGAATACGACGGCCATGCAGCAGTTCATGCATCGCGTCTATCTGATGGGCACCAACGAGGCGCAAGTGCAGCAGTTCCAGCCACTGCTTAGCGACGAGGAGTTGCTCACGTTGTATGCCGAGCAGCAGAAGCAGAAGCAACAGCAGCAGCAGCCGTTGCCAGCTGTTGCTGAGCAGCGGGAGCTCTTCAAGTATACGCGACGCATTGTGGACTTTCGGAAGCGCATGTCCGAGACGGTGGATCGGCTGCAAACGATTATGCAGGATTTAAATACGGCCAATACGGAGTCAACGGCGCCGCGGCCAGTGCCAATGCCGCCCACAGCAAGCACTGCCACGCCCACCGATGCAACAGCAGACCTCGCCGGGAAGGAGCAGCAGGAGAAGGGAAAGGAGAAGGAGGAGCAGGGAACGGGGAAGGAGCAGCAGCAGCAGCAGCAGCAGCAGCAGCAGCAGCAACAGCAACAGCAACCGCCAACCGATGAGGAGGGATCCGTATGGTCGCAACTGGTGCAGAATATCCTAAGGAAAACGACCGTGAAACGCATCAAATTCGATGAGGCCGTGCTCCTGGAGAAGACACGCAAATCTCTCGAGAAGCACACGCACAAGCAGCTCTCCTACGAGCTCTTCAGCTGCCGCCGGCCGGAATATATCGAGGCACTCGCCTATCGTGAATTCTATCCGGATGCGATGTGACCCGAGCTGATCTGTTGACTGATCCTGTAGATAATTAGCCATTACACATAAGTCTATATATAGAGTCAGACATATATATATATATTTATATATGTGGTTCAGTTCAGTTGTTGTCTGGAATTAGTTAATGCTATTATATAATTTATTAATACTTGTGTAAATGCCAGCACACGCAGCGCTCGTTCGATTGGGTTTGTTTGCTTGGGCCGTAATTAATTCTGATTGACTGTTGACTTTATTTCCGATTAAATCGGTGTATTTAATGTCTTCGATTAAGTCCAAAGGATTGCACAATCCGCTGCGAGTGCCCGGCGCCTGGCTCCAGATGCGGGCATTCGTTTTCGCTTCCATTCAGACTTCTGGCAACGGCACGCAATGCCATCTACAATACTCTGTACGCCATGCAAACGGGGTATGCGCATGCGGTAGCCAGACTTTATTTAGTTAAAAGAACATCGGGGTGAATTTGATCAAGTTCCGTGGAAATACATTATCACATCTCGCTCTTCTCTGCGATTCTCAACAATAATTGCATGTTTGTAAAAATCAGCTGCTTCAACTAATTGTATAAATATATTGAAACCATATATAGTGTAAGGTAATGTTTTAGATATATTTTATACAGATTATTTATAGAAAGAAGCGTAACTTCCATGCAGTTAAAAGTTTTAAGGGTATTTGTTGAAGCTTAAAATACACGAATATTTATAGATATATACAAATATTATACGGATAAATAAACATAATATACAATGAATAATTTACTTTATATAATATATGATAGCCCTTATTTTAATTTAATTTTCAAAACTTATTTATTTATTTTTGATTTAAAATCTCTAGTTTGTCTGGCTACAGGGTAGCCTGTAGTCGAGCATTTCGTTGCATGTATTTATTTTCGTATTATTGCTGCCTACTTCAAGGGTTTCGGTTTCGCTATGCGGAAACGTAACGACAGCGAATGACGTGAAATGAACGGTGGAAGCAACGAAAGGGAAAACTTTTTGCAGTCATGGATAGCGATAACGATAATGATGATGATGATCGACTTTGTCCCCATTGCAAAATAATAAATGGCAAAACGAGCTGTGTGACGTTGACGTCGCACTGTGTGTCAGTAAGAGGGAGAGAGAAAGAGAGAGAGAGCGAGGAAGTATGTTTGTGTGTGTGTGTATGTAGGTCACGCCGCTGGCTACCGAAACTATTTGTATGCGTTTATATTTATATATATATATATTATATATATATTTATATATATATAGATATGTTTGTATATATTTGTGGGTGCGTGTGTACACTGGCGAAATTGCCTGTCATGGGCTGCAGTAATAACAGTAGCAAGTACGAAAAACAATAACAACAACAACAACGATAATAACAATGGCAAAAGTTTAATGAGTTCAAGTTTTATAAATGAAAAGACAGGTGTCCTTGCAGCCCAAATCCAAATCGCAGACGTCGACGGCACGCTACGCGCCACAGACGTTGTCCTGGCCGGCAGGATGAAGCCAAAAACCGGCGACAATAACGACGAGGATGGCGATGATCAGGACAACGATCATTTCGAGGGCGATCCACGGCCCATGCCATACGACTTTGAGAAGGAGCTGATTAACAATTCGAATAAACATATACGTCTCTCTGAAGTCTTTGGGCCGCCTAATACAGGTATGTGCACATGTTATGAAAGTGTTATATTATATAAGTAATTTAAAATTTGCAATTAATATTCGGTGACTCTGAGACTGTAAGTGCTAGTGACAGTGCATTTAAAACTGTGTTCCGTTTCAAGTCTCAATCTACTCTCAGTCAGCATCTACTCTCCCTCTCTCATTCATGGTCGAAACTCAACGACAATCGTGCAAATAACACTAAGCAAATATCGGTTCAGCTACGGATTAGAACTAGTTAAAGTATTGATTCAAAAGAACCTAAAGATAAGTCCAAGTGGCTGTCTTACTTTAATTAAAATCTAATAATTAAAAAAAAAAAAGTTGACAAAAAATATTTGTATATTCCAGTATATCCGATCACTTCCAAATTTTATTCCAAATACGAGCCACAGACAAATTTAAAGAAGCAGGCGCAGGCGCAGCGCCATAGGTTCCATAAAGCACCACCGGATTATCCGCTGCTAGAATCGCAGGTGTACGGCTGGATACCGCTGCAGTGTCGAGAGGCTGCCACATATTTAAATTGCATACACGCGCCAAAACGACGCTGCCGCATGACAATACACGGCGAACAAATTATAGCGGGGCGAATTACTGAGCGCCCGCCATTCAACGGTTTAAAATTCATACTTCATTAACCATAAGCTACATATATGCGATCATTATCATACCATATGCTATAATGAAGTAAACCAATTTTCTTTAAATAAGTTGTTTCGTGTTGTTTTTTTATTTTTTGTTGCGGACCAGAAGTTTTAGCACTTGCACCTTTCCAAGGTATCAATTTCATTAACAAATTGCCGAGGAATAATGAAAATTACAATTTTTTTAAAATTCTGGCAGCGCTGCAGTCTCGAACAGGTTGGCAGCTCCGTAACAGTTAATGTTTACCTTTAATGTTTGTGGATTCGGCAGCGTTTATTTTAAATAATAAATATAGGCACAAGTTCGAGACATAAAATGAATATGAATGCGGCTACAGATTGATTATAATAATTATATATACACCGCAAGAACATGGTAAGCACGTCAATCACCATAAAAATTAACTTTGAAGCGGCACAAGGCTTATGACATTTGTTGTAATAGCCGCCGCATTTGTCGCTTAATTAGTCTCGATTTTAATGCATTTTTTATAGACACAAGCAAATACTACGCACGCAAACAGCGAAAACAACATCGATGCGGATTCGCTGTGTTTGAATCCAGAACAACTATTGGAATGCCTATTCCAGGCGTTGCATAGACTATGTAAATTATATACAAATTACATTATATTATTTTATAAAATGTTTATATATATATATTTCTTTTATAGGGCTGCAGAGCCGCCGGGTGGTAGGCTTCATCATGAGCGATCTGGGTGGCAATGAGTTTTTCGAAGCTGCCATTAACTGGTCCGTCCAGCATCCAGATCTGGCGATCTGTTTGCTGGCTGCTTGTTTTGTATTCCTTTTGCCTTTGCTAATCATTTTTGGCTTTGGCTTTATAACGTTGTTAATAACGTTTACAGGCATTCTTGTGTTGGAAGGTAGTTGTAAATAAGTATAAATTGAGAACTTGACATTAATATTCGGCTCTAATTGCAGGCACGTTGTTGACATTCGTTTTTATGATATTTTTTGCCTGCATTGGTAGTTTGGCTATTGCCTTTCTTGTCTTTGCTGTTGTCGCTTATTTTGGATTTTCGCAAATCTATGGATTCCTTGGCATGGAGCGTTATCGAGTTGCGTTTCTTAGATTTTTACAAGAAAATATAAGTGCAGCAACTCTAAATGAATCAAGTTAGAATTAGAGTTTAAGCAGGTCATACTTATAGGCTAACGAAAAGAAAATATGTAGAACTTCTAGTTAGAAATAGACTGTAATATGAATTAATTTGTTGATCTGTGTTTTCTTTTGTTTTGTAGATTTTTGTCCCCATTCAATTTGCCGATTGTAATTGCTATCGATAGCTGTTGTTTTGAAGCCATCCCTAATACATACAAATAGTGTTTGTTGCAGACAATTTGTTTATATTCATAAAGTGTAAACACAATTGTGAATAAATCCTGCGTTATAGCAGAGAATTGTGTTGGTACGCGGTAAGTAAAACATTTATGAAATACCTCGTTAATAATATTCCGTTGGAATTATTATGCTGAAAACAAGTAGATTGTTGACATACTCAGTGAGGTACACATGACATACAAAGATACACGCCTATTTAAATAAAAATCTACCATATCTAATCTTGAACAAGTAATTCTTGCCGTATAGTAGCTTCAACATTAGGTTTATCAAGCGTTTTAAAAAATCCTTAATATAAAAGTCGAAAAAAGGGTGAAAAGATAACATTTATATCGAGTACATTTAATGAAACAATCGATAATAAGTATCAGAATCGTGATATGTCAACCAATACATCGAATGTATCGTTGGAAGTATTGCAGGTCTTTTCTATGTACACACATACTTAGTTTTCGCTGGAAAATATTTAGTAATTTTCGTGTATTTAAGTGCGAGAAAATAAATAAAACCTGCTTTTAAGCAGACTAATTTCCTATTGACGCGGTAAGTAGTTGGAGTTCAGTAATTTTAAATTTGAATGAAAATAAAAAATGTAGCTGTTGAGAAACTTTGTGTAAAAAGAAACGTAAGAAAGCTGCTTACGAGTAAGGGAAACAAGTAACCAGCGGGGGTGTGGTAGATTCACATATACAGCCATAAACACTGTTAGTTGCGTATGTATGTATTTATGTGTGGAATCTCCATGTTTAAATTGTGATAAACATAAACAAAGCCAGCTACACGAGTGATATTTATTTATTGTGTGAATATGACATAAATTTATAATGTATTAACTCATAAATACTTAGAATAAAGACAACTATGTTGTGTATAGAATACATACATATGTACATATGTATGTATGTTTGCAGAATGGAGCTGACAGCTTTCTGCGCAGCATAAGACATTCACACATAAATTCTTATGTACTTAAAGCATATAAATAAAAATATAAAATACTTGTTTTAGTGCAGTATGCTAATTGATAAATGTATTTGTACATGTGATTTCTAAATACTGACATTAAAAATAATTAAAGCCAAAACCCATTTCCATGAAAATGTACATATGTAAATATGTATTTTATAACCATTTTGTATCGCAGCATATGGCAACACTGTTAAGCTGCATTGGAGTTTCTGCTTGTGTACTTATGTATACACAGTCTCTCTCACTCTCTCTTTTTCTCTCTCTTACACACACTTTTCCCGATATATCTCGCTCACTCTTGCTGCACAATGTATGTATGTATATGCGTGCAACGCGGCCGCTACGGCGTCGTTCTCACTGTTTTCCAGTCACTTGTCTGCTTCGTTCGGTGCTGGTTGTTCGTTTGTTTGGTTGCGTGTGCCTAGAACCAATACAAGGCTTGCCTCAAAAAAAAGTAAATAGGCGTAACAGTGAAAACTCGAACGCATACAAATATTTTGTTTTTTTTTTTTCTCTGTGAATTGTTAAAATAAAAAAGAATTGGATTTGTTTTGAATTAAAATCAATAAAACTTGCGTGTTTAAAGTGCGTCAGGTTTTTAGCTGTGCTCTTCGCATTGCAGGTAATTTTCAAACTCTACGCTTGTTGCCCTACATGCAGACTCACACACACATGCATATACTCACACGCATTCATACAAATGTATGTACGCACTATCTTAAGTGTGCACCTTAGCATATTTTGTTTGCGCCGCAACGTCTCAAAACGGAAATACATGTTTGCTTGTACCAATACATAGATCCATGCATGTGTGTGTGTGTGTTTTGCTTATACAGTATAAGAAGCTAGTAACGATGCTCGTGTTACCTGCTGTTGTGAGAGTATAAGTGTGAGTTGAGGGAGTTAGTGTTCCATCTCACGTTTCTTCTTCTGGAACTTGAGTCAGCAGCTCTCACGATAAATTTTTAAGTGAAGAGTATGTCAATGTTAATATTGTATATATTCATACATACATATACATATGCTTATACATTTATAAAACCTACTTACATTTTCTGGAAATTTTGTGAATGAAAAGGTCATAGAAACGATAAAGACTGTATGTATGTATGTATATACCTAAATGTTATATATGTATATACATATATAGAGAGTTTGGGTTCATGCAGGTAGCAAGCCGGTTGAACGAGCGAAAAGTACAGAAATCGTATTTATTTACAGTGCTTGCCCATGTTAAACAAATCTAAATTATCTTTTCTCTTTTGCTTTCAGGTGTGGTGTAAATCGCCTAAATCACCAAGATGAGTTACATGCCAGCCCAGAACCGTACAAGTAAGTATTTAAATCTTATAATAAATTACTTGCTTATATCAATTTCATTGATGAATATGCATTAATTGGTTTGCTCAACAAACACCAACTCCTTTTAAACAGTTCACAGATTCGCAATTCATTAAACTAGTTCAGTTGCTCACGAGTTGCAATTTGTATAACTGTAAAGTTTACTCAAGCCTGCGGAAATAATTAAAGAACTATTCTCTTTGATTGTACATTGTATAAGTAATTCACTTTGCACTCTCGCATTCCCTGCCTTGTTCAGTGCAACTGATTGAAAAAGTGTAAAAGGCTTGGGGTTGGGGCAGTGACAGGGCGGGGCTGGACCCCAATCAATGTTATTGCATAGAGCAGAGAGTGGAGCAGAGCTGCAGCGCAAATACGCCTCAATGGTCATTGACAAACGATTATTTTGCGGAGGCAGAAGCAAAGGCAAAAGCGTAGTTGTTGTAATCGAATACGCCAAACAAATAGTGAGCTAGCTCGTTCTACTGCACTTACAGCAAAACGCAACAACAGCAACAACAATGGGGGGGAATCTATTGGACGCCATTGTTGTTTATGTTCTTTTGTCAGTATTGCTTTTACATACATACGTATATAAATATATCAGTATATCTTTTTTATATGAGCTGTAATGCATTTCTCCTTCTGCTTGAGTGCGGCCATCCCTGCCAACTTGTTCATTTTGTTCTTTGCGCTTTCAACATGTTTTTTTCTTCTTTCTTCTGGCTGCCTTTGCAAATTGCGCTTTGTAAAGGCAGTTGTTGCTGTTGCTTCAACCACAGCTTCTCCTGCTGCTGCTGGTGCTGTCTTGTTGTTGTTGCTGCCACTTCATTTGCAATTCGTTTGGTTTGGGTCGTGTGGCTGTGGGTGTGTGGGTGTGGGTGTGTGCGTGTGTACTCTCTTGCTTCTCCGACATGTCATCTCTCTCGCACACACTCGTTAACTCTTCTAGATATGTATGTGTGTTTGTAGGAGCATGCAAACATGCATATACACATGTACATATGTGTGTATGTATTATTGCCATTGCTACGTTTGGGATTTATTTCCGATTTTTGCTGAAAAATTTAATTAGAGCGACGCGCAGCGCAGTGGTCGATGGGGTGGGCTGGGCTCGATTGAAGGGCGTTCTTTTTTTTGTGCGTTTAATCGATCTGGGAAATATGCATGAATAGAAGCTTGAAGGACTCAAGGACCTGCCAGTTGCAGCGCAGCATAAATAGCGCAAATTCAGAAACAAAGCGAATTGCTGAGCAGGCATAATTAAGGCAAAGTGGCAAACAAAACGCCCAACGCATTTGGAGCTCGATTACCGCCCTATGCTAACACACATATACGCACACACATACAGAAAGACGAACAGCAGCATCAACCCTTGGAACTGATTCATTTGTTCTGGCAGCGCGCTTTTTGGCTTTGATTGCTCGTTGAGACACAAACGACGCTGATGGTTCCGTCTTTTTTATTTTTATATATGTATAAAAAGTATATATTTCTTTATTATTATTTTTGTATTTTGAAAGGGGCCGTCGCTTTGATAATATGCAAAAAATGTCCTGCAGCACCCATCCTGTCACATTCCTATTTCTGTAGCTGTTTCCACTGCCTCCTCCTTTTGCTGTCACATTTCGCTTGTCATCGTGTCGCATTTCAAATCCGACAAGAAGCCAGACAGCGCCTTTGCGCCCAGCTCCTCTTTAACCCATTAGAGGGTGATGGCGAGAGAGAGAGACAGGGAGTTCTGCTGTGGGCTTTAATCCTAGATGATGAAGTGCACTTGTTATTTCCACAACGGAAATACAAATCCAATAAAAATGTGTTTGTTGGCTGAGTAACTTAGGTTGATGGGATCTAAGGCAAGAGTGTGTGAACTGTGTTGAAAGAAAGGGTTGAGGGAAGTAAATGTGTGTCCTGTTCAAGGATAATGCTACAAATATAATATGGTTGATTTCTTAGTCAAGTTTTTGCTAGAAGTGAGTCGGCTTCTTCAATTTACAGCTAAACATTTTCTTATACCTTTTTCGTGTAATCATCTTTCGCAGTGTCCCACAACAACCAATATAATCCGCCGGATTTGCCGCCCATGGTGTCGGCCAAGGAGCAGACACTAATGTGGCAACAGAATTCGTATTTGGGTGACTCCGGTATACATTCGGGCGCTGTCACTCAGGTGCCATCGCTGTCCGGCAAGGAGGATGAGGAGATGGAGGGAGATCCGCTCATGTTCGATCTGGACACTGGATTTCCGCAGAATTTTACACAGGACCAGGTGGATGATATGAATCAACAGCTGAGCCAGACGCGGTCGCAACGTGTACGCGCCGCCATGTTCCCAGAGACGCTCGAGGAGGGCATTGAGATACCATCAACACAATTCGACCCACAGCAGCCAACGGCTGTGCAGCGCCTCTCGGAGCCCTCGCAGATGTTGAAGCATGCCGTTGTCAATTTGATCAACTATCAGGACGACGCTGAGCTGGCCACGCGTGCCATTCCAGAGCTGATCAAGCTGCTGAACGACGAGGATCAGGTGGTCGTCTCGCAGGCCGCCATGATGGTGCACCAGCTCTCCAAGAAGGAGGCTTCGCGCCATGCCATCATGAACAGTCCCCAGATGGTGGCCGCTCTCGTGCGCGCCATCTCGAATAGCAACGATTTGGAGAGCACCAAGGCAGCCGTTGGCACGCTCCACAACTTGTCCCATCATCGCCAGGGTCTGTTGGCAATCTTCAAGAGCGGTGGCATACCCGCTCTTGTGAAGCTGCTCTCTTCGCCCGTGGAGAGCGTGCTCTTCTATGCGATCACCACGCTCCACAATTTGCTGCTACATCAGGATGGCTCCAAGATGGCCGTTCGCCTGGCCGGCGGCCTCCAGAAGATGGTGACACTCTTGCAGCGCAACAACGTCAAGTTCTTGGCCATTGTCACCGATTGTCTGCAGATTCTGGCCTATGGCAACCAGGAGAGCAAGCTAATCATTCTCGCTTCCGGCGGACCCAATGAGCTGGTCCGCATCATGCGCTCCTACGACTATGAGAAGCTCTTGTGGACCACATCACGTGTGCTCAAGGTGCTCTCGGTCTGCTCCAGCAACAAGCCGGCCATTGTTGATGCTGGCGGCATGCAGGCCTTGGCCATGCACTTGGGCAATATGTCGCCGCGTCTCGTCCAGAACTGTCTCTGGACACTGCGCAATTTGTCGGATGCGGCCACCAAGGTGGAGGGACTGGAGGCGTTGCTGCAGTCGCTCGTCCAGGTCCTGGGCTCCACGGATGTCAATGTGGTCACCTGTGCCGCCGGCATTCTCTCGAATTTGACGTGCAACAATCAGCGCAACAAGGCGACCGTCTGCCAGGTAGGCGGCGTCGATGCGCTCGTCCGCACCATTATCAATGCCGGCGATCGCGAGGAGATCACCGAGCCGGCCGTCTGTGCTCTGCGTCACCTGACCTCGCGTCACGTTGACTCGGAGCTCGCCCAGAATGCGGTGCGTCTCAATTACGGCCTGTCCGTCATTGTGAAGCTATTGCATCCACCGTCGCGCTGGCCTCTGATCAAGGCCGTCATCGGACTCATTCGCAATCTGGCCCTCTGCCCGGCCAATCATGCGCCGTTGCGTGAGCATGGCGCCATCCATCATCTGGTGCGTCTTTTGATGCGCGCATTCCAGGACACAGAGCGTGTAAGTAGAACTAGACAGATTTTGAAGCTAGGTCAGGTCATCTATCTGAATGGTTGAATGGACTATGTGGAGAGGAGCTGCTACTTCTGCTGCTCCTCTTGCCCCTCTTCAATCTGTCTCTTTGCCTTTATATATATTTATGATTTGCAATTTATGATAGCAACGTTCGTCTATTGCCACCACTGGGTCGCAGCAGCCATCCGCATACGCCGATGGCGTTCGCATGGAGGAGATTGTCGAGGGAACTGTGGGCGCCTTGCATATCTTGGCGCGCGAGTCGCACAATCGCGCACTCATACGCCAGCAGTCGGTCATACCGATCTTTGTGCGTTTACTCTTCAACGAAATCGAGAATATTCAGGTGAGTGCAGGAATAAATTTATTGAAATTAATTGAAATCAATAAATAATGAACATATATGTCATTCAATTTATAGCGTGTTGCTGCTGGCGTTCTCTGTGAGCTGGCTGCCGATAAGGAGGGCGCCGAGATCATCGAACAGGAGGGCGCCACTGGGCCGCTCACCGATCTGTTGCATTCCCGCAACGAGGGCGTGGCCACCTATGCAGCCGCCGTGCTGTTCCGCATGAGCGAGGACAAGCCGCAGGACTACAAGAAGCGTCTGTCCATCGAACTGACCAACTCGCTGCTCCGCGAGGAGAATAACATCTGGGCCAACGCTGACCTCGGCATGGGTCCAGACTTACAGGTGCGTAACGTTTCCAATTCTAAACGACTTCCATTTGGGTTACAATTTTTCATTTCAATGTTTGTAAATACATTTTACTTAAACCCTTTGTTTCAATACCCGAACTCCACGAATTTTGTACATAAAAAACAAACGTAGCCAATACATATATATAACTGAAACTATTTGTAAGCGCAGCAGATCTATATTATGTAAATAATATTTCTATATATATTACACAAATTGTTATCCTATATTATTATTAATTTTATTGCAAGTATTTGACCCACGAAATCGAAATCTCGTTAAGATCAAAGTAAATTACATCCTTGATTTATTACCATATATACATAGATATCTATATATATATATAATATTTATACATTATTTAGCAATTTTAATTTAAATATGTTTACTAATTACTGTTTAATTTTTGATTTTGTAATTAATTTGAATTTTGATTTATTTTGTTTCTTTTTTTTCTTACATTATGTTTTGTTTGTGTGCAAAAAAAAAAACAAACCGAAATCGAACAAACCAAACGATACCAAATCAACTATATATCACACAGACACACACACACATTGACCGATCTCACTTGCATCACGCACAACAACAAACACATCCTCCCTCTTTCCCTCTCTGTCTCTGTTTCACACACACACACACACACACATACACGTAACACAATAACTCGTGTTCTGTGTCTGTGTCTCTCTTCTATTTCCTAACAACTTTTCACTTCTGATCCATCCAAAAAAAATATTTAAAAATACAAAAAAAAAAAAAACATGAAAAAAAATACACACACCAACCCACTTTTCGTACACACACACACACACAATACACACACTCAAATTGACAACACAAACACGTACACACAATCACGATCACGTTCACGTTCACGATCACGATCACGATCACAGGATATGCTTGGACCCGAAGAAGCATATGAGGGCCTGTACGGACAAGGTCCGCCCAGTGTGCACAGTTCGCACGGAGGTCGCGCATTCCATCAGCAAGGTATGTATGCTTGCTTCCAACTACTACGGCTTTAAGGATCTCTCTCTCTCTCTCTCTCACTCTCAACTACAGTCAACACTAATCAATCACAAGTCTTAACCCTAGCCAAGCCAAACCCACTGCCCATCGCCCCTGCCTCTGCCCCGCCCTTATTTAATTATAATTAATCAACGTATATGAATGTGTGTGTCTATTCATTATTTATATCAAGCCGAAACCATCAGAAGACAAAAATGGATTAACTAAAAGCTAAATTCAGGACAAGTTTTCCCCCAATGCAAAAAAAAAAAAAAAAAAAAAAAAAAAAAAAAAAAAAAAAAAAAAAAAAACACCTCACCGTACTTAAAACACTAATCCCCAGCATCTTGGTCCAACACACCCCAAGGAGCCATCCTCATCATTAATCAATTAATATTTAAGTGTACTTATTAACAATTATTAAATACATAAGTGTCTAAGCGATTGCCGAACAAGTTTCGTTGATCGATTTAAGTATCGATTAATTCAAATATGAGTGCACATATATATATATCGATATAAAGTGATTAATCGTTATGCATATATATATATTTATATATACACATACATATATACTTCAATGTCATTGATATTATCCCCTAATCCCTTATACTACACTACACAACTCAACGAAACAAAAAGTGAAATTCACATGAACCAGTTCCAATTCGAATTAGCCCATATTCAAAAAGTGGATCATGTGAACTTTTCTTAAATCTTCGTCTCTTATGCTTGACACAAGTTTAATATTTATATTCACTGAACCCCATTCAGAAACCCCAAACACAGTCGCTATGGAGACCTCAATCAGCCATAGCCAATCACTACCATCCATTGTCAATTTGCATGTAAAATGTGTCACACATACCTATATATATATATATATTATGTGTGTGCATACATTCAAATTAATCACAAATTTACTTCATTTCTCTTTGCGTCTGTTTAGTTAGTTACAATCCCTACTATCCGCTAATAATTTAAACAGTCTCTGCTCTAAACATCATATCATAGAAATCTACAAGATTATATAGAAAAGGGCAAAGCTGTGCGTGAAAACACTGCATTTGCATTCGAGTGAAACAATGCATCATTGCATAAATGGAGTTGTCTACGATGATTTCATGTGTATTCCATTTCATTCATTTTCTCATAGTCGAGCGAAAATACTAGATTACTGAATACATGTTTTTATACACATGTACATATCTACACACATATATATATACACTCACTCACACACACAGAAACTCACAATTTTGACTTGAAGCAGGAGACGTCCTCAACAATTTCAGTTCAGTTTAACAATTTACAAAATATTATTTCTTACGCTTATGTTGACATTAATTGAACATTATTTTTGCATGATTCGTTAATGAGCAATAAAACAATTATACATATAAAGATTTAATCGTGCATATCTTAAAGTAATAATTGAATGCATGTCTATTCTACTCTATAAAATTATTAGAAGTATTTCTATATAGGAATTTGTATATGTATATAATATTTGATTGATTTCTTTTTAATTGCTTTCATTTGATTTCTCATTCGTGCAGGATATGATACTCTACCAATAGATTCAATGCAAGGTCTCGAGATCAGCAGTCCGGTAGGTGGTGGTGCTGGCGCTGCTGGCAATGCTGTTGGCGGCGGTGCTGGCGCCGGTGGCGCTGCTCCGCCCGGTGGGGCACCCACATCGCCCTACTCCATGGACATGGATGTCGGCGAGATTGATGCGGGCGCTTTGAATTTTGATTTGGATGCCATGCCCACGCCACCCAATGACAACAATAACTTGGCTGCCTGGTACGATACCGACTGTTAAGCACAGAAGATAAATGAGCACGATGATCATGCGTTTGATGAGAGTAGAACAAGAGAAGAAGCTGAATACGACGACGAAGACCACGACGACGACGACGACGATTACGATGACGACAATTAAGAAAGTCGTGCAATTAAAATACACACATTACATTATATATTAACATAAAGCAGAACAAACATATATAAAGTGCGAAATCTTACATATTACCCATATACACAAAAACAAAAAATGGAAATTAAACGAATGTTTGCAATAGAATCATAAATTAAAACAAAACTAAAACGTTTTTCAACTTAACAAAACAATGAAATTTTACAGCATTTATCTATTTTCATCTGTTTCTTAATTATTTGAATAACAGCGACAGCAGTTTTGGTGGACTGGGAATGGGGCTCGTTTATCGATAACGATATTTGCTTAAGCATGAGCAATATAACTCAAGTAAATTGTTGATGCACAGTATACGCTGACTGGGCGTGTTTAGGGGTATTTGAGTAGTCTATAATTGATATATACCATTTACTTAGTTACATATGACATGTATAAATGCATTGAGTGGCAACAAAGACAGTTTTAAAGCAACTGGAATGGCGCACGTGCTATCGATAATACTAGACACTAGTGCGCTGAAGCACGCGTAAATTCTCCATGTACAGTAGACGCTGACTAACTGAGACAGCTTATGTTCTGCCTCCCACAATGAATGAGCACTGCACTCGGATTTTTGTTTCCAATAAACAACAATTTTATGTTTTATTAAAACATTTACTTAGTTAAGAATTATTTACAAATGCTTGCCGAACCACTTGTGATCCACTGGCGACAACCATCGATGGCAACCGTTTAGATTGTTTTGTATAACATATTTCAATGTGAAGGGATTAAGGTTTTCGCGTGCCAATTGCTCCTCCTTGGCCTGCTGTTCGTCCAGCATCTGCTGCGAGACGACCGTGGCCTTGAATGGCAATTGATTTGCTACCTGCTCCAGGAAGCCTTTACATTCGATGAACTCACATTTGCCCGCTATTTCGACTATGACACGACCCGCCTTGATGGGGGTCACGTAATGATCGATGGCGCCCTTTCCGCCGCCCATACGCTGACCTTGACCCTTCTTGGTGATGGGTTGCCATGGAGCGGGTACTCGCCATGTGGCGAACATTGTGTTCACATTCATCTTACGACCAATGGTCAGACGCATCATTTCGTAGTGGCCCCAGCGCAAGCGACCGCCGCCCGTGGCAATGATCGCATACTGTTTGTGCAGCAGCTGGTTATGGACCAACTCGGGTCCACGCATGTAGCGCAGACGTTTCTGCATCTTGGGTGGCCGCAGATTGGGTGGCAGCTGGGGCACGCGCTCCATGATGCGCAGCTTGGGCCGATCTACCTTCTCGACATCTGCAATGCAATGTGAAATTCGATACAGTAATGAGAATGCCAATAAATACATGTATATATTAAACTATACTTTCATATTTGATTGGCGGTGGGAAATATTTGAGGCCGGCTACGCAATTGTAGTTCACATTGGCAGCTGTAAATGAGATGGTATTGAATCAAAATAGGTCTGCGGTTGCTTGCAATAATATGCTCTCACATGCTATGCTGTTTTTTACGAGTTGTGTGACTGTTTTTAAACACCACATGTTTCCTTTTTAATATATATTTAATATAATCGTAAATCCATCAATTTGTTCTGTTGATGGTGTTGCATCAGCATAGCGTTGCCAGACTGTCGACTAAATAACTTGAAAAATTATTTACATTTGTTTAACATACACGCAACCTGTAATTGTTTTAAAAAATTATGTTAAAATTTTTCATTATTTTGTATATATTTGTATGTACCTATAATAATTATTTATTTTCAATATATAAATATTTACATATATATATATATATATTTTTTTTTTTGTAAATGTAGTAACACTGTTTTAGAAGAAGCGTTGCCACACATATATTTCGTTATCGCATTTAGAATTTAATGAGGGTACGCGATATATGCACATTCTCTGAATACTGAAAATTAATATTATTATTATTTCCTTTAAATTTGACATAATAAAATGTTCAATACTATAGCATGTGCTGCCATACTCAAAAGAGATCCACAGGTTGTGTGTGCAGGTGTATAATTTGCATTTGATTGTGTTGATGGAAACGAGGTATTTACGTGTGGGTGTGTGTACATATTACTATCGAAAAATGCAACGCTGTCAAAGTATGGTATTTTTCTTCATATATTATCACTGGTTAAAGTTTAGGATACCCTGCGCATACACGAAAAATAATTTTTTGTCTAAATAGTGTATGTTTTGAAACATTCTCTATATGTACATACAAACAAATAGAACTCCATATCCAAGTGCATTGAGCAACAATTGCTAGCGTTTAAATGTGTCCGCTTAGTTTGTTGTTATGAATATATCGAAAGTGACAACATCGCTTGCTGCTGCGGCTGCTGCCGCCGAAAAAGCGAAACCCGAACGTGTAACATCTGCAACGGCAGCGCTCAATTTTAATACAATATCCATACAGAAGCGCAGCAGTGTGGACGATAATGATGATCCGAATAGGAAGAAACTGAAGCGCGATATTGTTATATGCACGCCCACAACCAGTTTACCCGCCAAACAACGTGCAGCTACAGCTACAGCTACAACAACAACAACAACCACAGCAGCAGCAGCAACAACAGCAGCAGCAGCATCAGCATCAACAGCAGCAGTAGCAGCCGTAGTAGTAGCTGCAGCATCATCATCAGCCACAAACAAATTAACAACGGACGAGCCACAAACAACAAACATCAGCATTGGCGGCAATTTCGTTAGTCACGCGAATGCCAAGGGAGAGGCTGCTACTGCCACTGCTGGTGCTGCTGCAGCTGCAGCAACTTCTGCTGATGTCTGCTGGGAGCAACGGGACGATCAAATAATCATCTGTGAAATGAATGCCATTAAGCCAGAGGATTCGTCCAACACCAACACCAATACCACCACCAACACCATCATCAACAACAGCAGCAACACTAACATCAGCAATAGCAACAACCCAAAGCAAAGTATGTTTGATCCTGAAAAATGTTTGCATTAATTATAATAAATTTTTTGTTTTGCCTTTTGTAGCTTATGCCAGCTTTACCAAAAAAGATGTCACCACAGCATCTATATCGTCCACCTCTTCCACAGCGTCCCTTATATCCATAGAACCAAGCGCTGAGGCAACGCCGAGCAGCAGCAGCGAGCAGTCGCAGTCGCAGTCGCAGTCGCAGCCGCAGCTGGGCAAGACAGTGACCATTCAGGAGCTGGACTATGTGCTGCTGCCAGCGACGACAACGGCAGAGCTGAAGCCTGCGGCAACGCATCAACATGAGGCAGCAGTTACCAACAACAACAACACTGCCAGCAACAGTGGCAGCAGCAACAACAACAACAACAACAGCAGCAGCAGCAGCAGCATCATCACCACCAGCAGCAGCAATAACATTGCCAGCAGCAGCACCATTGCCACGAAATCCACGACAGCCACCCAGCTGCAGCCGGGCAGCTACAATATGTTCAACAGCGGCACAGTAACGGGCGCTGGCACAGCGACGGCAACGGCGACGGCAACAACAACGCTGCTGAATCGCGTCAGCTTCCAGACCAAGTACAAAGGCCAACAGGTGATGGTGAACGCCAAGAAGCTGGCCGAGGGCACGCAGACAACGGCCAAGGTGTCGATTGGCAACAAGATGATATCGGTGCCGCTGCTCAAGCCCCAGATACTGCAGGGCGGCCAGTTTATGAGTGCAAGCGGTGCCACAACGGCAGGTGGGGCCACCATTGTGGAGAGCAAGCAGTCGGGAACGGCGGTGACAGCGGCAACGGTGACGGCGCAGCAGGCACAGCACCAGCAACATCCGCACCCGCAACATCCGCAACACCAGCAGCAACAGCAACTGAACCTCAAGCTGGTCAAGTCACGCAAGAATCCCACCACAATTGTCTCCTTTGCCAATGTGCAAATCAAGCCCGCCAATACCAAAATCGTCCCGCCAAGGTGGTCAGCAAGAAGATGTCGCTGCAGTTCCAGCAGCAGCAGCAACACCTCCAGTTGCAGATACAGCAGCAGCAGCAACAACAACCGGGCACCGGCAGCATTGTCACCATAACGCCCACGAATTCAGGTCAAACATTTACCATGCTGCAGCAGCAGCAGCAACCGGACAAACAACAACATGATGGCGATGCACACGACCAGCAGCAGCAACAGCCGAAGACAATTACCTACAGCGAGAACATTCAGAAGATCTTGCTGAACAAGAGCAAGTCCATGGATGGCGGTGAGGTTAGCACCGAGTTTGGCAAGATTAACAGCGTTGTGATCAAGCCGCTGGACAAAAGTCAGCTGCACTGTACGCCCAGCATCAACATCTTCAAACAGCAGGCGCCACAGCAACAGCAGCAGCAACAGGGAGCCGCTGGTGATGAGGCGCTGCCGAAGCCAACAACGGGCGCCACGCTCTGCACCAGGCCCATCATCTCCATACAGAAGAACATCTCGCTGGTGGTGTCCAAGACGGCGATGGGCCAGCAGAAGCCCAAGATGATAACAACATCGGCGAACAGCGGAGCAACGCTCCAAATGCAGCCCTTTAGCACGCTGGACGCCGAGACGGTGGGCAAGCTGCAGTTGAAGGCGCAGACGGTGAAGCTGAGCGAGACGAAGACCGATGCGGGCGAGAGTGAAGCCAAGCCGAAGCTCTTGCTGGTTAAGCAGGCAGCAGTGCCGACAGAGAGCCATAAGGAGTTGCCAGCGGAACAGCAGCAGCAGCAACAGGAGAGCAACAAAGGAGGCAACCACAGCAGCACCAGGCAACAACAGCAGCACACCAACAAACAAACAGCATCAGCAGGCCGCAACAGCAGCAACAACAGCAGCACCAGCAACAACAGCAGCACCAGCAACAACAGCAGCAACAGCAGCAGCAGCAGCAACCGCAACAGCAGCAACTGGGCACAGAGAAGCGCATCACGTTGCATTCGCGCGTGGATGATTCCAATAATGCGTTGCTCAAGCAATTGCTGCAGAACAGCAGCAGCAGCAGTAGCGGCGGCAACAGTGGTAACAACAACAACAACAGCAGCAGCGCCAACAGCAGCAGCAGCAGCAGCAATAGCAACAGCCACAACACGCTGCAGCAGATATCGATTACATCGGCGCCGCTCTCGGCGCGCAAGGTCATCAATGTGCGAGCGCCGAGCATGGGTTTGGTCAGTTCGCTGGAGGCGCAGCTGGCACGGCCCGTTATACCGCCCGTGCCGGCGGCTGTGAGCAGCAGCAATAGCAATGTGAGCGGCAGCGGCAGCTGCAATACGATCACAACAACAACAGCCACAATGGTGGCAATTAGTCAGACGGCGCCGCCCACGTCCACGCCAGTTGTGGAGCCTCAAAAGGTGCTGGAACTACAGCAGCAACAGCAACAGCAACAGCAGCAGCAGCAGGAGTCAGCGCCACCAGCAGCAGCTGCAGCAACAGCAACAGCAACAACAACTGTGGCAGCAGCAGCAGCAGCCACAGCTGCAGTAACAACTGCTGCAACAGCAACAGCCCCAACAGCAGCAACAGTTGCTGTTGCGCCGGCCGCACCACAGCTCAAGCAATCGGTGCAAATTGTATCCAAGGAGACCTCATTCATATCAACGCCAGTCTCTGCCCCAACGGCAGCTGCCGCTGCCGCCGCTGCTGCTGCTGCTGCTGCTGCTGCTGCGGCTGCGGCTGTTGCTGCTGGAGCAACAGTTACGTCCTCTACCCTGCCCGCTGTGACGAATAAGCTGCCCACGTTGCTCGTGGAGCCGAGCAGTAACAAGACAGAGCCACTGCCGCCGCCGCCCTCATACGAGCTGAGCACGGGCACGGGACACGTATCGAATGTGACCATTTCCATAACCACCAAGCCCAACAAGGAGGTGCTCAAACTGAACAAGCTGGAGTCGCAGGAGGAGTCGGAGCAGGAGAAGCCGCAGCAACATCTAACCGCGCCTGGCCACAGCAGCGACACCTGGAAGCTGCAGGAGAAGCCATCAAATGTAAATCTGATCAATAGCGAGGCGCTCAAGCGAAAGCTGCCCATGCAAACGCAGCAGTTGCAACAGCAGCAACAGTTGCAGCAGCAGCAGCAGCAGCAGCAGTTGCAACAACAGCAGCAATTGCAGCAGCAGTTGCAACAGCAACAACAACAACAACAACAACAGCAACAACAGCAGCAGCAGCAGTTGCAACAGCAACAGTTACAGCAACAACAGCAACTACAGCAACAACAACAGCAACAGCTACAGCAACAACAGCAGCAACAGCAACACCACCACCAACAACAACAACAACAAATTGAGGAAAAGGAGATAAAAAGCGAAATTGCTTTGGGGCATAGCAACAATGTGGATCATGAGCTGATAAAGGCGCGCATAGCAACACCAGCTGTCGCATATGAGAAGCTGCAACAGCAGCAGCAACAACAGCAACAGCAGCAACAACAGTTGCAAATGCAATTACAGCAGCAGCAACAACAACAACAGCAGCAGCAACAGCAACAACAATTGCAAATGCAATTGCAACAACAGCAGCTATTGCAGCAACAACAGTTGCAGCAGCAACAGCCACAGCAACAACACCAGCAACCACATCAGCAACAGCAACATCAGCTGCAGCATCAGCTACAACAACAACAGCAACACCAGCAGCAACAACATCAGCTACATCAGCAACAAATGCTGCCACAGCAACCACCAACACCCACATCTGGAGCAACAATAACAGCTCTGTCTGAGCCGAAGGTCGTAGAGCAGCGCAAGCGAAGAAAACGCGAGGCGCAGAGACCACGGCGCACCAATGCGAATGCTGCTGCTGGCGCTGCAGCCGCTGCTGCTGCTGCTGCGGCGGCAGCTGCTGCCGCAACCAGTATGCGTGACATGCCCGGCACACTGCCAGCCGGCGCTGTGGTGCAGCTGACCAATATGCCAAGTAATACGCAGCTGAGCGGACCACTGACCTCAACTGGCGTCGGCGGCGGAAGCGCAGGCGGTATTGGCGGCGGTGGCAGCGGCAGCGGCGGGCATTTACTTACGGGCAGTGGCTCCGGTATGGCCTCGCCCATGCTGAAGAAGCGCGTGCGCAAGCTGTCCAAGGTGGAGGAGGATTACGATGCATTTACCGAGAAGCTGATGACCCACATACGCCAGATGCAGCCGCTGCAGGTGCTCGAGCCGCTGCTCAATCGCAATTTCCTGATAGGCCGTGGCCCTTGCTTTGGCAACAATGGCAGCAACGGCGGCGTCGGTGGCGGCAAGCTGAAGGCCATAACGCGCGCTCTGCAGCTGCAGCGACAGCTGGACGATGGTGGCAGCAGCCCCGACTCCGATCAGTTGCTTGGCCGCATTGGATATCTGCGACATCCGAGCATCAAGTCGTTGTACGATAGCGAACGCTTTGGCGGCAGCGGCGATGCCGGCAGCAACTCGACCAACAATAGCAACAGTCTCAGCTCGAATGCTGGCTCCATGTCCAGCATACAGAATGACTTTTACGATCAGGAGTTCTCGACGCACATTCAGCGCAATCCGCGTGAGCGTCTGCAGCGCTTGATAGCCGCTGTGCGTGATTGCAATCTGGAGACGACAGATCTCATTGAACAGCAGCAGCAGCAGCAGCAGCAGCAGCAGCAGCAACATCATCCAGTCAATCGTTTGGATGGTCCCGTGGCCTGGTCACGTCTCAGTCGCTATCCGGGCCTGGTGCTGCTCAATACGAACAGCAATCAGCGCTGTGCACCGGGCCGCATGTCGCCGGTGGCGCTGGCCATGGATGCGACAACGATGCGAACGCCAGTGTCGCCGCTGCTGCGCAGCTGTGCGGAGGAGTTGCGCAAGGCACAGCAGCTGGATGGAGGCATGGGTCACAGCCATAGCAGCAGTAACAACATCAGCTGCAGTGGTGGCAGCAGCAGCACCAGCAGCAACAACAACAACAACAACAACAACAACAACAGCAACCTTAACAACAACAACAATTACCAGCAGAAGAACCAAAATGTGATACTCTCGCTGCACAGCTCGGCAACGGACAACATTGCCGGCGTGCTGCGAGACTTGGCGAATCTGTTGCATTTGACGCCCGCCTTAACCTGCAAACTGATCGATGCCTCCGCCGCGGACAAGGCCAAGGAGTCAAGCGATACGGAAACGGGTCAAAGTCAAAGTCCAGTTGCTGCTGCTGCTGCTCTCACTAGTCAGGGCAATCTGCGCAAGATACTCACTGGTCAGCGCAAGCTGTGTCGCGGCTGTGGCACCGTCATTGCTGCCTTTGGACTGCGTGTGCCGTACCAGAATCTGCCCGAGGAGCAGCCGTCGCCCATGCTGGCAATGCTGCGCTCTCTGCTGCCACGTAAATCCCCGCCACCGCCGTACGCCTACTTCTGCAATCGTAGCTGCTATGCGCAGTACAAGTGGCGCGGCAAGGAGGAGCCAGTTGAGGAGGAAGCAACGGCAACAGCAGCGACGACGACGACGACGACCACAGCAACGTCGGCAGCGGGAGCGGGAGCGGGAGCAACGGCTGCATCTACTGCATCCTCTGTCCCAGCGGCTGCTGGCGATACATTAATGACCATGTTGCCCATTGATAAAGTGGAGCCTGAAGATGTGGATATGGAGCAACAGCAGCAGCAACAATCGCAGCAGCAACAATCGCAGCAGCAACAGTCGCAGCAGCAGCAGCCACAGAGCGAATCGACGCCAACGCCGCCGCCCGTGAAACGTAAATGCATCATCAAGTGCTACAGCGCCGACTGCTTTGCAGCGTCACCCGAGAGCGCGGCCATCAAACAGGAGAACGAAGCAACGGCGCCCAACAACACCGTCTGGGAGACAGACTTCAATCCAGACACACTGGAGGATCTGCGTCAATGTGTCTTCTGTAATCAGCGCGGCGATGGCAAAGCCGATGGACCCTCGCGCCTGCTCAACTTTGATGTGGACAAATGGGTAAGTGGGGCAACAGTTTGCAAGCTGAGCAACTGCTTCGTATATCTCTCTAACATGTACTCTATCATTGATATGTGCAGGTTCATTTGAATTGTGCCTTGTGGTCGAATGATGTCTATGAGACGGTTTCGGGTGCATTGATGAACTTTCCGACGGCCTTGCAGTTGGGCCTGAATCAGGCGTGCAGCGCCTGCCATCAGCTGGGCGCCACGATCAAGTGCTTCAAGTCGCGCTGCAGCAATCTCTATCACCTGCCCTGTGCCATCAAGGAGGAGTGCATCTTCTATAAGAATAAATCGGTGCATTGCAGCACGCATGCCGCCAACAGTTCGGCGGGACTGACGGAGAACGAGCTCAGCTCGTTTGTGGTGCATCGGCGGGTGTTTGTCGATCGTGACGAGAATCGTCAGGTGGCCACAGTTATGCACTACTCGGAGCTGAGCAATCTGCTGCGCGTCGGCAATATGACGTTTCTCAATGTGGGTCAACTGTTGCCGCATCAGCTGGAGGCTTTCCATACGCCCCATTATATTTATCCCATTGGCTACACGGTGGTAAGTAGAGATGCCCCTCTCTCATCTCTTGCAATTGCCAATGAATCTCAACTATGTTTTCTTTTGTGAATCCTTTTAGAGTCGCTATTATTGGTGCGTGCGCCGGCCGAATCGTCGCTGTCGCTATGTCTGCAGCATTGCTGAGGTGGGCTGCCGGCCCGAGTTTCGCATCCAGGTGCACGAGGGCAACGACAAGGAGCCGGATCGTGAGTTCCGCGACAGCACACCCTCGGCCGTCTGGCAGCAGATTCTGCAGCCTATTCAACGTCTACGGAAGGTGCACAAGTGGCTGCAGCTCTTTCCGCAGCACATTAGCGGCGAGGATCTGTTTGGCCTGACCGAGCCGGCCATTGTGCGTATATTGGAGAGTTTGCCAGGTATCGAGACGCTCACCGATTATCGCTTCAAATATGGACGCAATCCGTTGCTGGAATTCCCGCTAGCCATCAATCCGTCCGGTGCGGCACGCACTGAACCCAAACAGCGCCAGCTGCTCGTGTGGCGCAAGCCGCATACCCAACGCACCGCTGGCAGCTGCAGCACCCAGCGCATGGCCAATTCGGCGGCAATTGCGGGCGAGGTGGCGTGCCCCTATAGCAAACAGTTTGTGCACTCCAAGAGTTCGCAGTACAAGAAGATGAAGCAGGAATGGCGCAACAATGTCTATCTGGCGCGGTAAGCTACATCTCTCTCTCTTTCTCTCTCTCTCTCTGTCTCTCTCTCTCTCTTTTCTCTATATATAAATTCTAAAATATATGACATTTATTTGTCTTATCTCTATCAGCTCCAAGATTCAGGGCCTGGGCTTGTATGCGGCACGCGACATCGAGAAGCATACGATGATCATTGAGTACATTGGCGAGGTAATACGCACTGAAGTATCGGAGATACGTGAGAAACAATACGAGTCAAAGGTAAGCCCACACCCCTCTCTCTCTCCCCCTCTCCTTTCTCTTTAGAGTTAAATATTAATCTGATAAGTGTTGTCTGCCAACAGAATCGTGGTATTTATATGTTCCGCCTGGATGAGGATCGCGTTGTCGATGCCACATTGAGCGGCGGTCTGGCGCGCTATATCAATCACTCCTGCAATCCAAATTGTGTGACCGAGATCGTTGAGGTCGATCGTGATGTGCGTATCATAATATTTGCTAAGCGTAAAATCTATCGAGGCGAAGAGGTAAGTACAAATATATATTATATAATGAAACATTCATTAATATTTTCATTTCATTCCACAGCTCTCGTATGATTACAAATTTGATATTGAGGATGATGCGCACAAAATACCCTGCGCTTGTGGTGCGCCCAATTGTCGAAAGTGGATGAATTAAGTACCAGTCAAGTAGTAAAACAACAGCAACAGCAGCAACAGCAGCAACAGCAACAGCAGCAAGAACAGCAGCAGCAGCAGCAGCAACAGCACCAGCACAAGCAACAATAACAGCAGCAACAGGAGCAGCAGCAGCAGCAAAAGCAGCAATTGGAGTTCGGCTGCTGCTGCTGCTACTCTAGTACCCAGTGACACGCAATTTGATTTGATTTGTTGTTAAGCACATGTTTTACACCAACCAACACACACACATACATACATACACACACACATCATCAAACATAGTATATATTCTTTAAGCAGTATATATGTACATATATTTATTAGTAATATATATATATATATATGCATGTATCCGCACATATATATATATATATATATATATTTATATATCTATATGTGACCATGAAGAAAATGCGCCTCTCGTGCATATTGTAGCTAATTTGTATCCTATTGCTCATAAGCCAAACGTGTTTTGTAGTATAATTAACTAAACAGAGAAGAAAAGAAGAAAAAAAAAAACAAAAGGAAAATGCAAAAAAAAGAAAAAAAATCTAAACAATTTGAAATTTTCTCGCATACAATATTTATAGGTAAAAAGTTTTAAGCATGTATTTTATGTTACTTACTTGATGATTCGTATGCATGTATTGCATACGTATATAATATATTATTCTATATATGTATATAAACACACACACATATATATATATTATATATATGTACATTCTCTACCCAAATCCTGTAAACGCCAAGAGCAGACCTGGGTGTGCCTTCGTTCGTTTTTTTTTTTTAAATAATTTTATTATTTAACTTAAATTTTTTTTTTTTACTGTTACGAGAGACTGTATAAGAGAAAGAACCGAAACAAAGAAAATGAAAAACAATCTCTTTCCAAATGGTGTAGAATATTTATTTAATGTACATCCAAAACTGAATGTATTTTTTTTTTACTTAATTTCTTTTCTATATCTTAACATAAATTTATCAATTCAAGTGTATCTTTAGTTCTTAAGTAAATGTAAACAATTTAAAACATTTAACAATTTATATATGTATATATGCGTATATATATACATATTATATGCACAATTGTATATACATATGTATATATACATACATACATATATATATATATATTAGCTTTTTGTTTATTTATATAATATTTACATGAACTTTGTTTTCTTTGTAGTGAAACAATTTAACTAAATTTCAACAATTTACATACTGTATGTACACCGAATTGTCATTAAATATATATATATAGTATATATATGAATTGATGTATATGTATATATATACTTTTGTTTAAAGTTTAAAACGTTGTTGTCTGTTGATCGTGCTCGTTGATGGATTGGTGGTTTCCTTTGCTACGTCTTTTTCCTTAATCGATTGAATAACTTTTGCACTTCTACGGCAAACGCTAACGTGAGCATGTCGAAATTTTTCAAATACCAGGAAATATTGTACAATAAATGGATACGTCTATTTTTATCTAAAAACGATTTATAAAATACACTCATTTGATCGGCGCTAATTTCTTCAGTTCCGCTTAATTTGTGTAATTTTATAAAGTCCTCTTTTTCCTGCAAGTAAAACAAAATAACAACATGTGAAATCAACAAACATGAATACAAATTAGAAAGAGACAAAGCGCGAGGAAAAGAGAAAGAACGAAAAGACGTAATGACTTTGTGCATCTCTCTCGCTCTCACTCTCTTGCGTGAGCTAAGTGATATAAACCTCATAAAACCGCGAGTTGTGTTTCGTCCAGAAATCCATATTCCATTTTTCAACTTCGATGCGTAACAAGCGCAATTTCTTTTCCAATTCCGTTTCATTTGCATCATAATGCCGCACATAGGGACGCAAATTGGATTTCGGATCTGGCGGGCCAACATAGTCCGTTTTCACAGACTGTGGATCCGGTCGTTGTGTAAGACCAACGCACGCAGAACGTTTTTCGGGCCGTGTCTGTGGGTGGACAACTGCATAGCGGCGTGGCCAGTGCTTGATGACAATATGAATGAATGAATGAATTAGGATCATAGAGGGTTTAAATATGTATTACTTACCTTTAAGGAACTTATTAATATCCGAGGTTGTATGGTTCTATTCATTTCTATTTATTAAGTCATGTGTGTGTTTATAAATATATATACATACATATAAGTAAATAGTGCCGCGACTAGTGATGAGCAAGAATTATCGGAATAATTATGATTACGTTACGATAGTTCGATTGCTGGCGTTCTCTCTCTCTCCCTCTCTCTCTCTCTCTCACCCTATACGCATGTCTTGATTGAAAATAAGTGGGGAACTACGTTTTGCCGCCAAAGCACCAGAGCGCCAAATTGCTGATTCATTTAAATATATGAAATTAACTTATTATTGATTTAATATTGGTTAGATTGGTTAAGTAAGTAAAAAGCAAATAATAGTAGGATGAATTTTTACCTTTCTAATGCAAACTAATGTACATATGTATATCAATTGACTGGACGAAATTTTTGGAATCAAAAATACTTTTAAAATGTTACGTTAGAGTTGGTTTGGAACTTGGCATCTTCTTATTAATATTCCATATATATATAATATGTATATATTTCCATGTATATCATTTAATATTATACTGTGCATATCGTTTAAATTTTGAAACATTTGGGGTTAGCTAAATTTGGCGAAAGAAAGGCTAAAAAGCTGACATCTGTGGCTGGCTCACAGCATCCAGCATTTTGACAGGCACTCGACGATACATCGTGTGCGAATCTATCGATAGCAGCGATGACAATAACAATAATCAGCTGAAGTAGCTCTTGTGCCACGCAAAATTATAAATAAGTTATTTTTTAATCTAAGGAATATAGAATCGAGTTATATAGAGCACACTGAGCAATAGGGCGTTGATCAACAGGACGCAGACAGCAGGCAGCATGTCGTGGCTAAACAACAGCCTAAACACCATCAAAGGACAACTGACGAACTTGGCCCAGGAGGTGCTGGCCGACACAGCCGGGCCCGGCGACGATGAGTATCGTGGACCTGACCTAAACACCAAGACGGCTGTCGAGCTGTTAACCGAGACGCAGGAGTTGAAGGAGCAGCTAGAAAAGTCATGCGAGGACAAAGATCGTGAGGTGAGTGCCAGCAACAACAGGCACGGTTCCATTGGCCATACGGATTGCTGCTGTGACAATTGCTGCAGTGCAATGCACTTGCTACATTGCATAGCAATGAGCATTTGCTGCTGCTGCAGCTGTTATTGTTGGTGCTTCTGCTGCTGCTGCTGCTCCAACGAAGCTGCAGAGGCTGCACTTGTGGGACTTCCTGCAGACGGCTCCTGCGCACTCCGGCCACCCACATTTGCCTGTGCTGAGTTCCCTTCGACATATACACACAACATTTAACATTTTGCCACTTGCCCTAACAGATTGCCACACTACGCAAGCAGCTTGCGACACTGAAGACCAGCCAGAAAATTAGCGAAGCTAGCGCTGTCAGTGACGGTGATGGCGCCACAACAAAATCGCTGGTGAGTCGACTGAATTCCTGCAAAACACTTTGATTAGCACATAGAGCATAGAGTACAGTAGGCGTGGTTCAACTGCTTACGTGAATTGGCAGCCAACTGCAGCTGCTGTGTGCAACGTTTCCGGTGTGCAGCGAACGAAGCCATAGCTCCTCTGCATGGACCATGCGAGCATATGCTAGGCATAAATATATATGTACATATATAGCTATATATACTCGTATTTGTATGCTTATATATGTCTATATAGCTGGGAACATTGCGCTCCATATCGTTTGGCTGTTTGCTCGCGCTGTTTGCATGCGGCGATAAGCGAAACGGAGTGGAGTCAGAGCCAAAGCCATCGGCTTTGCCGTCGGCTGCACGTAAATATATTTCTCTTGCTCATATCCCTAAATTAATATTTAAATTGTGATAAGCAGCAGCGGCAGCAGCAGCACGACGGCACCCGCTCAGGAGCGGCACCAGCAATGAAGGCTATTGCCATCGCTGCCTTCGTTTGGCTTATCTGCTGCGCCGACCTCCCCTGCTCCTGGCCTCCTGGCAACGTGGCCTTATCAGCATTTACCTGCTGCCACATTATGTTGTGGCACAGATAAGCAGCCGGCCAGCTTGTCATATCTGTTCGCTCGCACGCTCCTGCCCCAAGGTACGCCTTTCCATGAAAAAAAAAAAAAATGTATATAGAAAAGTTTAGGAAATTTCTATTTGATTTCCCATTATGCTTCACTCCACTATATGCCATATCTATACAAATATATAGCTCTATATATATATCGCTCTCTATATGTTTCGTATTAGTGCATAGCCAGGCTATATAGGGTATATATCATCTGAATGTGTTGTTTGTTTAATTTACCGAATTATTTTTGATTAGGTCGCCTATCAAACCCTGCCCGCATATAATGCCAAAACCCAAAAACCCTTTCGCCCCACTCTCCCCATTGCGACCTGCGACCCGACTGATATGCTCTCTGAATAGTGTTTAGGGTTGTGGCTTAGGTTTTACCTTTCTAATATTTACTCTTTTTTTTCTAATGCCAGCGCTTAGACAGCTTGTGCACAACTGTACCAAAATTGTTTGATTCGTTAAGAAATTGATATTTACATTTATTTGATAGATAATTTCATATATATTTTAATAATATTTTTTAAACATATTTATATATTCCGTGTGTATTTTTTTTTTTTTTTACATATTTCACATGCACAGTAAATATATTTTGGAGATATTTTATATAGATTTCGTCTGAATATCGTATATAGTTTTTATATTTATTATTATTTATTTATATCGTATATATCTTTTATATTCATTTATATTTTATATATTTTTTCGTTATATTTTGTAGATATCTTTTTTTATATAGATTTTAAATTGGTTTTTTTTTATATCCATCACGTTTTAATTTTTGTTTAGATATCGATTTAGTTTTACGTGTTTTGATCATGCATGAATTAACAATGAATTATATTTTATACATATATATTGATTTTTATAAATTACATTTTAATATGCTCGAATGAAGTTAGAGCAAAGTATTATGAAATTTTTTCCATTGCCTAGCGTCGAAATGCTAAATCCAGTTTTTCTTAAGAATTCTTCAAACTTAAGAATTTGTTATATAAATAAATACAATTATTCTCTGATTAATATTTGAATCGTAAATTGAAAGTAGAGGAAGTTAGTCCATAATCAGCAAAAACTACAAAAAAAAAAATTGATAACACTATTATAGTTGGGTATAACCGACTGCATAATACTCATTCTGGGTACAAATAGTTGAATTACATTTGCTAAGCCTTAGCTTACTATTTTCGAAACATAGTTTCCTAATTGTGGTACATACATACAGTTATTTTCGATTTGCCACGCCTCTTAGAGGTAAATGTATATAAGTTTTGGTATACCAATGGAAGAGCTCAACGGCTGTGTTACTCTAAAACTGTGAACGAGAGAGAGAGTTTTAATACTTTTCCATGTTATAATGGAAGTAGATAGATCTACTAAATTTTATTATACCCTGAATCCCATTTTCAATGGGTTTTGTCAAAATGTATGTAACAGGCAGAAGCAGACGTCGCAGACCCCATAAAGTATATATATTCTTGATCAGCATCGAAAAATAAGTTGAACTAGCCTTGTTTTTGGCATAACTTCTACATCGTTGTAGCTAGAGACCATCTTGAAATGGAGTTATAAGCGTCCAAAGTTCAGCCCAACCCACCCCCAAGCCACGGCAGCAACCGCGCGGTTAGCAGAGCGCGCGCTTATAAGTGCGTAAAGAAGAAGAGCATCACTTTTTGGCAGGGTTCAGGGTATCTCGTAGTCGAGCCGTCTCGACTGGAGCCTTCTTAGTTGTTTATCTTGGGCCAAGTATATCCAAGTATTATGCAAATTTCCCGCCCATGGAACTTTATATATTCAAATTTCAATTTGTCTCGGGACAGTCGAAGAGACGCTCGTCTCGCCAGCAAGGCAGACACTACATACTACAAACCAATATACTCTTCTCTAGTTGTGAAGGAGTATAAAGGAAAGAAACTGTTTTTTATTCTTTAATAAAATATATTTACAGTAAATTATTGTGAACTTCTTAAAAATAGATGTAAATTGCTTATTGGGATATAGTATATGCATATATATATACATATATATATATATATACATTCGTATATTCCTTTAACCTTTGAATATACTAGAAAACTGCAGTTTCAACTAATATTTAATAATAGTTTGCAAAGAGTTGGGCATCATATACAGAGATACAGATATCGTTTAGCTTATTATAAATTAATTGGAAATAGAAGAAGAAGAAGCGAAAACGTTCCAGATGGCGGTGTTAGTCCTAGTCTGTCGACGTCGTTGTCGCTGGAGCGTGTTATCAGAGGCTGATTTGTTGTTTATCTATCTGATTGGATCGATGGCAGACGCCATATTGTTTTGCATAAATGCGCCAGGGTGGTTGGGCGGGCGATAACGCATCGCCTGCTTTTGGCTCTCTGCAATGCGACCCCATTAACACATTAGCCACAAATATATGTACATAGTTGGACCGTTATCTTATCCGCCATTGAACTGGCCAGGATTCGATGGCAACTGTACAAGAGTGCGTGGGCGTAGGGGGGTGGTAGGGTTAGATGTAAGGAGTTGGGGGTTGCTCTGTATCTCTGTTATATTTTTGGGGGTTGGAGTTGACGAGGGGTTGCCCGGCCCGGTTAGGCAGGCACCTATAAAAGGCGACCCACCTGCTCATTGTGCATTCATTTCGATTACGTGCGATCGTCGCCCGGTTTCAACTATTAACTCCGTTCGCCTCGACACCCTCATAAAGTGTTAATTTTCTTTCTTTCACCTTTTTTTTTTTTTTGTATTTAACTTTACATATTTTGTTCATTTGTTTTCTTTTTTTTTGTATTTTTTTGTTTGCCTCGTCTTTGGTGCGCTATTGTTGCCGGCCTCAAGAGACATAAACGCAAATTTGCATTTTGAAAATCGTGTGAAATTTTTCCGAAAAAAAATATAAAAAAACCAGGCCAACGCGACAGCAACAAATAACTATTTAGTTTTCAACAAGTTTTTCTGTTTCTTTTCGGTTTACTTGTTGTTTTCTTTTTTTTTTCTTTATCTTTATCGTGCCGGAAGTTCGACTGCAGTTTTCATTTGAGGTGAGTTAAAAATTACAAAAAAAAAAGGAATTATTTAAGAAAAAAATATGGGGAAAAATATAAAAATTGAGATTAGAGCAATGGGTTAGGCATGGCTGGGCATAAGCGAGGATTTATTGTGTCAAGAAGGTAAAGTCTCATGGGACTTGGTCGAAGCTCGAGCCTAGAGAGATAGAGAGATAGAGAGATGCCTAGACTCCAGTATAGATGGACAGGAATAGAAATATTTAGAAAACTTTTAAATGGAATATGGAAATAGATACAGACCCATATATTTATAGGTGAAAAAAGAAACAAAAATTGGTATTTCCATGCGTCAGCGCCAAAGCAAAATTAGTTTAATTGTTCAATTTAAACGCCATGATTAGAGTCGGCTGGCAGAATCTGTGCTAGGCTTCGACACGAGCGGCGAGCACGCACCTGGCGTTGATAATGGGCGCTATGGGGCAGTAATCCAGGTGAGGGGCGTTCCCCAAGGGCGCTGCGGGTCACATCATCATCATCATCATCAACGTCAGCAAATTGAGAGCTGGTTGACATGTGGGCGGGTAATGAAGCGCGCATCGCAAGAGCCTACAGCATGGATGAAAGGGATGGGCTTTGGGTCGGGGGTAGTTGTTTGAAGCATATTGGCTATCTGACTGGCTAGCTGGCTGACATGCACTGGAACCGGAAGCACGCCATGTTGGCAGCGTCGCGTTCCAACAACAAATATAAACTATTTGGCATTAGTAACTAATGTTACATGTCAGCTACAATATTTGTATATAGTTATATCTATATCTATATATATAGTTACTACATGTGTGTGTGTGGGGGGAGGGGGGGGGGGGCGATTGGGGCTAGAGCTGTTTTAGCTGAGGTGGCGGATATTATTTCATATTGCTATCAGGTTAGATCATCAAAAACTTTGGCTCTCAAGCGACGCGAATCAATGCAAAGCTGCGACACTCTCTCTACCTCCCACACTCGCCCTCTCTCTCTCTCTCTTCCAGCCTCACTCCCTCTCTCTCTCTCTCTCTCTCTGTGTGTATTTCGTCCATTTTGTGGCCACGTCAGCTTCATCAGCCCAAGCGTGTTCCATTTCAATATGCTGATTTGTTACGCTCGGTCAAACTGTGTCAAATGGCTTTCAGCTGCAACAGTTCTTCTGCTTCTTCTGCAGCTGCTGCTGCTGCGGCTGATGCTGCGGCTGGCGCTGCCTCTTCATAATTAGTGCAGCCAGCAGGCAGCAGGTACTGTGGGGGCTGGCTGGCTGCTTTTGGAGGGGGTGGCAGGCGTTGAGCTGTTTGGTATATGCCATTGGCTCTGCCTGTTAGACATGGCTCGATTGTCGCAACCTTGTCGAATATGCGTGTCAATCGCTGAACATCGCATTTTGCATTTGCCTCTTTCCGTATATTTTTCTTTATATATATATATATATATATTTTGTACATATATATATTATTTTTAAAATATATATTATTTATGCACACCTGCAAAAGTGCATGAATAATGAAAAAATGTTTCTGAAAATTAAAAGAAACTTAAATATGTTTTTTTTTTATGTTTCGTTGAGAAATTAACTTAAGTATTGTATAGGTTAAGAGTTTTCGAAATCCTAAAAATTGTTTAAAGTTTCATCTCTCTATATGCTTGTTCATCTTATTTAGCTTCTTGCTGCCTTCAGTGCATTCTTTATCTTTTCAATATGAATATAAATATATAAATAATTAAACGCAGCAAAAGTCCCACGAATATCTGAGCTATATGCTGTCAGCAGCATTTGATGTTTAAACAAAAATGATTATTTGGTTTCTTTGAAGAATTAAAATAAATATTTTCGATAACTCGGCTCATTTGCTAATTTTTGATGAGTAATTAGAGATCTTTCTGATCTGTGATTTGTTTATCAGATATACATATGTGATATTGGATACCTTTCCGTTCGTTTCCTCTTTCATCGCTGCGTGGGGAACGTTTGCTTATTTTCTTATTTTCTCAGCTCTGCTCGCATTTTGATTTACCTTTGCATATTCATACGATTCATATACATATACATAATCTCATTCACTCAGTTTGTCAATAGAGTTTGCCCCATGCACGAGTCGATCTTCTGCTGATACACCCACTGTGCCAGCTGCCATTCAGAGCCTAACCAAGTACCCAAATGGTCAAGCAGCGAGCGACCAATGAAAACAAAATTGCATTTATGAAAAAATTATCTGAAAAAAAATGTATATATATATATAGATAGAAACCCCTTCTTTAGCTATTGAAAACGACAATATATGTGTATGTAAAACTATTTTTATACCCTGAGCCCATTGAAAATGGGAAATCAGGGTATAATGGTTTTGTTAAATGTATGTAACAGGCAGAAGGAGGCGTGGCAGACCCCATAAAGTATATATATTCTTGATCAGCATAAAAAAATAAGTTGATCTAGCCCTGTCCGTCTGTCCGTCCGTCCGTCCGTCCGTCCGTCCGTCCGTCCGTCCGTCCGTCCGTCCGTCCGTCCGTATGTATGAACGCGTCGATTTCCGAAGATACAAAAGCTAGAGAGTTCATTCTTTTTGTGTTAGGTTCGTATATTGCACGCGCAGTACGAGTTTGTTTCAGAAATTCGATAACTTGTATATTTGCAAAGTTATCGATAAACGAACTTATCGGGAACCTGTTATAAAATTCTAGCTAATTCATCTTTAGAGTTAGAGTCTCCAAGTCTTCTGCATATATATAGATACAAATTTATTACAATTTCGGTTTTTGTCAGATTTTGGATTCTGGTCCCCACTTCGCCCCACCACCCCCAAATGTGAAAAAAATGCATTTCAAATACTACAGACATGCAGTTTGGTTTAGCATATAGATATGAATATCATAATCATAATCTGAAGAAATCAATACGATTGTCCATCTAGAAATAGAATTATTAATCATCAAAGTTTTCTCATCAAAACCCATGCGACGCAGCAACAAAGCAGCGAGACAGCAAGACGCTTGCAATGCTTACACACATGCATACACACATACATGCCTACAAGCATAGATCAGCGTCTATGCGTGCAGAAACGAATCGAATAATTCTTGGAATATTATTCGTTCGAAGAAGGGCTCAGGGGATTTCGTAGTCGAGCAGTCTCGACTACAGCTTTCTTACTTGTTTTTTCTATTATTTTTTTTTTTAAATATATTTTTGTCTCTAGTTTTTTCTTTTTTTGACCTGAGTCCAATGGGAGGCAAAACGTTGCATGTCGCTAAGTGCAGTTGTTACTCTGTTTGTTGTTGTCACAGAGAACTGCAATTATTTTTTTACATTTTGATAGTTGACATTGTTCATTGTTATTATTGTTGCTGCTGCTGCTGTTGTTGTTGTTGTTGTTATTGTTGCTGTTGTAAGTTTCTATAAACAATCAACGAAGCGAACGGCAATTTTCACTAACTGCCCAAGTGAGTAGCTAACAATGCCAGTGCACAGTGTTCCAATCCGACTGCAAATCAATTTGTTGGAGGGGCCCTGTGAACACACACACACACACAGAGAGAGAGAGAGAGGTAGATAGATAGAGACACCCGCACATTATGTGCGTGTGTGTGTGTTGTCATAATTCACACACAGATGGCGCTGCAGCAACGAGCCACGATAGCTACCCACTTCCGTTATCAAATTGTCTGCCACATTGCGTTGCGTGTGTGTAACGAGACTTGAATCGAGGCCTAAACGACGTTTTAAGCCAGAACCTCCAATATGGCAACAGTGTCTACCCCCCTACCTCCCCCTCCCCCTCAGCACCTGCTCGTTGCAGCTGCAATAGCTGCCCGCTTCAACTTGGACTGCAAATTTAAATTTTCTCAAGTTGTCTCTTTTGTGTTAGAATTCAACCTTCACTCTAATTATATGGGTGCACTTAAATTTATGTTTCTCAATCTGTATGTCATGCTCATTGTTACCACATGTGTGCAGCTATTTGTAGTTGTTGTTGCTGTTGCTGTTGCTTTAGGCCATCTGGCAATTTGTCAATCAGAAATTAATTGCTTCAACTTATTATTAGCAAAGTATCGATAACTTTTTGTCAACTGTTGCTGGCCGCAGACAGATGTCAGTTTGTATATATAGTACATATATATATGTTTGTATATATTTTTGATATTTTTAAGAGCAGATTACTCTGGAATCTGCGCAGCTCTAGGCACAATCGATTTGAACACTTTGACAGCCAAAAGTAGGTGAAAATTATTTCTGACCTTATGCCCAATGGTATATTGCAGTTGAGCAGCTGTGATGCTTTAGCTTATACATATATTTATAAATACTTTTTTCCAATCATCATCAATTCTTAAAAATTGGCAGTCAAAGTGGGCGTGTCCTGTCTGCCGCCGAAGGAAATTAATTATAGAAAAAAAGAAGAAGAGGCAAAAAAAAAAAAAACACGAGTAGCGACTGGCTTTGAGCTGCGCCTGTCAACAGATCATTTTACAGGCACTTAACTTGGATTTGACAGCGTTTCCTAAAGCGTTATCAATGTTTAGATACTCACATCTATAGTCACATTGACTTATATGCATTTTTTGTTACTCTACTGAAAGTATATGCCTGAAAAAGAATTATTTGTGGTAAAAAAATAATTTTAAAATTATAAAAAATTAAAAAAGTAAATAGTTTTTTCACATAATAATAATAATATAGATAAAAACCTTTGAAAAAGTTATAATAAAAAATAATAGTATTATATTTAATAATAATTATAAAAAAACGATTATTAAAAAAAAAACATTTATTAAAAAAAAAATAAAATTGGACAACTATAAAATGTTAAAAATATAAGACAAAACTATAATAAATCATTTTTTTTTAACAACGAATAGATAATAAAAAATTAATCAAAATTATAAATATTATTATAATTAAAAAAAAATATGAAAAAAAAAATAATAATAATAATAATAATGAACAAATATAAAATGTTGAAAATATAATACAGAACTAATTAATTTTTTTTTTTAAATTAAATAATTTATATATAAAATAAGAATATTAAAAAAATATAAATAAAAAATAAGTATAATAAACGAAATAAATATAAAGTACGAAATAATATTACTTAACATTATTTATTTATTTTTTTTTTTTTAATTAGAAAAAGCAATGCAAACTTTTATTTTAACTTATATTATAGGAAATTAGCTTTCCTTTGAAACGTTTCGCTTTCATGCGAATGAGCGTCAAAACCTTTTGCCTTTGATTTCGCTGACCCACTGACCTCTTGAACTTGATGTATGAGCAGTGTATGCTTAGAACCGCTGCACCGCTGCACCGCTACACTACCATATGCAGTGGCTAATTGGAAAATATTAAGAGATGCGTTTAGCATTTCGTTGTTAAGAGTTTGGAGATGACGTCGTCGACGCGTCGTCGTTTTGCACAATTTGTTTAGATATTTTATGGGCCGTGGGTTATTTGGGCGTTCTAGTTTCTCAGATTTTCGATTTTAACAACTGCAACAACAACAACGACTACAACGACAACAATAGCAGCATCAGTAACAACACAGCAACAAAACATATTTTCATTTGTGTTGCGTTTTTTTTTTTTAGTTTTTGTTTTTTCTTTTTGCTGTGTTTATGCAACTGCGCGACTGGCCAATAAAAACCTTAACGCAATGTTCAAGCACACACAGAAACAGACAGGCGCACACACACAGTCTCACCCACACACACACACACACACAACAGAGCCGCTCTGTGCACCTTTTACGTCTGTGTGCTTTGGTTGAGAAAAGCGCGTACTTGGGTTTTCCAGTGCAAAAAGTCTGGGCTATAAATATGGGCGCTTAAATTTCGTCATTTATGACCCGACTGGCCCGCCAACGAAAAATCTTTTCATAATTTAATGCTGATTAGTATTTGACTTTGGGAGAGTAGCAGCGAACACACTGTAAGGGTTGGGTAGGCGAGGCGGGCAAGGACGGGTTCTAGAGAGAGAGAGAGAGGGTGCAAATGCTGGACAGTCGAAAGTGCAGGGAAATGTGAGAACAATTGACTTAAGGGCAGCAGATATATGACTAGCCGATACCTAGCAATCAGTATAAACATATTGAAAAGAAGTCACTCACTCGACTACACGATACCCAGTATACAGTTTCCGATTTGCTTCGATAGAACTTCCAGCTCAAATTATTGTAAATTCTTCAACAGAAATAAATTCGATCTGTTATAAGCTAAATTTCCTATGAAGAGAAATTTATCGAACTATTAAAGTACTTGGATTTCCGTCGTCGGTTATGCGATTGCGTAACATTCGAATGCAGCTAATAAGTTCTTAGCTAAACAAACTCTGTAAATTTTCCATCACTGTGCATGGAGCTGCTTTGTTCTGTGTTTAACAAGCGCATTCCTCTAATGTCACATCTCCCTCAATCAAAGATGAACTGAGAAACAGAAAAAAAACGAGAACACGAAATAAAATAAAACATGAATAACTGGAATATCTGGAGATGTACATTAGATCATTGTTGAAACAGATTCTGAAAAAGGAAATTGTATAGGAAATTGATGAAAATCTGACTTTTTAAACAGCTACTGTTATACTTGCATATAACCAACTGTTATACTTGCTTATATTAAACTTTTACTAGCATATGCGAAGCTTTTAGTTTATATCCAACTGTTATACTAGAATATATCAAACAGCATATACATAGCTAGTTGTTATACAAGCAACAAACTGTTATACTACAACAAAATGAAACACTTACATTAGCTACAAACTGCTATAATAGCATACATACCACTGTAATGCCAGCAAAAAGTGTTATACTGTTATATTGTCAGCAAATTATTAACAATTATTAACAATTATTAACAACAGAATACTATTCTAGCAAGAAACTGTTTTATAGCAAATAGTATAACAAACTGTTATACTAGCATTATTCACATATTAAATGTGTTTTCAATATTCTATATGTCGAGCGTTTACTGTACACGATATACGTATGTATGTATATAGCGTGTTCCGTTCACGTACGCTTCCCCGCCTTGCTCTCTCTGTCTCTGTCCCTGTCTCCGTCTCTGTCTAGGGGCATCTAATGGGAGCTGGGTCAACTGTTGTCGGGCGGCGGAACTGAAGCGCGTTATTTGAATTTGATTTCTTGCCTGAATTTTAACAGCAATGTGTTAAATGGATGCCAATACAAAGCGGTTCGATGGTTGTATGAATTGTTGCTGTTGTTGTTATTGCTGTTGCTGCTCCGTGACGTGACACCAGGTAACAACGTATGTACCAAGTGCTATATACACAAGCCCTATGTATATGTTTATGTATATATCTATGTATATGTAGCTATGCATGGTCATATCTTTTGTATATCTATAGCTCAGGCTGTAGCTGTCGCTGTAGCTGTAGCTGTGTCAGTGCTCTAGATAAACTTTAAACGTTTACCTTACCCAGAAGAGAAGATAAAGAGCAACACAACTGCGACAACAACAGCAGCAGCAGCAGCACGTCATTGATCATTATGCATCCGCATCCGTGTGTATCCGGGTCTGTACATAGTTTTTCTTGTTTTGTATACCCTGAACCCAATGAAAATGGAAAATCTGGGTATAATGTTTCTCTGAAAATATGTATATATATAGGGGGCGTGCCAGTGCCCATACAGTCTACATATATATTCTTGGTCAAGGCGAGCTACGTCGATATAGCAATGTTAGTCAGTCCTCAGAAACTATAGAGGCTTGATCTTTTAAATGTTTACTAGTTCATCAATATTTTTTTTTCCCAATAACTCATCATATTTCTCTTTTAACTTTTTTCTTTTATTCATTATAAATTGCATGCAAAATAAAAGTATGCCAATTACTAGAGACTTGTGCTTTGGCACATATACACATTTGAATGTTTTTATGAAGTTCTGAAAATTGTATTCGAAAAGTTCATTTGCAAGAAAAGTTATTCAATAATTACCTAAGACCCAAAATGCAGTCGCTGCGCTGATCATATACAGCTTATAAGAATGTACTAAAGAAGTCGCTATTCCTAGGGTTCAGGGTATCTTCTAGTTGAGCTGCCTCCAGTAAAGTACTCTTGTCTTTATTATACCCTGAACCCATTGAAAATGGGAAATCAGGGTATAATGGTTTTGTTAAAAGTATGTAACAGGCAGAAGGAGGCGTGGCAGACCCCATAAAGTATATATATTCTTGATCAGGGTGACGAGAAAAGTTGATATAGCCATGTCCGTCTGTCCGTCTGTCCGTCTGTCCGTCTGTCCGTCTGTCTGTCTGTCCGTATGTTTGAACGCGTCGATTTCCGAAGATACAAAAGCTAGAGAGTTCATTCTTTTTGTGTTAGGTCCGTATATTGCGCGCGCAGTACGAGTTTGTTTCAGAAATTCGATAACTTGTATATTTGCAAAGTTATCGATAAATGAATTTATCGGGGACCAGTTATAAAATTCTAGCAAATTCATCTTTAGAGTTAGAGTCTCCAAGTCTTCTGCGTATATATAGATACTAATTTAATACAATTTCGGTTTTTGTCTGATTTTGGATTCCGGTCACCAATACGCCCCCACACCCCCAAATGTGTAAAAAATGCATTTCAAATATTAGAGACATGCAGTTTGGTTTGGCATATAGATATGAATATCCTAATCTTAATCTGAACATATCAATACGATTGTCCATCTAGAAACAGAATTATTAGTCTTTAAAGTTTTCTCATCAAAACCCATGTGGCGCAGCAAGCACGGCAGCGACACAGCAAGACGCATTGCGAGCGCACATACATACATACATACAAATGTATGTATGTATGTATGTATGTATATGTGTGCAAGCGTAGATCAGCGTGTGGCTGCAATCGTACATACATACATATGTATGTACATATACATATGTATGTGCATGTAAAGCTAATTGTAAAAGAGTTATGATTTCTAAAAAAAATGTAAAATATTAAATAGAATATGTAGATCATATGCTGAAACTCTCATTACATTCCATTATATATTTTAAAAATTTTAAGACAATTAAAATAACAATGGAAATGCAAGCAACGTTGAGCAATGCAAATCAATTTTCGTATGCGTGTGCACATATACACACAAAAAATCTTGGGCCGTTTTCTATGTTGCTATGCGTGTATATTCTAAGAATCACAATTGTTTTTGAATTGCGTTAGAATTGTCTTTGAATTGTATTTGTATTTTCAGCCACTGCTTTAGTTTTTTTTTTCGTATATGGCGAATTTCATTCGTTTTCGTTACTCTGTCGTTTAAGTGAGCCGTGGTGTAGATGGCTAGACAGATGAAACGAATGTAGGTGTCGCAGGTTCTAGTCCCGCTTGAGCCATTCTTAATTTCTTTTTATATATATATATATATATTTGTATTATTATTTATTCTTTTTTATTCTTTTGTATTTGATATCTTTGAAAGTCAGTTGCTAGTTTAACTAATTGTGAATAAGCGCGTTTTTTTTCAAAAATTTCAAATATTTAATAGCATAATTTCTGAAAGTGTTTTTGTTTCAATTATATTTTATTCCGTTAAGTCAACAGAAAATAATGAACAGAAAGTTTGCCCAAATAACAAAAGCACGTGACATCTGCGGTAAGAGTTTTCCTATATGTATGCACACATATGTATACACAAAACTAGCCTAGCATGGTCTAAGAATTTAAACTTGCTAGATGGCGCTTTAGCAGTGAACTTATTTATTATGGCTATTACAGCTTCGAGTGGCATTGATATATTTCTTTTACAATTATGAAGTGTCTGTGTTAATTAAGGTGATGCGTGTTAATCGAGGAACGTCTATTTGTTGGCTCTATTTTTAATGATATTTAATAATATAAAATTGTTCGAATTTCAACTAATATAAGCGCCATCTATTATTATTTTTGTGGCAATGCATACACACATATGTATATATACATGTACATACATATGTACATTTTGAACGTAACACGCTACATTCTTATCTATACTTTCTGATTTATATAATATAATAAGTTAAAGTATCATCACTATTGAGTAATGATATTAAAAATATCTGTATTCTCAAGCTATGGTGATAAATAGTAATTGTCTGATTGATTATCATTCATTTATGTGGGTGCAATAACTAAAGGAACATGTTTAACAGATTTTAGACATTATCCATCACTGAAACTTCAATTGTGTTCTGTAAAACGATTAGTCTGTTACTTGCGATTGCCATCACAGTACAGATTATTATTTTATTTTATAAGCATTGGGTTCAGGGTATTATCTAGTCGAGCACTCTCGACTAGAGTTTTCTTACTTGTTATTATTATAATTTTGTTTTTTTTTTTTTTTTTTTGACTATACATATCTAATATGTACGCATTCTCTTGGTCTGCCTCCCTCTCTCCTCTCTCTCTCTCTCTCTCTCTTTCTGTGTGTTGTTGAGTTTCTTTAACTTATGCGACGATGCTCGTTTTCCACATATTGATCGAACGTGTGCAAATAAAATACAATTTAAATATTTATTATCTTTGCAGTTCGTTAGCATCTTGTATCTGTTTAAATACGACTTGGCCTCAATTTTGGAGCTATTCATACATACTATATATATATATATATATACATACATATGTATGCATGTACATAGGTGTGTGTGTGTGTAGCCAGATACATGGCTTCTACTATAACTACAATTCCTGGAGCTAAACAAATACCAATAAGATGAAAATTTATACAATTGGGTCGACAATTGGCGCCGGCCAGACGGACTTTTCTTTCTGCTTCTTTTTGCTTCTTTTTCTTTTCTTTTTTTTTTTTTTGGAGGGAAGCGGTTTGGGGGAGGATATAAGGTAGAGTCACAGTTTCTTCTGATATATACATATGTATGTACATACATACATATATAGCAGCAATTCGATTTGCATTTGTTACAGAACGAAACGCGTTAGAAAAATGCTGTTGCTGCTGTTGCTACTGCTGCAATTGCTGCTGTTGCGGCTGTTGCTGATAAAAGAAATGCCCGCCCAAAACTAATTAGCGCCTGCAACGTGTATTTGGTTTTGCCTTGGTGTGCGGGTCGCTCACTCTCCGGGAATGGTTAGACTTTTCGGAAACGGCAAATGTGGCCTATGTGTTGTTGCTGCTGTTGCTGATATCGTCGCACCAGCCGGCGGCGGCGTATGTGTATGTGTGTGTGTGTGTTAGAAAGAGATGCAAGATACAACAGGTACATACACTTACCTGTATTTTTATCTACTAATTAAACAGACGCTCGATCGCAGTAACAAAAAACACAAAAAAAAAAGCAAAAACAAAAACAACAAAACAGAAACAGCTACATTAACAGCCCCGTTTAAAAGTCAACGACGTGGCTATATTATGACTGCCTTATATATGCACACACACACACACATCCACACATACATATATAAATTTTGTGTTATATATGTGCATATATGTATATATGCTTACCCAGTATCTATGCAAATTTCAAGTCGTGGCGCTAGAACTCGAACATGCCAAAAACAATCGCCATCATTTTTGCTGACTCTTGCAACCAACAACTGGCAACCACATCCATTACAAATGTGCCAAGAAATACAAAACGATATCGTATATATACATATATACATGTATATGAATACAATTATGTATCTGTCTATATATTCATAACATACTATATCATTTGGCTGTCCTACGTTTTGAGCTCAACGTTTGCATCTGCTAAATAGCAGCAAGGGTAGCAACTATTTTTACACTACTCAAAAGCAATGGGCACTAAAGTTCGATAATTTATTAAAGCTTTAAGACTTGGAGAATAAGCAAATCTAGTGCATTAGGTCACTTAATATGTGACTAACTGCTGATGTACGAAGTTGGAAGCGCGTGTATAGGTCTCTAAAGCACATAGTATGCTAACAGTTTGTTATATGCTAGTATAACAGTTTACTATATGTTTGCTTGTTTATGTGTTATAAAATACTGCTTAGCATAAAAGTTCCTTATTATTCTATGGCATATATAAGAAATGTTGTCGTATTATAGTATAACAGTTTCTTGTGCATGTATAATACAATAGTGTATTAGTATATCAGTTTTTAGATTTCTAGTATAACAGCATATAACACATACTAATAGGAAGTTGAGCTGTCAAGCTTATATACTAGCATATAACACGCTGTTATACTAGAATATAGCAAACTGTGAGGCTGGCATATTGGGTAAAACAAAGATACTACACTTGTGGAACTAGTATCATCATGTGGATCCATATTTGATCTTTATTTCAGTTTGATCTATAAATTGATGAATTATTATTGCAGAGATTCATCACTTCTATCATAAACGAATTATTTTAAAATTAGTAAAAAACGATATGTACTTGATCAGTATTATAATTATTTCTCAGTGTGCAAACTTTCCTTATCTACGTTCATCTTTCTATTAAATTCGTTTCAAGTACCGAAAATTTCAAATGACGTATGGAAATTTTGTCTATGCTCATATAGGAACTGCTATAAGAAAATAGGCCTATTCGAAGAAAGTCAAATACATATATATTTTCGCTTTATATCTCACCCATAAACATGTTTCTATTTGAATGTATGTATCTATATCTATATCTATGTATATCTATATAGCTGTTATTCTCTCTCACTGTGCAAATAGCTCTGCACTCTTTGATTGTATCTGTGCGTGTTTAAATGTTTTATCTGTATGCCATGGACTTCATTTACTTAAAGTCCACCTTAAGACAGAGATAGAGCGGAAGAGAGAGAGAGAGAGAGAGACTCTCTCTCAGACGCACGCACACACCTGGTATTACACCTATGTGAATATTTGTTTGCCCATTTTCAACAAGTTGTTGCTATATATCTATCTAAAAACTGAAAACTACATTTGAGATCGTTTGCCGCTGAAGATACAAAAGCGCAGCAACGTTAGCAGTCGCCGTTGCCGTTGCCGTTGCCGTTGCCATTGCCGTTGATGTCGGCGTTGAGAACAAACAAAAATAAAAAAACAAATAAAAGCGATGTCACTTAATTTCAAGTTAAATAGCCAACGCGCATTATTTGAGTTTTGAAATGGAGAGCACAAGTCGGTGTTGGATATACCATATACAAAAGTATGTATACAACTCCGTTGAGTTACTATATACATAGACATAGTATATGTATATTTATGAGTAAGTCTGGCAATTGGAAATGTTTATGTGTGCACAACTGGACGGTGTCTTGTGCACCTCTGTTTGAATATGATTAGAGAGAGGATCATTTCATGTGTACGTAATGCACAAATTCTTAATCACCGAATCGGAGAACAGCGGAAATGAATCTGAAGAATCATCAATTATAAATATGAGTAATATGATCGATTTACAGACAGTAAACAAAAGATAGAAGTCGAAGTACTTGAAGAATTGTAATTATTATTTAAGATTTGAGTTCATGTTAGATAATACTTTGCTTGAGAATATTGATTGAATAAGCGATGGAATCGTATATATAGATCAACATTTTCTTCAATTCTTTTATGTTTAATATGGTTCAACTTGAAAATTTCAATTCATTTTTTGTATTGAGTTTAATTAAGTTCATATTGATCAGTTGCAATGTCTTAGTTGCAAATTTAATTGTTAAATTACTCAATATATGTATGTATATCAGATATAATATATATGTATATATGTTTGTATATATCAAGTAAAATATAAATTTCTTGACTTTCTATCAAGGTCAAATGCTTATTGCACTCTTTTCATTTCATATATATCTACATGTATATCTTCTACTATCTTAAAGATTTTCCTACGAATTAATTCATTAGTTTTCAAACTAAACAGCTCAAACTTCAAGCGTTCGCAATTAGACAAACTGCTAAATAACAATTACAAAATACAAAATGAAATGAAAGTTTCAATAAAAACTTAAGCTTTAGCGCTTGTATATAGCACGAAAGAATTGAACAATAATTGATTCTATTTTTAATATACATATATATTTAATATATATATGTATATCTTTTATTTAAATGGGGAAGACCGAAAATTACAGTTTTCAGCTGATATATCTTGGGCACGTAATTTGATCAGCTAGGCTGTTCTGTTCTATACTAGGGGCTCTGGCACCCCATTTTCTGCTGCATAGTGTTCCCACCAAATTCCATATACACACACACACACATACACACACTCATAGAGAGAAATGCATTTGTATATATTTAAAATAAAAAAAAAATACTCGAGTTGAGACTTGAAAGCGCTGACGTTGACGGCGCTTGGTTGGTCGCCAGGAGTCGCCACAGAGCGCTCATACATACAAATGCTACCTTTGTACATAAATAAAATGCTCAAGTTTAGGCGCTTGTCCGATAGGGGTCGCCAATGTGCCACTACTCGATTGAGCGCTCATCACTAACACACACACACACTCATCTACATACATGTGCATTGGCGTATGTGTAAAATGCTCAAGCTTGGATTTGTAATATGCTGATGTTGGCCGACAGGAGTCGCCACTGAGCTGTTGCTAGTGGACTGAGAGCTCCATCACTAACACACACATACACAGAGCGCTGCAGTTGCCGATGTATGTATGTGCGAGTGAGTGTGTGTACATTTGACTCAACATGCCCGATCGTTGCGCTGCCGTCGCTGCCGACGCTGTAACTGTGAAGGTGATTGTGGCTCTCAGCGGCTTCGCTATTTTCCCCCATAGCGCAATGCACGTTGCGTTCACTCGTCGATCGGTCGCGCTGCGGGCAAGACGTGAACGCTGTGGCCGAACTGCCTCTATATTTTGTTGCCGGCAAACGTTGCCAACTACTATTACTAGTAGAACTAACTAAACAATTCGATTTTGAAACTCATTTCATTTACGTTTGTTTGGCTACTATTGCCGTTGCCGCTGCCGCTGCCATTGCTGTTGTATTTTTTTATTGTGTTTTTTTACTGTTGTTGCTGCTGTCGCGTCAAAACGTTTAAAAAATGAGAAAACAAATTTAATAAATAAAAAATAAAATAAATAAAATAAGAAGAAAAACGCGAACATTGCGCGATGTCGACGCGCTAGCGCCTCAAGTGCCGGCCCCCCAAGTGAAAATTAACCGGGTTTTTTCCGTTCTATGTACTTTACAATAATTTAGTTACGTTTTTCTATTCATTTTTTTTTTTTTTTTTTTTTTTTTTTCTGTCGAACTTCAAAAGATTAAAAAAAAAAAACTGTGATGTAGAGTCGTAAATTCGACTGCTAAATCAAAAAATTGCGATTTTTTTTTTTAATATTTACATTTGGCTGACAGCCGACGAAGAAGAAGAAGAGGAAGAGAAAAGAAAACATGTAAGTTTCGTATTTGTGATTGTTGTTATTTTTAAATGCTCATTAGCTTTACATAGAGGTGTGTAATAAGTACGTGTACTTAATTATGACTGAGGCTGCTTGTCGTCGTGCCTGGCCTGCCCTGGTCTGGTCTGGTCTCGTCTCGTCTCGTCTCGTCTGGTCTGGTCAGTAATGACGACGACAACGACGAGATTTCATCGTCATTTTCGCCTTGACTTTCGACTTTTGTCTCTCTTGACATCTTCTCGCATTATTAGCTTAGCAAAGTAGTAATTCCCGACTTTATTTTTACTCCTATTCAGTTGGATATTGAACTGCATGCACTAAATTATTCGACTTTATGATAAGTCATTTTAGAGTTAGTTTCGTTAGCAATAGAGAAAAACAAAGTGCACATTCCTATAGAACATCGAGTATATCTATATCTATATCTATATCTATATGTATATATAGTTGTGACAGACAGAGCGTTAACAAAAGAAAAAGTCATGCATGCTCATAATTTATATTTTAATTGCTTCAGATTTCGAACAAAAACTTAAGTCCGTTTTTTTTTCTGTTATTAATTTTTGTGCTCAGATAAGCATATTTTGTGCTAAAAACAAAAATTTATTTTGATCTTTAACAAGCTTTGTATCTACCACCTTATACAGTGATATTTTTACAGTTTTTTAAGAAAGTATTTAAATAGTATTTTTACTATATTAGATACCCTACATATGCCTACAGCGGGCATTTAAGCTTGACACTTCTATAATATTCGACATTTGAAATGGGCATTCCAGCTGGGCTTCATTTTGTATGCAAATGTACTACAAACTATCCTATCAGCTATAGTATCTTATATATTTCCAACTTCTTAAGTCCTCAAGTTAGCATCTGTTATATTACCCAATGGCTGTATATTTAGATACTCAACAACAGGCAGGTATTTCAGCCCAGCTATAATCATATAATTTGTACATTCCAGTTTCTAGAAGAAAACTTATGTGACAGACGTTGCCACCTGCTGCACTTTGTTTAGTGTGTGTACTTCGAGAGTGCCTCACCTTTTGTTGCACTTCAGCGAAAATTCGTGGTATTGTTTACAATTGGCAATTGCATTTGGCTCAGTTTCCGACGAATGGAACCAAACACCAGACCAAACAGCGAGCGCAGACGCGGCAACCAGAGACCCATCTGGTCGAATTCGCTGCTGATCCAAATAGAAATGGGTTCGACTCTCTCAATTTTCAGTATGCTTGAGTCCCTGGGGTCTTGTTGCTGCTGTTGTTCATGGCAGCGCCCATGGTACAGGATTTCAATATTTATATGTTTATTTATAAACAATCGACCTATATAAGCTCAGTATATGAGCAACCTCTCTGTTCGGACCTGTTCCATGTCGCGTAACATGCCCTGGCCAGGGATCGGTTATGCTGTGGCGATAAGATAAGCGTCGCGCCAAGCAATGCCAATGGCATTGGGCGATGGCAGTGCTAAAGAGGCCTATTACTAATCCAATAAAAATGGGTTCAAGAATTCTCTTGAAATGATTTCATGTTAAATGTATTTCTTTTTACTATTATTCAAGTTGGTAAATTTTTATTAAGTTCCTCGTATTTCTAAACTTCTCCTTCCCTTCTCTCCTCTCTCTGTAGACTTTCGATGGTATATTGATAAGTCTCCTGGGTAGATTAGGAACATGTATGTTTGCTTTTTGTTGAAATTTTTTTTTTTTTTCAGTAATATGTTGTTGAACTCATATCTAAAAATTGGAAGTGAGTACACTTGATAAACATATTTCCCCTACTCGCATAGCTTTATCAACTTTCTAGAAAATATTCACAAATTTTTATTTGATTACTTTTCTATGTAAATTGTTTTATTTTAGAGGGGTGTCATTACTCTTTCTAGTATATAAAAAAAAAAAAAAAAAAAAAAACCAAAAGGACGAGCTGAGTTGAATGCTGAGAACTATAAAAGCTATAGATCTGAAATTTGTATTGTATATTTGAATAGAGCAATTGGAAGTTCAAGTCTAATATATTTAGCTAATGTTCCATCAGTTTATGTAATATCGATAAATAAATCGATTATCAACTATTAATGAACAAGTTCAAGATCTTCTAAGTTTATTTGGGGTTTTTAAAAGTTTTGAAATGGTTGATTAATCAATCTACCAAATATAGAGTATCTTCAAGTCGCACATAGCCCATGCATTTTCCTGTACTACAAATAATATTCATTGCCCTGACTATTTTCTTCCGCCTGACAATAAATCATAAGAAAAATAGAGCAAAAAGTTAAATAACTTGGGGCATTCCCTGTGGCAAGTAGATGCATATTCTATATAAGGCTTAAGCAGCAAAATTGACAGGGTATTCGAATGAATAAATTTATGGAATGTGCTTTAAGCCGTAGCTGATTAGATATTTTATATCATTAGCATTGGGTATAGATAGTTCTATGTATGTAAAAGAACTGTAAAAAATAAAACCGCACAAAACTTTATAGAGTATATTTATCCGCTGGAACCAAAGCGTAAGATTCTCTTTAATTTTTGCTGTTTCAGCTTGATAATTTGATGAGCTGCTTGAATGCAGATATATAAATATATATACACATACATATGTATATTTAGGGACTTGCTCTGCTGGTGCTTGTCTTCTTCTTGGATTACACGTATTTGGCACATTCTGATTTGATTATGCATTGCTGCTACAGTTGTTCAAGCTCAGACGATCTGCTAGCCATATGCCATATCCCATAGGAATTTGTGGGTCTCTTCTGGCAGTCGCTGTTGCTGCTTATTTAACAGTATCTGGCATTTTCATTATCTTATCTGTTGGGCCATAGCAGTTGTTGTCTGTTCTTCCTCTTGCTCATTTGTTTGCCACAAATGATGGTTGTTGTTGTTGGTCTCGTTTATTGTTGTTATTAGAGAAGGTATTGCTGTGTTTGCATTACGTCTGTGTATGCGCTATATAATGCGTATATATATGTGTAGCTATATGTATATATGAGTGTGTGTGTGTGTGTGTGTGTGTGTGTAAGCTTATCTTTGGACTTAAGTCCTGACTGGCACCACATAGATATATAGATAAACATACATACATACATATGTATATATGTGTATGTTTATTTATATATCATATCATATCATATCATATCATATCATATAATTCTGGGTATGTTCCACTGACGCACAAAATGATCGATTGTCTCTGGCTGTTGCTGTTGCCAGCTTTATAGAGCACCTAGCTGTGTGTGTGTGTGTGTGTGTGTGTGTGTGTGTGCGAGCGAGACAATGCTATAGCCATATGGAGTCGAGCAACAGAATGAATAATTTGACTAATATTTGTTTATGAAACACAAGTGTTTTCACACCCAGGCAGACACACACTCACTCTACACTCGCACACTCACACACTCACACACTCACTCTACTTACACTCATACACTCACACACACACACACACACACACACTTGATTACATGGCTATTACTGTATCTGCATGTAGATAACCCAATTTGCACAAGTGTCGCGCTTATTTGCTGCTGCGGTATATGCGTATGATCTATGCGCTTTACATGCTCGCTTCGCCGGCCACGCCCATATTTGACATGAAGCTCCGTTAGCTGGAGCAGAGTTTGTGCTAATTTTAATTAAGTTGCTCCCCTCCCTCGATTTACGAGTCAGCCATTTTGCCAGGTGAGCAAGCGTAGTCAAGTTGAGTCGTGTCGAGTCATAAGTTTTTATAGTCAATTTTTATTGTCGCCCGGTCGTTCGTCAACGCCAGCCCTTGCAGCGCTCTCTTCCTCTTATCGGCGCTTGGCGGCCATGTTGAAGTTGGCTTGCTCGACTTTTTGACTCACGTTAGTCGGTGTCTTTCATAAAGTCATCAGATTATCATGCGCTCGGCCACCTGACAGACGACAGCATGTGCGAAAGGGCTTCGAGTTGTCAGGCAACGGGGCGCATGCGCAACGTGCTCGAAGAGTACAGTTGTGCTTGCTGCGTATAGTTAATCTGCGGGCATGCAAGATATTAATCAATATATATCTGTATATATTTAGGTTAACTTTCATTTAGTTTTACTCATAATTTTGCAATTCTTTTCCGTGCAGCATTCCAGCGATGATCAAAATGTGGAGGACAGCTGGTGCTGGGAGCCCGCTGGCTTGGAAGCCACAGCGGGAGCAGCATCTGCAGTCGCTGGCAAAGGCTCAGCGGAAGCTGGCATGGTTGAGGTGGCGCTGCCCGACACACCGGATGTATCCAGGCTGAACACAACGATTGCAAATCTGGAGCGCGATAATGAAGAGTTGCGCCACTCGCTGGACATGCTCGATGCACAGCACGAGCAGGCCATGCAGAATATGCTGGCCCAGAAGACAGAGCTGCAGGCCAGTGTGCAGGAGCTGAAGCAGCTGCAGGCCGATCGTCTGGTGGCGCACGAGCTGGAGATGGCGCGTCTGAAGGCGCAGCTGGCCGAGGAGCGAAAGCAACAGCAGAGCGTAACGCAGGAGCGGGAACAGCTGCAGCAGCGTGTGGATCAGCAAGGCAATGAGCTGCAGCGTTGCATGCTGGAGCTGGCCGAGATGCAGCAGTTGCTGGAGAAACGGGGCGCCGACAATGGAGAGTTGATTGAGCGCGTGCGTCAGGCGGATGCCGAACGTGAGAAGCTGCAGCGCGAGCTGGAGGAGCTGGTAAAGCAATCAAAGGAGAAGAAAACATCCGAGTCGTCGAACAGCTCGTCCACAGGCAAGCACAGCGAGGATGAGTTTATAGTCGTACGCAATACAGATGCCACTGGTTCCAGCTCGGATCCAGATCCAGATCAGGATGCCGATGGCGATGCCGATGGCGATGCCACAACGCCGCCAAGTAAGGAGAAGCTGCGCAATAAGCTCGTCGCCCTGGAGTTGCGCATCGCCGAGGTGACAGCGATCAATGCGAAGCTGCAGGACGCCCACCTGGAGCGGCAGCTGGCGGACAATGTGCGTGAAGAGCAGTTGACCGAGCTGGAGAAGCGTCTGCGCATCAGCGAAAGCGAGAAGGAACAACTGCAAGCTGGAGGCTGCAGCGTCAAGTTGGCAAACAAGCTGATTGATGCAGAACCAGGAGCTCTGAAGCTGAACAGGCCGAGGCGGATCATGAGACGGCACGTCCAATGTATCTGGAGCAGCAGTTGGGGTGGCACTGCTCGCCGAGAATCGTCAGCTGCGTCAAGGAGCTGGACTCGATCATTGCACAGGCCAAGTTCCGCCGTCAGGAGGGAGAGGCCATTGCCGAGGAGAAGGCAGGAGATTACCGATTTGGACATGGATCCAAAGTGGATCCCATTGCTTCAAGGCCGAGAGCAGCTCACGCAAGCTGCTGCTGATGCTCGCGGCGCTGGTGCGACAAGCCAAGCAAAGAGCTTGAAACGCACATATCAACTGCTGGAACGATCGCTCTCAAGCACTTTGGACATGGCCGAGCGTGATGTGATGGGATCTGCGCAAGCAGCTCCACATAGCCGATCACGACAAGAAGACGCTGATGCTGACATCTCGCAGTATGGCTGGCAGGTGCGAATTAGCTGATTAAGAAACACGAGCGCTCTTCAACGAAAAAAAAAAAAAATAAAAAATAAAACAAAAAAAAAAAAAAAAAAAAAAAAAAATAAAGAAAAAAAAAAAAAAAAAAAAAAAAAAAAAAAAATAAAAAAGAAAAAATAAAAATTAAAAAAAAATAAAAAAAAAAAAAAAAAAAAAAAAAAAAAAAAAAAAAAAAAAAAAAAAAAAAATAAAAAACGAAAAAAAAAAAAAAAAAAATTAAAATAAAAAATAAAAAATAAAAAAAAAAAAAAAAAAAAAAAAAAAAAAAAAAAAAAAAAAAAAAAAAAAAATAAAAAAGAAAAAGAAAAAGAAAAAAAAAAGAAAAAGAAAAAAAAGAAAGGAAAAAAAAAAAAAAAGAAGAAAAAAAAAAAAAAAAAAAAAAAGAAAAAAAAAAATAAAAGAAAATAAAAAAAAAAAAAAAAAAAAAAAAAAGAAAGGAAAAAGAAAAGAAAAAAAAAAAAAAAAAAAAAAAAATACAACCCACACCCCAAACAACCCACCCCCACCCATCCCCACCCCCCCCAACCCCCCCCCCCCCCCACACCCACCAACCCAACCCCACACCATCACTCCCCACAAACCCACCCACCCCTAACCACCCCCACCCCACCCACCCCCCCCCCCCCACCAACCACCCCCCACACAATCACCCCCCACACTAAACAACCCTTCCCCAGCCCCACACCACAAACAGCCACCCACAACCGCCAACCAAAAAAAAAAACCCAACCCTCCCACACCACACCCCACAACAACCCACCCCAACCCGCCAACACCCAACCCCCCACGCCCCACTAACCGACCCCCCCCCACAAACACAAACAAAACAACACTCAACACACCAACCCTCCCTACACACACACCCCCCAACCCCAAACCCCCCCCACAACCCACACCCACCCCTACCCAACACCGACCCACACACACCACCCCACACGCAACCCAAACACCTCCCCCCCCGCCCCCACTTCACAACCCACACCCCCCAACCCCACCCCCCACCCACCCCCCACACCACCACCTCAACCACCACAACCACCACCACACACAAACCCACCACACCACCCCCCCTACCACCCACCCAACCAACAAAACCCACCCGAACCAGAACCCCACCACCCCAACCCCCCCACAACATCCCACCCCCCCCCTCCCTCCCCCCCCCCCCCCCCCCCCCGGCTCCCCCTCCCCCCTCCCCCCCCACCCCCCGCCCCCCCCCTCCCCCCCCCTGCCCCCAACTCCCCCCCCCCCCACCCCCACCCCCACCCCCCCCCCTGCACCCCCGTCTCCCTCCCCCCCCCCCCCCTCCCCCCCTCCCGCCCCCCCCCCACCTCTCCACCCCCCCCCCCCCGCCCCCCCCCCCCCCCCCCCCCCCCCCCCCCCCCCCCCCCCTTCCCCCCTCTTCCCTCTCACCCCCCCCCCCCCTCCCTGCCCCTCCCACCCTATCCCTCCCCCTCCACCACCCCCCCCCCCCCCCCCCCCCCCCCCCCCCCCCCCCCCCCCCCCCCCTCCCCCTGCCACCACACCGGCCCCCCCCCCCCCCAACCTCTCCCCCCCCCCCTTCCCATCCCCCTCCCCCCCCCCCCCACATCTCCCCCTCCACCCCCCCCCCCCCCCCCCCCCCCTCCCCCCCCTCCCACCACCCCCCACCCCCCTCCTCCCCCTCCACCCCCCCCCCCCCTCCCCCTCCCCCACTCCCCCCCCCCTCTCCCCCCACCCGCCTCCCTCCACCCCCTACTCCCCCCCCCCCAGCCTCCCCCCCACCCCCCCCCCCCCCCCCCCCCCCGCCCCCCCCCCCCTTCACCCCCCCACCCCCCCCCACTCTCCCCCCCCCCCCCCCCCCCCCCCCCCCCCCCCCCCAGTCCCCCCCCCCCCCCCCCCCCCCCCCCCCCCCCCCCCCCTTCCCCCCCCCCCCCCCCCCCCCCCCCCCCCCCCCCCCCCCCCCCCCCCCCCCCCCCCCCCCCCCCCCCCCCCCCCCCCCCCCCCCCCCCCCCCCCCCCCCCCCCCCCCCCCCCCCTCCCCCCCCTCCCCCTTCACTACCCCCCCCCCCACCCCTCACCCCCCCCCTCCCCCCCCCCCCCCCCCCCCCCCCCTCCCCCCCCCCCCCCACCCCCCACCCCTCGCCCCCCCCCTTTCTTCCGCCTCCCCGTTCCTACCCCTTTTCTTAGCCCCCTCCCCCCCCACCCCCCCCCCCCCCCCCACCCACCCCCCCCCCCCCCCCCCCCCCCCCCACCCCCCCCCCCCCCCCTCCCCCCCCCTCCCCCAGCACCCCCCCCAACCCCCCCCCCCCCCCCGTCCCTCCCCCCTCCCCCCCCCCCCCCCCCCCCCCCCCCCCCCCCCCCCCCCACCCCTCCCCCCCCCCCTCCACCCCCCACCCCCCCCCCCTCCCCACCCCCATCCCCCCCCCCCTCACCACTCACCACCCCCCTCCTCCCCGCCCCCCTCCCCCCCCCGCCTCCCCCCCCCCCCCCCCCCCCCCCCCCACCCACCTCCCCCCCCCTTCCCCCCCCCGCCCCCCCCCCCCCCCCCACCCTCCCCACCCCCTCCCTCCCCTCCCCCCCCCCCCCCCCCCCCCCCTCCCCCCCCACCTCCCCACCCCCCCCACCCCCCCCCCCCCCTGTTCCCCTCCCCCACCCTCCCCCCCCCCCCCCCCGTCCCGCCCCCACCCACGATTCATCACCGCCCACCTGCCCCCCCCCCCCCCCCCCCCCCCCCCCCCACCCCCCCCCCCCCCCCTCCCCCCCCCCCTTCCCCCCCCCCCAAAAAACCCCCCACCCTCATCCCCTCCCCCTCCCTCCCCCTCCCTCCCCCCCCCCTCCCCCCCCCTCCCCCCCCCCCCCCCGCCCCCCCCCCCCCCCACCCCCCCCCACCCCCCCCCCCCCCCCCCCCCCTCCCCCCCCCCCCCAAAAAAACCCCCCCACCTCCCTCCTCCCCCCCCCCCCCCCCCCCCCCCCCCCCCCCCACACCCCCCCACTTCCCCCCCCCCCCCCACCCCCCCCCCCCTCCCCCCCCCCCCCTCCCTCTCCCCCCCCCCGCCCCCCCCCCCCACCCCCTCCTCTCCCACACCTCCACCCCCCCCCCTCCCCCCCCCCGCCCCCCCCCCCCCCCACCCACCCCCCTCCCCCCCCCCCCCCCCCCCCCCCCCCCCCCAAAGTTACATATTTTACTTACCAATCTTTATACCATCTATTATCACCAATTATTATGAACCCATATCACAATCTCTATCATTTCATCTTTATTATTCACAGACATCAGCTGCAAGAGACCAACATCAACCAGCTTCACTACTCTACTGTAGCGAATACGGCAGCTGGCGGACAATCACCGGGAAATAGAGAAGTCAGCGCTCAGTTGTGGAGAGCAATAAATACATTCAGGACGATAGCTTGGTCAATTGGAGTGCTGCTGGCGGCTGCTGCAGGAGTTTACAAGGACGTGCAGCTGGCTAAGCAGGCGCAAGAGACACAAATAGCTTCGCTAAGGGACGAACTGCGTGCGAAGGATGAGCAGCTGAAGCTCAAGTTGAAAGAGAATGAACAGGCCATATGCGAACTCCGTAGTCAGCTGCAGAGTCAACTGGATGCCAAGCAGCAGGCACTGCTGGAGAGCACAGAGAAAGGCGTGCAGCTGGCGGCACAGCTGAAGCAGTTGCAGGAGAAGTCCGACCACAGCACAGAAGCCGAACAGCAGCTGGAGGAATTGCGTGAACAATTGCAGACAAGCGAACTGCACTTGTTGGAGAGTAGCAGGCAGAGCGAACAGCTCAAGGTGGAGCTGGTGGAGCTGCAATCGCAGCTGCTGACAGCAGCAGAGCGACGCGCCCAGCTGGAGGAGAAGGCAGCACAGGCGGAGCTGCTGCAAACCCAATTGGATGAGCTGCAAGCGCTATGCAAACAACAGCAGATTGAGCTGACAGATAACCCCATGTTGCAGAGCCTAAGGGACGAGCTGGAGACACGGATAGAGCAGTTGACTCAGCTGCAGGAGGAGCAGAAACGGCTGAAGGCAACGCAACTGGAGCTGCAGGCAAAGGCAGAGCAGGGCGAACAGCTAAAGCAGCAGCTAGAAGAGCTGCAGAATAAGTTGGATTCACTGTCCACAGATGGAGCCGATGTGCAGCAGAAGGAGCTGGAGCTGGAGCAGCTGAGGGCACAGCATATGGAGGAATGCGCTCAGCTACAGCAATCGATCGAAACGCTGAACGCTGAGAAGCTGGAGCTGGTCAAGGCGTTGCAGCAGAAGCACACAGAGAATACGCAATACTATGCGGAAATACAGCGATTGCAGCCGTTGGAACAGCAGCTGCTCGAGCTGATCAAGGAGCGTGAGAAGCTCTGCGATCAGATCAGTTTCCTCAAGGAGAAGTCCGACATACTCACCACAAATCTGCTGACGGAGCAGAGCAATCAACGTCTACTGCAGCAACAGCAGGCCGAGGCCCAGGAGCAACAGGCGACGTTGCAGCGTGACTTAGATCGGCTGCGCGCACATCTCGTCGAGATTGAGGAGCTGCATACGCAGGAGAGCGTCGAACTGCAACGCGAACTGGAAGAGGCGCGCACCAAGCATGCAGCACTGCAGACCGAGGTGTCCAAATCTAGCAATGCCTACACGTCAGCCAGGTGAGTTGAGTTTGTATTTCTCTCCCTGTGTGTGTGTGTGTGGGTGTGTATGTGTTCGCTCTGCTTTGCTCATTAGTGTTAGCCAAATTGTTTACGATAAGCGTGTCGCTTGGCCACGTTGAGTCACGGCGGCGGCCATCTTGAATGTGGCGAATGCGAGTCACGCTCGACACGTGGAGCTGGAACGAGGCGAATTCGCAGCCAAAATGCATTCGCTATGCTGCATGTGTGTGTGTGTGCGTGTGTGTGTCATTAACGTCTCGATTGTTATCGATAACAGCTGTCAGCTGGCAGAGAAAACAACGCAATTATAGATCTGTAGCGAAATTCCCGCTTCATTTTAATTTGCCTTTTCGAACGATAAGCTGCAAAATTTTTAAGTTGATTTTTTGTATTGTGCAGCATTCGCGCCAATCAGCAGGCAGAGACGCTGCAGGCACAGCATGCGCTTCTACTGCAGCAGCGTGACGAGCTGCTGGCCAAAATTGGTCAGTTCGAGGATCGGGAGCAAAGGCAACAGGCGGCGCTAACCAATCTGCAGTGTGCGCTGGAACAATTTCAGAATGGTGAGCATCGATTGCATCCTTGCAATTGGACTAGGCATTGGCTAACATCTTCTGCTTCTCTTCTTCTGCTTCTCTGTATCCGCAGATAAGGAGCATGACATTGCGCTGGCCACACAGCGAATGCGACGCGAGATGCAGGCACAATTGGAGCAGCAGGCACAGTTGCAGTCGGAGCTGCAGACGCTGCAGCAGCAGCTAGCGGAGGCCAATCAGGGCCTGCGGGCGGCATCTCGGCTCTCCGATCAGCTGGAGGCTGGACAGCAGGCCATTGCGGTGTTGCGCGACGAAGGTAAGTCAATGCACACGTCACATCAGGCATGCCCATGGATATTAACTAACCCCCCCGTCCCCCAACCGCAAACCACACTCCCTCACACCCCAGTTCCACAAATGTCGGCAATTTCGTTTCGTGTATCTAAAACGCACCATTTAATCTGCATCAAATCTACTTTCAAGTTATACGATTACCTTTAATATTAGCTATGTTAACGGCATGTTCTTAACCCACGATCCACACAGACCCTAATACACACACACACACACACACACACACACATATATATATACATATATATAATAATAACCTGTTATATATCTACATATTTATCGAGCTCACGCATACACCCGCACCAAGTTCTATTTGAATGTTAATTGCTTTTTTTTTTTTTTAACGAGTGTGTGAGAGTTGTGTGTGTGTGTGTGTGTGAGTGTGTGCGAGAGAGTGAAAGAGTGCCAGTGAGTGAGTGAGCGAGTGAGTTAGCATGTGTATGGCTGTTAGTGTGTGAGCGAGAGAACCAGCTGTCACCTCACCCGATTCTCAAAGGTAAATATCAGCTGGTAATTCTGGGAGCAATGCCCAATATGAAACACTCGGAATTTCAGTTGGTATATACTTTTTTGAATTGCATTTTATCACCAAAGCGCAAAACTAAAAAGAATAAGCTAAGAAAAACCAAAAAAAAAAAAAAAAAGGAAAATTAAAAACACCAATACCAAAAGGCAAAGAAACAAAATTATATATATTTATATACAAATTAATGACACGCAAGATCGCACCTACGGCATGTGGCAATTGGCATATTGGCTGTTAACCCAAGTTGGTCTTTAGCGAGCAGGTAAACCCAATCGGAACCCATATTCCAATTAGCTTATACGCCCGCACCGCCCTCAACGCCCTCACGTCCGTCTGCTTGCACTAACCCAACACACGAGCACCACCAGACCAAGAATAACCCAAAACTCCTTCTGTTGCTGTTACACACAAAAAATACACTCAGATAATTTTTAAAAAATTTCAAATTAAACCCAAAATTTTACAATTTCTTTTTTTTTAAACTGCCTTTTGTGTTGTAAATTAAATGTTTTTTGGATATTTATATATACATATGTATATATATATATATATATATTTCAATTATGAGTTGTAGCTTATAGCTTAGTTGTATTAGAGACACTTTGCAGAGACAAACTAATAATAAAAAAAAAATGAAAACTATAAATTTAAATATAGTCTAAAAAAAAAAAATATAAAAAATTTTAAGCAACTATTTTAAAAACTTAAAAAAGTATAGAGTGGATTAAAAAAAAATACATTGATTATATAAACTAAAGTTTAATTAAAAAAAAAAATTAAAAAAGATTAGAGTGGATTAAAAAAACAATACATAGATTATATAAATTAAAGTTTAATTAAAAAAAATAAATAAATAAAAAAATTTAAAAAAAATTAATTAAGAAAGTGCAAATAAAAATATGAACAAACTTTTTTTGTAATTCAATGAGCTAAAAAAAAAGTAAATAAAAATTCTTAAAATAAAGAAAATAAATTAATAAAATAAAAAAATTAAATAAAATGTAACCTAATGCAAATCCCAATGCTTCAAATATATTTAATAAAAAATAAAATATAAATATAAAAATAAAGTATAAAATACAAAATAAATAAAATATAAAGATTTAATAATATAAGTAAAGTATAAAATATCAAATTTAAAAATAAAATAAAATATAAAATAGTTTCTGCACAGTTTCCAATTGGTGTCATTTATGATTTATATCACATATTTTTTCCTGTTGCTTGCTTTTCTTTTTATTATTATTACAATTATTATTATCATTATAAAATTGTTATTGATTGTTATTATATTAGTGTGAATTTGATAAATATATATTGTATGTATTCTATCAATTGTTATTAGTTTTAATTTTGTATTTATGATTTACTTTGCGTATTATTACTTATTATATTTCCGTATTGCTTAAACGTTTTTTTTTTGTTGAGTTTTTCGAGACTTTTGATCGTAAATCGTATAATCGTAAAATACGTCATCGGAGAAAGCATATGTATATATATATATATATATTTATATATAAATATATGAATGTATATGTGCAATTATATAACTATATATATATAAAGTATATATATATGCACATGCGCATATTCCATGTCCAGCTCTTATCTGCAGCATTGATTAATCTCAATTTGTAAATGTGAGCGATTTTTAACGATTTGACGCACTCACTTTGCAATTGGAGATTGCTCGACACTGCAGCATATGCCACATTTTGTAAAAAAAAAGAAAAGAAATAAACTAAACTGATTCTTGTATTGCTTACATATAGCCTACATATCTATAAACATAATGTATTCCTCTACTATATACATACATATATCTTTTGTTTATACATATATTTATGTACTCGATTGTTGTTTTTGTCTTAAATTTTGATTTAAATATTTATTTTTTTTTTGAACTTTTATTATTATCATGTTAGATTCTGTTATGCCTGCTAGCTAAATAATTTGATTTGATTTGTGATACGAACTTCTGTTATTATCATTTTTCTATTATTGTTGTTGTTTGAGTTGAGTTTATCTGCATTGCAACACAGCCCCACACAGAGTAGAGTCCAGACTGACGTACAAGACCCCAGCTTTAGACCCCCAACAGCTGTTTAATTTAGCCACAAGCCCCAGCCCCAGCCGCAGTCGCATCTGCATCTGATTTGCATCTCCGGTAACAGCAAAAGCAACAACAACAGCAACTGCATCTGCATCAGCATCAGCGTCTGTACGGTTGAGTATTACATCAGGTACTGGTGTGCCATTTAACTAACAACCAGTACTTATGTCATACTACGCCGTGCAGTGGGCGCACTAACCGCATGCCACGCCTTAAGCAGCAAAAAAAAAAAAAAAAAAAAAAAAAAAAAAAAAAAAAGAGAAAGTAATTCAAATAACGCGCGCGTGTAACTCTGTGTAAGCCTTAGACTTAAGTTAAGATCTGTGCGAAAGTAAGAGCGAGAGAGAGAGAGAGCGAGTGAAAGAGAAAGAAAAAAAGAGAGAGCGAGAGCGGAAGGAGTTGCATGCTTGCCGTATCATAATAAATGCAAAATTTGTTTTTTTTTTCAATACCTTTGCAACAGTGGACAGCCTGAAGGAAGCCAATCAGAAGCTGGAGCAGAGCCTGAATAGCAGCGAGTCCAGCCAAACGGACAAAATCGACAAGAGTCTCATCAAGAGCCTGCTGATTGGCTACGTGGTCAGCGGCCATGCGGGCGACAAGCAGCAGGTGCTGCGCATGATATCATCCCTGCTCGACTTCAATGCCCAGGAATCCGAAAAGGTCGGCCTCAACAAGCCCCAAAGCAGCTGGCTGGGCAGCATACTCGGCGGCGGTGGCAGCTCCAATGCCAGCTCAGGTAAATTGAAAATTTCCCATGTAAGGAATTGCTCTAACAATTTCATATCTTTGCTGCAGGCAATGACAATTTGGTGCAGGCTTTTGTTCAGTTTCTGGAGCAGGAGTCCCAGCCGCAGTCAACGGTGCAGGCGCGACCCAATCTGCTCAGTATGGCAAAGCAAACGGAAACAACTGAAGTACTTGGCGGCGCTGGTGCTGCAGCAACAGTTGCTGCTCAGCCAAGTGCAACAGCAGCAGTCGCAGCAACGACGACACGCATCGAACATGCCACGCCCCAAATCTCGGTATTGCCGCCCATGCAGTCGCTGCTTCTGAGCAGCAACGAATTTGCGCCCACTCGCAACTCCAGCTCAATATTGAAGGATATTCTCAGCGACACTTGATTGTTGTAGAACCATTTGGCATTGTGTGTTCCGCGTGTGATTCAACTTTTAATTATGTATCTCTGATCATTATTACTTTTTTTTCCTATCTAAACTCTAATTCATATAAAATTGAATAGTTGTATATTAAAGCGTGCAATTGAAATATAATTCGCCAGAGACGGGCTCAAGGGGAGAGCGTTCTACTCGTATTTATCACTATGTGTTTAACCTATGATTGTTTACCCTTTTCTTTTGTAATACATGCACTTGTAAATATGTAATATGTTAAATATATATAAATTTATATATATATATATATATATATATATCTATATAAACAATGCCAATCCAATGGGCACTTAGCGAGCTGTCCTATTGCCTGTCATAGAAGCGCCTTAAAGCAGCTCGCTGAAAGAGCGGCAAATAAAATTTATAAACATAGAGATCCGGAAATAAATATTTAACTATAAACACTAAATGCAATATTGTGTTTTCTATCTGGTTGTGGGTTAGCAAAGGCTAAAGGCTACTAATTGATATAACTTTAGTAAGCGATATGTATGTAAGAGTCACAGAACAAGAAAAAAAGTCAGGAAGAGATGAAGTCAGTAGGTGACAATGAGAGGTCAAGAGCAGAGCATGTCAGAGTAGAAGAGTCGGATGTCAGGAAATCAGGATATAATACAGACACGGCAGAGGAGTGTTGGAGGGGAAAGATCAGGTTAAGCGAAAGTTAGAAGGTTAGGAGAACAGCTCAGGAGGAAAGTGTCGGGAGTTCAACTGATTGGAACATAGAACACCAGAGCAACTGAGCAGGAGAAAAAGAATGGCAAGTATGGAGTATTCCGCTGGAGACGAGTATAATATGAGTGCAGTCCAGGAGGAGCAATCCCTTAGTCGAGTTTAAAGGCGAATAGACTTTTGCCTGAACCTCCTGTGCTATGCAACGAGCGCCACTCTTACCATTCGATAATTGATCTGAAAATACCCCAGGCTATAGCCATGCAAAACTCAAGTAAATTTATTTTTCTAATATTTGTTTTTAATCAATATAGTTTCACTATATTTCATCAGTTTACAAATGAGTGTTAAATTACATAGTTTTAACATGATTCATCAGAGATCTCTCTCTAGCTAGGAAATATGCGCGCTCGTCAATCGTAGCTAATTTACAACGGCATGCAGTCGAGTCCGGTGCATCAATCCAAAAGTCCTTGAGGCTAGCACACTACTTGCATCATCAGAGCCTGGAGTGAGTTGTCCCTGTATGAGGAGGCTCCTCTGTAGCGCGGAAATAGTAAATAAATATTGCACTCTTATGGGCCTGGCTAGTGTGACAAAACTATGGAGTATATGCTTACACTGATCAATATCAGTTAAAAAAAAAAAAAAAAACTATAATACTACTATACTACTGTATAACAGTTGGAAAGTTTTAGAAGTTTCAGTCAATTAGAAAGCATTTTGTATTTTTTTTTTTTTCATTTGCATAACAAATTCAATTAAATCTCATTTTATTTCAGTTTTTGTTCTTTTTTTGTATTTTTTTTTTTACAATTTATTAAGCTAAAGTGTGAAAAAATTTCGCTTTTTAATTAATATATTATTTTGTTTTTTGTTTCTTTTTTTTTATTACATTACAATATTTGTTGTATGCCCATTTTATTAAAGTTTGGATTCGTATTATAATTATTAATGTTTTGCTTTTTTTTTTTTAATTATACATTAATGTAAATTATGCAACTTGCTGAGAACTAAAAAAGCATTAATTATTTATATATAATGAAATTAAAAATGATTCACTTTGGTTTCTGTTATGTTTGTTATATTTAGCGCATTTCTGTTTTAATATTAATTTTTTTGTTGTTTTTGTTTTGTTTTTTGCTTTGCGATTTTTAATTAATTAATATTTTTACATTAAGATGTTATTGTGCAGTTTGTTGCTGTTTTTTTTTTGTATTTTTTTGTTTGTTGTAGTTATTGGGTTTTTTTTTTTTTTTTTGGTTTTACATTGAAGTTAGTTAATTATTATAATTTTTTGTTTGCATAACAAACTAATTCAGGCGTTTTTTTGTATCTTAATTTTTATATATATATTTTTTATTATTTATTATTATTTTTTTTGTATTTTGAAATACATTTGTTAATGTTATATTTTTGTATTTCTTTCAATATATCTATATATATATATATATATATATATATATATATATATATATATATATATATATATATATATATTTATATATATTTGTATATATATATATATATATCTTTATAAAAACAATTTATGTCTGTGTTCTTGTTGTGTATGTGTGTGTGTATGTGTATTTTGTTATTAATAAAAATTAATAAATACAAAATCCGCACTGCACTTAATTTGTTTCAATTTGATATATATATATATATATATATATATATATATATATATATAATATTATAGATATATATATATATATATCAAATTGAAAACAAAATAAGTGCAAATATATATATATATAGATATATATATATATAATATATATATATATATATATATATAAGTATATATATATCTATATATTTATATATACAAATTATATATATATATATATATATATATATATATATACGTGTATATACTCCAGTTGTATTATAAAAAAATGGCGCTCAAACTTAATGATTTTCTTTTCATTCATTTGTTTTAATTTTTAGTTACGAGTATTTAAAAAAAAATTTATAACAATAGTTTTTTTTTTTAGTTTTTAATAATTTTTTTTATTTTTATTTTTTATAACGTTTTCGATATTGCGAAAACATTTAGATCTATGACAGCTCTTTGTTTTGCTTTTATTTTCATATTGCTAATAGAATTAAATGTTGAGGTGAAAATCAAAATGGAAAAGTAAAATAACTACTAGAAAATGCATCGACCAATATATACAAGTCGGTGTGTGTGTGTGTGTGTGTGTGTGTGGGTGTGTGGGTGTGTGGATGCGCATGTCTGTTTGTTGGTGTTGTCTTTAAGCAAATGCACAATATAAACTGTTATACTGCTGCATACATATATATATATATACTCATATTATCTTATATATACGTCGCCTTTGGTAAGTAGAAAGTGCGGGTGTCATACATTTAGCTTGCTGCTTCTCTTTTTTTGCTGTTGCCAAATTTATATGTCTCTATCTATATATATTATATAATATATATTAGTTATCTCATATACATATTATTATATATTATATATCTATATATATATTATCAATAGATACTATATCTATATGTATATTCTATGTATATATTGGTATGTATATACTGTTGTAATATAGTATGAGATACTAATATTAACAAAAATATGTTGTTATAATACAGTATTAAACAATTGCTCTGCGTTTATCCGGCGTCGTGCTGTTCTGTTTCTGATTCTGGTAGGGGCTTGTCCAGTCTCTGACCCCTAGTATTGTAGCCGTGAATTGCTATCAACTAGAGTTGCTCACAAAACTGCGGCTGTTGGAGATTGTAGTCGGTTCTAGTCGGTCGCGATGAAGCTTGTAACCCCCAACTTACTACTTAGCTTGATAGAGCTGCTCTGAGAGCAATGCATGAAACTAGGCAATGCGGACTAGGGGATCTCCATCTCATGCGATTCTCAAAACACGGTTATCGTGCAACTAATTGCCCTGAATCGTTCGCTCTGTGTTCTTGATCATGAGCATCCACATAACTGGCAACCTCTCGCTGCTCTTCTCATCACTTTTTTTTTTCTGCTAATTTGCTTCGATTGGTATTCAACTGCGGCCGCTGTCTCTCTCTCTATCGTCTCTCTCACCCTCCTCCTCTCTCCTATCTCATCTCTCTCTCGTATTCTTTGCTTCGAGCTAGCTCAAGCTAGACGATAAGATAACACAATCGGGATGAGAGTAACAGAGCGAGAGAGAGTATAGAAAGGGAGAGTTTGTGTGTTGTGGTGAGAGGGTAGAGAACATAATTGATTTTGCTTCAAAGAGTCAGACAGCTGTAGGCAGATGTAGGCATATGGCAGGCATATATAAAGTCTTTACAAAGACATTCAGTTGTTTCTCGCTAATAATTTATTTACTTCATTTACGTTAAATTGTATATAAAAAAAATATTTAACCTGTGCCTGTAACTCTCTTCTCTGCATTAACTTTTGGTGTTTTTTTTTTTTCGAAAAGAATCGTTATATGCATGCATGTATGTATATATGTATCTATATACTTATATACATATATTTAAATTACTCTTTTTTTGCTTGCGGTGTATAAAATATAAATACATTTTTCTTATTGTTTGTCGTTTATTCATATATATATATATATATATATATATGTATATATATATACTATTATTTTTTATTTCTATACAAGCTTTTTTTCCTGTGGCGCTATTTATTATTATTAATTTTGTTAAATATTATTTTTAATAAACTTTCCATTGCTGCTGCTGCTGCTGCTGCTATTGCTGCTAGGTAACCGTGTATGCATGTGCGTGTGTGTGTGTGTGTGTCTGTGTTAGCAGCTTGTTGAATGCTCGCTTGTTGCAATTTTGTTTTATATATATATATATATATTTTATATATATATATATATATATATATATATATATATATATATATATATATATCTTCTTTTCTTTTTATATATAATTGCGTATAAATTTTTAAACATTTTGTTTAGTATTTTTTTTCAGTCTGTTTTTATTTTTGTCTTGATGAAAGTGTGTTCGTGTGTGTGTGTGTGTGTAAATTGCAAATACTTCGCTGGATGGCAACTTTCATAATTGAGTGTTTTCTTATTTGGTTTGGTTTGGTTTGGTTTTGTTTTCCTTTTGTAGCTTTAGTTGTTACTGGCGCAACTGTACTTAAAAAAGCTTGGCATATGGGCAAATGGCGGCTGGCAATTGGTTTATGTCTGCGTATGTCTGTGTGTGTCCGTGTGTCTGTGTGCAACCAAAAAATATATATATTTCAAGTAAACTAAATAATTAAAATTTTTAAAACAAAATAAAACAACAACAAAATTGATGAAGAAATGTAAAATTTTTAATATATTGAATATCTAATTGCATTTTTTTTTTACTTTACTTTATCATTATTATTATTTATTATTATTTTTGTTTTAGCTATGCATATTAACTGGCTGCATTACATATAAATGTTTATTTTTTTTTTACATTTTCTTTTTGTTTTCTTTGAATTAATTTGCTATGCTTCGTTTGATTTTCATTCTTATATTGTTTATTGTGTTTATTTGTATGTATTTAACTAGACTTATGTAATATATTACAAATGTAAATGTACGAGTATAAAGCTAAAGTTGTTGTTCATTGAATTTTTCTATAGTGATTTGACAAAAAAGCATTTATATTTTAATTAACTAATATAATATTCCACGCTTTGATTTAAGTGTACCAAAAAAAAGTTTCTTGGTTTCAGGATTTTTTTGTTTGTTTTTTTTTTTTTTTTTTTTTTTTTTTGTATTTTATATTTTTTATAGTTTTTTTTTTGGATTTTTCTTGTTGCCTTGCTGTACAATTTGGGCCAGCAGGGTATTGCGACTGCGGCTGCCTGACGTTGCGGCTTACATTGAGTGTTATGCCAGTGAGCCTGTGTCACGCACAGGCACACAGATCTCTTATTGCACAGTGCTGGCTCAAACTATTAGTCATGCTTACATATAAATACATATGCGTCTGACATTTATTGCTCTCTAAGTTTATTTGAATAATATTATTATTATTTGGTTTAAGTTGTTGTTTTTTTTTCTTTTTTTTTTTTTGTTTTTTTCTTTTGTTTTGTTGTTGCGTTGTGACCTCATTCAGCAGCACAAAATATGCAATAAGTATTTTGTTTATAAATAGTTTTCTTTTATAGGCATATATATATATACATGTATATATATATGTATATATATGTATGTGTGTGTGTATATAACTTTATTCTGTCTAATGGCAATGATGCGCGTGTTGCTTCGAACGTAACCTCGGCACAAAAAATATTTATGCTAAAATATGAAATATATTTGTCTTTTGTTTATTCGATTATTTATTTAGAGTTTTTTCTTTCATTGTTTTTTTTTTTTTTTTTATTTTTTTTTATTCATTAAATTCTTAAACATATTATTCATGATTCAATTATTTCAATTGTACAAATTTCTTTTATTTTTATTATAATTTTTTTTATTTGATTTTTCAACATTTTAGTTTTAGTCGCATTTCTGTTGTTGTTCATAAATCGCGTAAGCTTTAATTTTTATTATTATTTTTGACTTTTTATTTATTTTTTTTACGCTCTTGATAGACGTCTTCGTATTGAATAAAATTGCTGCTTTTATTCTGTTAGTGTTTTGCTTTTGTTTTTTTGTTCGCTTTTTGTTTTATTTAATCGCGCACCGCCCTCATTTAGAACAGTGCACTCAGTATATATATATATATATATATATATATATATATATATATATATATATAATATATATATATATATATATATATATATATGTGTAAATAAATATATACATATACATATATATATATATATATTTATACATATATATATATAAATGTTTATATATATATATATATAGTTTTTTTTTGTATTATTTTTTTTTAACTTATGCATTTTGTACGGAATTTCAAACTTAATTTTCTGTTATTAATTTGATTTTTTTTAGTAGCATTTCGGTTAATTTTTTGTAGCATGTGTTGTTCCTTTCTTTTTATAATAATTATTAAATGGATTTTCTTTTTTTTTTTTGTCATGGGTTTTGTTGTTTTTTTTTTATTTTTTATTATTATTATTTGTCAAACAGCCAACAAAATGTTGATAATCATGAAGCTCTTCATATTGGCAATTGGCAAGCGTTCGTCAATAAAAATGTGAAAATTCGAAATAATTCAAGGGCTTTTGGCATTGGATCGAAGCGTTCAAATCAAAAGGCGTTAACAGTAATTGGGGAATTGTGGCTAGAGAAACGAAGCGAACTATCGAGAATCGAGAATCGAGCAGAGATAATTATTATGTATGTAGGTGAAATTCGGGTTCTATACCAAAAGCAAAAGTTTGCAAAAGTTTTGGACTTGAATGCGTTCTTTTTGTTTATATATTTTTATTTATTTTTTTTATATTTTATTTTTTGTTTGTTTTTGTTTTGGTTTACAAAGGCAACGCTTAAACTGGTCCCTATATAATATATATTATAACTGTGATTTGTTTCCTCTTCGGTTTTTTGTTTTTGTTAGTTTTTTTTTTTTTTTTTTTTTTTTTTTTTTTTTTTTTTTGCTCTTCTCCAATTTGTTATGTAACTGTTATACGCCATTGCAAGTCCAATTCAAGTTCGAAAAACAAGCCAAACTGCCAAAAACTAAAGGAATCAATCAATCAATCGAAAACTATCAAAAACTCAAAATATTATTAAGCAAAAATGTTTTGCAATAAGCAGAAAAGACTATTGGGAGCTCAATGTTGGATTTGATTTGTTTTGTTTTTCTTGTTGTTGTTGTTGTTATATTTCGGTCAATGGAAATTGTTGCTAAATAGGTTCACAAAAAGTTGTTGTTATACAATTTTCATTATGCTATGCAAGATGTGTGTGTGTGTGTGTGTACAGATGCACATACATATGTACTTATGCATGCTGTAAATGTGAACAATTTCCACATTTTGTCATATTTCATATGTATGTACTATATAGAGAGAGATAGGGATAGGCAGTGTGTTCAAAGCACATGTGTGTGTGTGTGTGTGTGTGTGTGTGTGTGTGTGTGTGTGTGTGTGTATGTGTGTTTGAGCGTTAGACTGAGAGCATATTTTTTTATAGAGTAGACTCGTGTGATGAATGCATACATACATAAGTGTTACACATGGATGTATGCATGTATTTACTGATGATTAACAAAAATTCAATTTTCAGTTTCAATTACGAACGAATTTTTTACCCAACAATTTTGAAGCAATAGCAAAGCATGTGTGTGTGTGTGTGTGTGTGTGTGTTTGTGTGAATTTGCATTTGTATTAGTGCGCAATGGAACCTCACATTGTTGTTGTTGTTGTTGTTATAGATGTTTGTATGTAGTAGTAAACAAATTGTTAGTTGTCAATTAGTATTTAGTTAAGCCTTAGTTAATTGCATTCGAACTATGATTAAATCGCATTGCTAATCAAAAAATGATGAATATATCGAAATGAAAATCTGTAGAAAATACATATAAATACATATGTATATATATATATATTTTTTTTTTTAACTCTGTACGTTGCGTACACTGAAAAAAATGCAATTTCGTACTGATTAAAGAGTTAAGCTTTGACCAAAGCGTTACGAAGCCAAATCAAATGAAATGAAACGAAACGAAACGAAACGAAACGAAACGAAAAGGAATAGAATGCAATAGGCGAATGCGAAATGCGAAATGCAAATTCAGCTGAAAAGTAGGCAATATTTTTTTTTGGTAAATTTTGTTTTCTAATTTTTCATTTGCTTTGAAGCTTTAACCCTGCTTTTGTTTTGCTTTTTAATTTTATTTATTTATTTATTTTTTGAAAATTTGAATATGCTATTTATAGACTTAATAAATAAATATATATGTGTATACATATATTTATGTGCACATATATACATACATTTCTACATATATATATTTTGGATTTTCTTTTTTTATTTTTTGAAATTTTTCTCTTATTAGTTTTTTTTTCCTTTCGCTTCGTCGAATTTATTGTTTTTTTTTTTTAGTTTTGCTGCTGCGGCTAGAGTTAAGGATTGTAAAAGACGAATGACTCTAAGGTCGAGAACACGATCATCAGCATCATCATCATCATCATCATCGTCATCATCATCATTATCATTATCATCATCATCATTATCTTTATCATCATCATCATAATCATCATCATCATTATTCAACATATAAAGCTTTGTTCTTATTGTACACTCTTTGTGCTCCTTTTCTATACACACACACTCACTCACACACACTCACACACGCACTCCCTCACACGCACACACACACACACACTCTTATACATACGCGCACACACGCACACACGCACACACATACATATGCACATTGTTTGTACTTTGTTTACATTTCTCTTCTTTTGCTGTTGTTGTTGTTGTTGTGTGTGTGCTTAGCTTTGCTTTTGTTTGTTTCTTTAACTTGAACTTTAACATTAACTTTAACTTTTTCGTTTTGCCTTTCTTTTTAGTTTCTTTTTCTATTCATTTTATGCTCACTTTGTTTGCTTTAAGATCTTTCACTTCACAGGTTTTTGCTTGCTTTTCATATACTTTATTTTGCACAAGTTTTTATTTCATTTATTTTTATTTTTGTATTTTAATCTTTCACATTTAGCGTGCGACACAGTTTTTGTTGTTGTTGTAATTGAATTCGTTCATCTGCTCTGCTTTGCTGTTTTCTTTGTTGTTTTCTTTGCTGTATATTAGTTTCTACGTTAGCTTAGTTCTAGCTTCTCTTGCTTGCCTTGCTTCTTAATTTGAATCTTTTTCTTTTCTCTTTATTTCATTTCCTTAGCCGTTTCGTTTAGTTAGTTAGTTTTGTGTGGTATATTATATTTGGTTCCATATTCGTTTTAGCTCAATGCGCCCCAACTCCAATGACAATGCCTCACGACGGTGTCACTCATCTCTGTGTGTGTGTGTGTGTGTGTGTGTGTGTGTGTGTGTGTGTGTGTGTGTGTGTGTGTGTTGACAGTGAAGTACAGCTGCCGCAGCACAATTACTTGGCATTGCTCAACACTGTTTCTCAATGAACATGTCTATGCGTGTGTATGTGTATTTATGTATTTATCGGTGTATTAGTGAAGTACAGTTGCCGCAGCACAATTGCATTTCTCTCATGTGTCTGGCATTGCCCAACACTCAGCTCTATGTATGTGTGTGTGTGTGTTGTTTTTCTTCTGCTTTGCTTCACTATTCGAATTTAGATTCAATGTAAACACGTTATTCATGGCATAAACATTTGCTAATGTGATATTTTACTGAAACATTTGGCAATGAAACCAAATGGCAAATGGGAAAAGATCAATGCATATTTATACTAGTACATATGTATGTATGTGTGTGTGTGTGTGTGTGTGTGTGTGTGTGTGTGAGTGTGTAGGTATGTGTATTGTTTATTAGTTTATTTCATTCAATTATTAATTTGTATTGCTTTTGCTGGCAGTTCAGACGTTTTCATGTTTTTTTTTTTAGAAACTTCTTTTAAATATACAATACAAAATACAATTTATTTCATGCAATTGGTGTTTTTTTCTCTCGAATTAGTTTTCTTTTTATTTAGCTCTCATATGTGTGTGCGTGTGTGTGTGTGTGTGTGTGTATGGAGTTTATGCATTTGTTATTTAGTTTCTATTTTGCACTAATTTTCTTTAAGTTTTTATTTTGTAATTTATTTTATTTTTACATATAATTTGAATTTGTTGTATATAAATATGATATATATATTTTATAATGTGATCTATCATTTTTTATTATTTTTTTCTTTTTCGTTTTATGCAAATTAAAATATTTAAGGCTTTTCATTTGCTTTAGAATGTAGATTTAGAATTTTAAGAATCGAATTCAGTTTTGTTTTTCTTTTTATTATTCATTTATTCATTTATTTATTTATTCATTTATTTATTTATTTATCATTTTGCATGTGTTTGTTTGTTGTTGCTGTTGCTGTTGCTGTTGTATTGTTTGCTGTTTGCTAAAATTGTACTCGTACTCGATTTCGTAGGAAATGGATTCATGCTTGATGCACATACATATATATGCATATGCATATGTATATGTATATGTTTATGTATATGTATATGTATGTGTATAAATAGAACATTTAGGCTTTTTTATTATTATATTTTTAGTTAGGCCAATTGTAACATGTTGTTGTGTGTGTGTTTTAAAGGTAACTACGAGCCTGCTTATAAATTTAAAATATTTTCTTAATATGCTCAACATTTCTCTTTAGCTTACGTATGATTGTTGTTTGTTTGTTTGTTTGTTGGTGTTGTGCTTTTCAATTGTTGTATTATATTTGAAACTGAATTAACTTAAATTTTTAGACACTTGCTGCTGTCGTTGTTAGTTGTTGTTGTTGCTGCTGCTGTTGTTTATTGTACCTTATTACAATTTGTATGTTTTTTTTTTCCCATTGTTGCTGTTTGTTGTTGTTAATCTATAGCAGAAAATTATGCTTGTTTCGCTGTTGTTGTTGCTGTACCTGTTTGCTCACTGTTTTTGTTGTTGTTGTTGTTGCAGTTGCTGCTGCTACTGCTGCTGCTGCTGCTGCTGCTGGTGCTGCTGTTGTTGATGTTATTGTAGCTGCTGCAGCTGGCACAAACAACATTTGTTATTGCTGCTGCTGTTGCTGTTGCTGCTGCTGCTGCTGTTGCGCCAGCTGCCGCTGCTCTCAGTAGTCGCGTGCGTCTTGGAGGGGGGGGCGAGGCCTGGCTCAGACATCTGCCGTGCGCGATGTTATGCTCGGCGATCGCGAGTGTATTACAACCTTATGGCCGTTTTTTGTCACAAAACCATCGCTCTCAACGAGCACGGCCGTTTGGCGGCCGGCGCTGCCGCCACTGCCGGCGCTCTGGCCGCCGGGACTGCCGCTTCCGTTTCCTATGCCATCGTTTGGACTATTTACATTGCCGCCATCAGCATCGGCTGGATCATGGCCGCCATTGGCGCCGGCCGCATCTGGATCATCGTGATCAACCAGGCCGTTGGGGCCATTTTCATCGGATGCATCCGCATTGCCGGCGACTGCATCGGGATCAGCTGGAGCATGACTGCCATTGGCATCACCACCGCCTTCAGATGCACCATCGTCGCCGGCATCAGCTTCGTTACCGCCGCCGCTCTCGGCGCGCGTTTTATGCTTGCGCCAGGCGTGCTGGATGAGACGGGCGCAGTACTCCTCGCGCTGGCGCCATAGCGTTGAGGAGACGGGCTCGTAGCCTTCGGTGTCGGGTCGCGCCGCAATTTCGCCAATTTCGCCCGTCTCCTCGATCGGATTGCCTTTGCGCGCGAAAAAGTCTTTGGTGAGGGCGTCCAGTATGTCCACGCAGTACATGAGATCGCCGCGACAGATGGGTATGTCCATCGATATGATTTTGTACTTGTTCGGCTTGTGTATCTGCAGCGGCGGCTCAAGCACATCGAGAAACTCCGACAGCTGATCGTAGCGTATATACTGCGTACCCTCGGGATCAAACTGCTGCCAGATCTCGTAGTACATGTCGTAGTCGTCGTCGGTTAGACCTTCTTGCACATCTTCGGTGGCCTGACTATAGTTCTCAAGAATGACAGCAATGTACATATTAATAACTATCAAAAAGCTTATAACTAGATATGAGAGGAGAAACGTTATTCCAACGGTCGCTGAACCACAATTGCCCGGATAGCCTTTGTCGTTGTCGGGTGGATCGCATGCTTCCTCATTGATAATGGCGTCGAGTACACCATCCCAACCGGCTGAGGTAGACATCTGCTCGTATTTAGCGTATGCGCGGAATGCAATGGCAATCGATAGATCGATAGATCGACAGATCGACAGATCGACAGATTGATAGATCAAATTAGATCGATCGAGCATCGATAAACGATATATGTTTTTTTTTAATATTTTTTTTTTTTTTAGTTTAAATTGAATTGCATTCGTTAGCGGCATGAAACGCATTTGTAGACGGCAGAGTTGAGCGGTTGGATGGTGTTTTTATTTTGTAATATTTTTGGTATTTTCGTATTTTTTTGGTATTTTGTTGATCGTTCATTGTTTTTGTTTGTTGTAGAGTGGGTCGATCGTATAAAGTCGATCGTGTCAGAATTGTAGTTACGTGTCGTACGTGTGTGTGTGAGTGTGTGTGTGTGTGTGTGTGTGTGGGCAGTGAAAGAAAAGTTTAAGACAGAAGATACAATAACAAGAAGAGTCATTAGTCAAACGTTAGGTTAATGGATCACTTGGTTAAGCAAAACTAAGTAGTTGTTAGGTATGTTGGGCATATGGTAGTTGTAGTAGTTGTAGTTAGTAGTAGTTGTTGTTGTTCTTATAGTAATTGTTACTAGTAATGGTTGTGGTGGTGTTGGCAGTGGTAATGGTACTCACAAACAATATAAACAGTTTGCTTGAAAGCGGTTAACTCAGCTGAGTAACTGTAGCTTGCAAAGCGGGCCAATGGAATTGGGCCTCACTTGGATCTGGATATATGTAGAGATGCATCGAATGCATGTATGTATGTGTCTCTGTGTGTGAGTGTGGATAAGTGTGGCGGCCAGTCTTGAGTCGCATAACGGTTTGATGGCCAAACTAAATGTAACTGTAAATGCAAGCGGGAGCTTTGTTCGTTTGTTGGAATTGGTTTGCGAACAGAGCAAATGGAAAGCCCAAAGCTCAAAGAGTTGTAAACAGTTAAGGCCAGAGAGTAGGAGAGAGAGAGAGAAAGATAGAGGGGTTTGAAGAGAGACAGTGTGTGTGTAAGTGACAGAAAGAGACAGAGAGAGAGAGAGAGAGGAGAGAGAGAGAGTAAGAGAGCGTAGCGTAGTTTTGTATTTATTTTGGCGTTGAAAAACGCGCGAAAGTTTTGTATTTTTTTTTGCATTGTGTCATGAGGAAATTCCAAAATTTCATTTGGCATTTGTTGATAGAGCTGAATTAGACTTGTTTTTTTTTTTTTTTTTATATAAATGAATGATAACTAAGGGTATGCATTAATTGAAAATAAGTTTGAAAGCATTTCAAAGATATATACAAAAATAATATAATTTAAGGATCAGTTATGATCTTTGAGCACAGCAAAGATTTAAGTTGAGCGAAAGCTTGCTCGAAAAATAAACTAAAAAGAGCTTAAGCTCACTTGTTTGACAGATCGAGAAAGAGACAGATCGAGAAAGAGAGAGAGAGATAACCAAAAAGTAACATGATTGTGAATGAGAAAAAAAAACTTGCTCTAATTTAGCTTTTACCAACAACTACCGCAGCTTGAATCAACATTGTGATGTTGCCACTAAATTAAAATGGCGCACACGGCAAGTGGCAACATTCATGGAGACGATCGGCATCGATGGGTCGATCGATCAATTGATCGATCGATCGCACCGATGGCTGATCGCCTGGCGTGTCTGTGTGTGCTTGAGTGCCGACAGAAACAGAAACGTTGCCAATGGCTGTGCGGCGCCAGGTGCCAGACCTGCCAGACCGCTCGCATTGCACTGGGCGGTTATGCTGGGTGGTTGGTTGGTGGTGGTTTGGTTTGGTTGTGTGTTTAGTGTGGGGGCGTGGCAACATCACCCAACGACAACAACAATAGACAACATAAACCGTTAACGGAATTGTGGCAGAAACGCTTACCTGAAACAGCAAAATCATGCTCTGGCCAAACGTCTTGAAGTTGTAGACATCGTTGATGCCGCTCTTCTCCTTCACATGCATGAAGAACGACATGCCAAAGATGGCAAAGATGAACATAACCAGGAAGAGCAGCAGACAGATGTTGAACAGCGCCGGCAGCGACATCGCCAGCGCGAATAGCAGTGTTCGTATACCCTTGGCGCCTTTCACCAGTCGGAGGACGCGACCCACTTTGGCCACGCGCACCACACGCAGCAGCGTGGGCGACACGAAGTATTTCTCGATAATATCGCTAAGTACAAGACCTGCGGAGCGCGAGCGTCGATTGAGAAATTGAGTGTTCAGAATTATTGATGACAGTTAACTAGCGAGAATGGGGCTCAATTCAGAATTCAAGGAATTCAGGCTTGGGTTCGGTGGGTCTGGGGGTTGAGGGGTTCTTTGTGTGTGTATTGGGGATGGGGGTGGAGGTCGAGTCAGGGGGTTAGCGCAATCAGAATTATTGCACAAATACAGACACTAAAAACATAATAAAAATAATTACAAATTTAATAGAGAGAGGGGGCTGGCTGGGGGCGAGGGGCGTGGCAGCACAATATTAACAATGTAACATAGCTGAAATAATTGAAAGCGTTAGGATAATACACAGACAGAGTTGTTCGCTTGATTTACACAAGATTCTTACACAAACAACAAACGAATAAATCAAACAAATACAAATACAAATACAAATACAGATACAGAAATACATATAGATATAGACAGATATGAATATAGATATACATATAGTATGTACAATTGGCTGATGAAATGATAATTGAATTGAATTTCCCATTAAGCTGCAAAACAGTTTGAGAAGTCAACAAATTGAAATGTTCAAAAGATATGGCAACGCTGCCATACACATAGAGTGCCGTTATAACTGCTCATAGAGAGTGGAAGAGACAAAGAGAGATGGAAACTGTTTGCAAATTAATCGAAACCCGAAGCAAGCATTTAGCATATAAAGTTCCATATACTCTACATACGGATCTGTGGATCAATATTTTTGCTAAATATATATAATTTTTTTTGTTAAATCCCGATCCCTATGTATAGCATATTCACTTTCATAATGCTAAGCAACGAAGAAATCATTTCATCATATAATACAGTTATATCTGGGTTAGTAGTCGATACCGTTACGTAACGGAAACAGAAAAGAAAACGTAAACCAAAAGAAACATTAATATACGATACACACAGATATTCTTTATACAGTTATACGTATTCTTAAGTACATACAGACATACATAGTACACATGTTGAGTAAAAATAAAAATAAAGACAGATAGAGAGAAAATCAAATGAAAAAGAAAATTGTAAAAGTAAGTAAAAAGTAAGTTTTAACTGTAGCTTGAAGAGCAACGGTAAGCAGCAACACTTAGTAGAGGATATCCATTTAGTATATATATTTTAAAAGTTTTATTATTATTAATGTATATTTTTTTTTTTGCTAGCGCAAAGGCGTTGAAAGCAGCAGCAGGCGTATGCGCAGGTGTAGGCGAGGGCGGTATGCGTAGGCTTTGGGCGTTGGGCGTTGGCATCGAAAAATCATCTCGTGGCGCATGTCTTTAGAGATGTCTTCATACAGTTGACTTAAGAGCGTTGTTGCTTTTGATTCTTGCTTAACATTGTTCATTCTGGTTCGGGTTTAACAGATATACATACATATATCTTGTTTATATATATATATATATGCATATGTAGTAGTGGTATGTGTGAGCGTCATTAACTTTTAGCGATAATCCGAAGCATATTTTAAGAGTGCCAAACATCAGCAAAAAGTTCGTTTGCTGCCCAATTGGGCTTGGAGATCGCCAGAGAGAATGAGAGAGCACGATACGAGTGGAGTGAACGCGAGAGCAGCTCAACTGCTGCATATAAACAAATTTTGAAACAATGTGTTCATTGGCATCTCATTCTCTAGTTGATACGAAATGCGCACTAGTGTGAGCGAGAGGGATATGGAGGCACTACACACAACTGATAGCTGGGCAGTGGGCAGTCACTAAACACAACTCAACTGAAAGCTGGCTGAACAAACGAACTGTTGCGATTGGTTGAAAATGTCGAAATGGAGTCGAGTAAGAAGAAGAGGAGCATAGCGAGCAGTATTTAATGCCTATGCGTTATGCCAAATGCCAGGCTAATTAACAAACAAAAAAACAATAAACTGGAGCGAATTCACGAAAGAGATTGAGAGAGATAGAGCGGGAGAGCGAAATAGAGAAAGAGAGGTAGAGATAAAGAGTGGAGTGAATGTAAAAATAAAATATTAAAAAAAAAAACATATATATATATTGTTTGATATATATACACATATTAAATAAAAAAATAAGCACTAAAACTAGTTAAATCTAATGAGATTTTCATTTATTTAATAATTTTTTTTTTTGTTCTCATTGCCCACTTTGGTTCGATGCGGGAGTGGCTGAGGTTGCGTCGGGTTTGTACCAGCTATATATGTAGATCTAGCTAAATATATTGTATGCGTTTTACTACGTTCATAGTAAAGTACATAATCTCCATTGCAGATTGGACCAAAACCATTAAGAAGATTCAGGCTAGTGCCACGGTATTTGCTTGAGTTCAAGTTCGGGTAGATTTTCACACATGGTGGCCAATGGAATGCATAACATATAAGGCGGAGTTAAATCATAAAACGGGTCACGTTTTCCAACCAGTTATGCTACTCACTATAAATTGGGAGTTCGGCCAGGTGCTTGGGGCCAAGGCAGCAGTCGTACGCGCATGTGTGCTAAACAGTGCGCACGGCCATTGCGTTGGCTGGCCGAGAGATTGGAGTTTGACAATGGTCAAAATTTCTATACCGGGCAGTAGCTGACAGAGTTATGCAACCGACAATCGCACAGATCGGCTGAGAGTTGTGGAATGCCTGTTGACACCTAACTCTGATTGAATCTTATCGTGTTGTATTATATCAATAACATTTCATTTCTTTTTTTTGCGTTCTGTGCAAGCCATTTTGAGTGTGTGTTGGTGTGTGTGTGTAGATATAGTTTAGCATTTTTGTTGTTGTTATTATTTATTTAGGTAAGTCGCTGTTATTTGCTGTTCGCTTGGTTGTTACGTTATTTTTTTTTTATCAAAAGTATTTTTTTTTTTTCATTTTTTCTTTTTGCATTTACAAAGCGTAGTTTTTTTAGTTTTTTTTTTTTTTTTTTTTTTTTTTTTTTTTTTTGTAAATTAGTTTTGTCTTAGTCTTTTTTAAAAGCGTGTATTAATATATTCGTCTATGAGGATATCACTTGGCGTTTTGCATTGGCCTCGAACAGTCGAAGCCAAAGAATGAAGCATACGTTAAGGCGTTTGAAAAAATTTCAAGCATTTGCTTTAGAGTTTGGCATTAAAATTGATATGGAAACAGTTTTTAAAAATACTTATTGAAAGTGCGCTTGAAAAACATTTGGCGCGTGTGTCACGTAAAGAAGCAAAGCATGAAAATAGTAAAGGAAAAACAAAGAGCAACAACCATAGCCAAGGGCTTCCTCTAGCCAGGTTTACTTAGGAGTAGATTGAAGCGAGTTTCTTTTTGTTTTGCTCACATATGAAATCATAATCCAAAAATTAAAACAGTTATACATGTATGTATAGTAATTGGCAGGGCATCGCCTCGACGGAGTCGTAGTTCGGAGAAAAATTGATTATTATTATTATTTTGTTTTTGTTTTCAGCAGCAAAGATATAGAGCTAACGCACATGGGCGGGGGAGGGGGTGGGTTTTCAAGTGGCGCGGAATTAGTCGTTGGTCAGATTCAACGGGCAGGCAGCAGCAGAAATGATAAGAGCATCCCTTTTATGTACATGGAGTAGTATAAAATGGAAGCTTTCTGTTGCAAGTATTAATGTAGTAAAGCATATTTTAAGCCATCTTTTGTACAGTTATTGGTTGGATGTTTGGTCCACACACAGAGAGCCATAGCCAAATATATTCTTAGATTATCTATCGAGTTTACAGAGCTTATCCAAAAACGAACCAAAATTGATTGAAATATAGATGAAGTAGAGAAGTAGTAGTAAAGGAAAGAAAGAAAGAATTCGGATTGGGATTTTCGATTGAACATACATATTTTGAGGTATTCCCAATTTGTTGGCCCGAACTGTTGTCATATATTTATATATTTTTGTATACTTTCATTTCACATTCGATTGTGTGTGCTTACGTATGCGCGATTGTTAAGCTGTAGCAATAAAAAAAAATAAAAAATCAGCTGAGTTAACGAGATCAACTCTGATCGACGCTGGCAGTAAAAAGTTGTCAAATAAAACTTAAGTAATATTTCAATAGATTAAACAATAATTATAATGTAATTGTTAATATTCGTAATATTAAAGAATTAATATTTCAATATGGTTTGAACGACAGTTACAACAACAATTAAATTACAATTATGGACACCAATACATGGATCAAGTTCAACAAATTAATCTTTACACATTTAAATTTCGAATAAACAATTTACTATGTAATTTTCAACAAACGAACAACATTTAGTTAAGGCGAACGGAAATCAAAAAGCTTTTGCCTGGGTATAACAGTTGAAAGCAGTGGTATAACAACAACTGACAACTGTTATACTCTCTTAGCAAAAGCCAACATGAAACGTAAAAACAAGCTAACAAATCAAGTGGATTATACTTTGCTGAGGTATAACAGTTAGCAAAGGTAGTATAACAACTGTTAACTGTTATACATTCTCAACAAAGTCAACATTTAACTAAAAAACTAAAAAGACAAGCTTACAAATCATATGGAATATACTTTGCCGAAGTATAACAGTTAATATGCGTAGTATAACAACTTTTAACTGTTATACCTTTTAAGCAGAGTCAACATTAAACTAAAACACAAGCTAACAAATCATTTGGAATACGTTAAGCACAACGGCATTAGTTTGTTTCACATAATATCTAGCACATTTGTCAATCAACATGGACTGATTATTTTTGCCACGACTGTATGCAGAGTTTGGTCCATGAAAGAATTGTCAAAGTGTTTCAATGATTATGTGAACAAGCAACAACAAATAAATTAGATTACGTTTTTATAGTAAATTTTTACTTTTTTTTTTGCTTTGTTTGGGAAACAGAACAACAACAATAATAATTACGATAACGAATTACGAATCAACATTTAAACGAATATTTGTTGGGAAATTGCATTTTACGTTTAAGTACAACAGCAAAGTTAGTAACAACAATTATTAGGAAGTTTATGTTTTATATATATAGAGAGAGAGAGAGAGATAAGGGAATAAGGAGCGTTCTGTGTCAGAAAATAATACAGAGAGACATAGATGATAAGAGAGAGAGAGAGAGAGAGAGACAGATAGAAAGAGAAACATACACACATACAGCAAGAGCGTACGGTTATGTGGAGTTTTGGGTGGATATTCGTACATTTTGGTTTGGAAATTTGGATTCATTTTTTTTTTTTTTTTTTTTATAGTTATTTGTTGGGCCTATTTAAGCGTTTTGGCTTTTTGTAAGTACAAAATTGATATATTTTTGGCATTTTTTACTTACCTAAGATGGATAAAATGACAACTACTACATCAAATAAATTCCATGGCTCAATAAAATAGTGATATCGTAAAGCGAATATTTTTAATAGACATTCGGAACTGAAAATAACTACGAATATCGCATTGAGATAGTCAAGGACCGCGTTGTACGTGTCCGACGCATCGTAACGATCGAGTGTCATGGTGAACATGTTTAGACCAATGAATAACATAATGATTATATCGAATTTCTTATCGGTTACTATTTCAAAGACTATTGCTTGTGGACGCCACTGTAAATGAGAGAGGAGTCAATAATAATATATAGAAAAAAATCAAAAAATTAAAAATAGATTTTTTTTTTTTTTTTTTTTTTTTTTTTGGTTTTTGTTTTGTTTTGTTTTTTTTTTCGGGGATGACGTCGTGGATACCCAAAGTAGAGAGAAGAGAGATAAGAAAAAAAGAAAATAGAAGAGTTTGGTATAAGTACATTTTTGAGTTAAGCACGATCGCAATTACTTATGTGTATGTATATGGTTATGTACATATAAACGAACACATACATACATGCGTACATACGTATGTGCTTGTAGTTAGTCAACAATACCATGTATGTACATAGACATAGGCTGTACTTAGGTAACTAGTATTAATACGGAGTGTAGTCCAACTCCACACACTTAGTTGGTATTTTATAGAGTATTTGGTATTTGGTATTTTGCTTTTGCTTTTGCGTTTTCTTTGTATTAGAGTATTAGTATTAATATCAGTTATATATATATTATAGATTAGATTTGATTTGATATCGTTTCGTTTATCGTAGCCTATATGCATTTTGCGTTGTAGATCTGTGCCAATAGCAATCTTTTTTCCATGATCAGCGCGCGCCCACCTGTATGTACAGTAGAGTATGCGTAAATTGGACAAAAACACGCACACAAACCATGTGGGTGATAGATAGAGCAACAGATTAGAGTTTATAGTGTAACAGTGAGTCGGTGCGCTTTGAATATCATTGAGTAATTGTTACTTAAAATGAGAGCAGACATTTTCATTCACACTACATCTTAAGGACAGACAGCATTCACAATTGATTATTGATTAATTGAGTTGATTATTAATTGAGTTGATTATTGATTAGTTGATTAATTGATTAATTGAATTATTGATTATTTAAGTATGGTATTTTTTTTTGGTGTGTTTCGAGTACAGTTTAAAGTATTTAGTATTAAAACGTGCTGCTACAGTCGTGGTCTGATAGTTGGATGTATGTTCGTTGGGTTAAGTTGGGTCTTGAATTTTGGATCGTTTCATTGATCGGAACATGCCTCGTAGCTGTGTCTAACATAATTTGATTTGTGTCTTCTAACACTACACAACATGCCCAAAACATGATTCAGATTCACGTGCCACTTAATTGAAATTTAGTCAAAGAAAAGAAATTAGGAAACATGCACTTAGATTGCCTTTATAATGAGAGAGAGAGAGAACAAGAGAGTGTAGATTGAGAAATATATATATTTGTAAATATATAAAGAGAAATAGAGAAAGAGAGAGAGAGAGAGCATATATACATAAATAGATTGTTTTTGTTTTTTATTTATTTTTTTACATAGAATTTTGGAATTGTTCTTTTTGAATTTTGGCATAAATTTCATATTTGTCTAGGTAATAAATGGCAGACATAAAAATGTTTAAGTACAGACAACCAAACGGACACAATACTTAAATATTGTTATCGAAATGAAGTATTAAGTATTATTATTTAATAAACAAACAGTAGTATGTCGGAAACATAGTATATACTTTAAGGAGTTCGCTCAATGGCAGCGGCAGCGTGCCCTCAACAATATCGATGCGATGCACAAGATGTTTCACACACACGTTTTAACATACATATATACATATATATATATATTCATAGTCGTAAGAGATTTATATATCTATATGTGCATGCTGTTTTGTGCCTTTTACAGGTTGTGCATGCCGCACACTACGGCAGCTATTCCAGCGACTCGACTTTGCGCTTGTTTTAAGATCCATTTATTCAACTTGAACAAAATATTGCTAGAGAACAGGGCCTTTTTTTTTATTTTAGATTTTAATTTTTTTGAGTTTTGAATTTGAGATTGGATACATATTGCTGAATAGTTATGTTAACAGATTGGCAAGGGTATTCGTCGAGTCGGTTGAGTCAGTACGTTGCAGTTCCAGTTCGGTATTCGTTTATAATATTATTATAATTGTATTCGCTTTTCGTTAACGCATAGAAAAAAGTATGTATATATATAGGAATATATATATATATATAGAGAGAAAGTTATATATATACAAATTGAGTACGATTGGCACAGATGACGCGATCGCGAAATATTATTTTTCTTGATTATTAATATTTGGATTTCAAATATATATATGTATATATAGAAATATTTTATATATCATTTGATATTCGTTTTATGTGTAGCAATTGAGCCGAGTATTTTGAAATGAAATTTCATTTCGAAAAATGTTTTCTTTATAAACAAAGTTGGATATTGAAGATCTGATTATTTGAGCTCGCATTGCAACAAATTGGATATTTTATAAATATTTTATTAGTATTATTTGTTTGTTTTTTTTTTTTTTTTTTTTTTTTTTTTGTTATTCAGATCTTTTTTTTGTGATTGTGTTATTTTGTATTTTGTATTATTTGATTGAGTTGGCTTACTTTTTTATTACGTATTTTTCGGTATACTTTTGGTATTTTTCTTTTTTGTTTTGTTTTTTGGTATTTATTTTTGTTGTCTTACCCTTGGTCTTGGAATGGCTTTTAATGGTTTTTTAGAGCCCATCTTTTTCATAGCATTATAGTACTTTTTCTGATCTTCTGTCATGAACATTTCTAATGATCCACCTGCTTTTTTCTTTTGCTCATTAAAATTATCAATGATAACACCAATGAACAGATTGAGTGTGAAAAATGATCCAAATATGATGAAGAACACGAAATATAAATACATGTAGATGTTCGTTTCACGAATCGGCTGCTTGTCCACCTGGTTATCGTTAATCGATAGTGATAACGATAGATCGATTTTTTTCATTTTGAATTTCGTGTTTTTTTTTTGTTTTGCAATTTTGTCATCGGTTGAGTTTTTTTTTTTTTTTTTTTTGTGAATGGATCATTTTTAGTGTTATACGGCAGTGTTGTTGTGTAGTAGTATTGGTTGTTGTTGTTGTTGTTGTGGTGGGCCAGAGTAGTAGTTGGTAGTTGTAGTGTTGTATTGTGTTGTTGTTGTTGTTGGAGTTGTTGTAGTTCATATAAAAAAGAAGAAAAAAAATATATAGATAGAAATGTTGATTAATCGAAAATTACGTTAAATACTTATAGATTCGTATGTAGCATATAGAGTATATATAGTATATTTATATAGGATTGCGTTTAGTTCATCTTTTCAAAGCGCATAACCAAATAAACATTAATTGAGCGTTATTTTTTTGCATGCATATATATATATATATAGTATATATATATGCATATAGGCAAGTAAATGAAAAAAAAAAAAGAAAAAGAAAGGAACTGACGAACATTACCTCTCGTGAATCGATTGCATCATTCATTATTTGTATCCAGCCTTTAAAGGTCGCCACTTGGAAAAGGCACAGATACGCGTTACCTACATGATCGAAATTCATTGCTGAATTCACCCACGTGTAGTTCTCGCTCTCGCATGCATTGCGATTTGGTATTATCTCGTGGCTGAGCTTTGTTCCATTTAAATCTTCACACTGTATTTGCCAGCATCATCATCGTCATCGGAAGCATCATCATCATCATCGTTTTGTGCGTTTTCATTGAAAGTGTTTTTTTTTTTTTTTGTTTTGATTGTTTTTTGAGATTTAAGTTTTAAAAAAGAATGAATTTCAGTTATGCGAAAGTTATATTAGGCAAATACATTTTCAACTGCTTCTACACTGCCCCAAAAATATAAGACACTTTCAAATAGAGTTGCAACAAAATAATCATAAGCCTAAATTTGATTTCTTCAAATATTTATTAAAAGTTTCTATAAAAAATACAAATCAGTATATATTTATCTCTCTTTTTTTAGGAAAAAAAAAATATATTTTACAGGAAAATCGATCTGGCTAAAATATCTTATTGTTTGTACAACAACTGATTTATTTGAATTTAAAAGTTTTTATTAAAAATATATATTATACAATTTTAAGAAATATGCAAAAAAATAATATATATCATTTCGCAGTTAATTTTTTTGGGCAGTGTAAAATCAGTTATTGAGTTTAACACAATTTAGGCTAAGCTACAGCTAATTAAAAATATATTCATTACGAATAACTTGTAAAGGCATGTTGCAAGTATATCTGTGTGTGTGTTTGTGTGTGTGTGTGAGTTTGTGTAGTTTCAGCAGCTAATTAGCATTGTATATAGATATGTATATATATATATAGGAGGATATATATATATTATTATTAGCATTTGATTGCTGCCACTTGGCTAGAACTGAGATTAGATTGTTAAAGAGTATTTGGTGCAAGAGGCGAAACTAAACTCTAGTACTAATCAAGTGTACTAAACATAATTAATGATTAATTCATTTTTTTTCTTTACTGATATTGGTGCAGCAACAGTCAAGTGTTGCATACAACTTAGAGTTAAGTGTATTGAGTACTTGATTTATAATTTCGATATGCAACTATTCATGCTCTGTGCCCAACTGGAATGCTATCTAGGACGCGATACAGTTGGGCATTATAATCGGAAGTACAGAGTGCACAGAGTACAGGGTACACAGAGTACAGAGTACACAGAGTATAGAGTATACCAAGTACAGACTATACCGAGTACACTGAGTCAAGAGTACAGAGTACACGGAGTATAGAGTATACCGAGTACAGACTATACCGAGTACAGAGTAGACTGAGTACAGAGTACACAGAGTATAGAGTATACCCAGTACAGAGTACACTGAATAGAGAGTACATTGATATAGTTGGGTAAGTGAGTATTACACCGGAGTATGTACAGCAGCATATTTACAAGTTGATGCCTAGACAAGTACGAATACATTCTCTCTCTGATACTCGTACTTAAACCAAAATAAACAAAAAATATGAAAGAAGCCGAAAAGTGAGAAGTACGAACGAGTGTACGAGCGAGTGGACTAGATAAGTACGAGTATTTCGAGTATTAATTTTGATTTTCGTTTTCGAGTTCGAGTTCGATTTCGATCAACTATTTACGAAAAATAGATGCAAAGATACGCATTTCACAGTCTACTTTGAAGACCATTCGAATTCGGATTTAAAATTGTGTTTTGTTCTTGCTAATTAAATGCTGCTTGGATTGCGGGTCGAAAAGTGGCACAAGAGTCATTGCACCAGTTTTGGACTTTCGGTTTGTATTTTTCATTCTTTTGCTTTTTGGTTATTTTGTATTTGGTATTTTGAATTTTTTGGTTTGTTTTGTTTTCGATAAAAATCATGGGAACGTACCTTAAAATATTTTCCAGCAAAAAGCTGTACACCCATTATGGCAAAAATTAGCCAAAATATTAGACACACCAATAGCACATTGAAGATGGACGGTATAGCTTGTACCAGCGCATTAACGACGACCTGGTTTCATGATAATTTTGTTACGATATCATATTTTTTGTTTTAGTTTTTGATTTGTGTTTTTTAATTATTCGAATTTCATATTTTTTTAGTTATTTTATTTAATTTTTATTTTTATTTTTTTTTTATTTTTGCGGGTCGTCGTTTTCGATGTTCGATGTTGGGAAGGTTTTTGGTTGATGTGGATAGTTGTGGATATCAGGAGCATTTTTTTTTTGGTGTTGGTGAATTTTTGTGTTTTTTTTTTTTTTTTTAATTTTTTAAAATTATTTTTTTGTTTGTTTTGGGGGGAGTATATAGAATATAATACAATAAATGCAGAGAGAGTTATTTAGTCAATTTGGCAATAAAAGTTAGCAATTTATAGTTATATAAGTTAGAGTTGTTGTAGTTAGTATGTGTAGTAAGCATGATATAGTACAGTTACGCTATTTAAAGATCGATTGTATGTGTGTGTATGAGAGAGAGAGATAGGTAGAGGGAGAGAGAGAGAGAGAGAGAGATGATAGAGTGATGTCTGTTTTAGTATGCTGTGATAATGATGATGATGATGATGATGATGTAGGTGATGTGTCTTGTGATGTTTTGTGTTTGGTTGTTGTTCAAACTACTTCAGTTAGAGCATGCAGCAAGCATTGAACTGATTTAACAGTCAATTAGTTATCACATTATTTATATAAGTATATGTTATGTATATAGCAGCAGCAGAAGCAAGGCATAAGTGAGTGGCATAACACTAGACAACACAGCATTTACATCGATCATGAAAGCAGGAGGCACGCAGCATAGCAGAAGACAAATTCATTGAGGTGCACTAAACTCTAATCTATAGAAGACATTTACATTTGGTGCTCGTAATCATATGATCGTATATATAAGTATATGTAAATATATTAACTTAACTAAATATGGACTTAAATGAAGAGAGCGAGAGAGAAAGAGAGACAGTCAATGAACAGTGCTCAGTATTCAGCATATGTTTTGATTCCAAATGTTTCGAGTTTCGTTCGCATTCAATTATAGATTCTTATGATTTCATACATGTTTACATTTCGAGTGATATAACTATCTCTTATAGAAATATGATTCTACGAGAGCATAGAAAGCAGTTACACTTCTAAAGATCAAGCTACGTAAATATAAATGAGCGACAGATAAAGAGAGAGCGAGAGAGAGAGAGAGAGAGAGAGAGAAACAGAGAGTGGCAGAGGCAAAGAGAAAGCGAGAGAGTAAGACAGAGAGAGGAGAGAGAGAGAGAGCGAGGGGGAGAGGCAGATATAGAGAGAGAGAGAGAGATGCTGAAGCGCAATTTGTGGGTGTTGAGTGAACTATAGATTGAGTTAAAATTATTCAATTTCCAATAGAGTTTCATGTACGAGATTAAAGAAAGAACTACAATTAACGGTACTTAAAAACATAAGATATATTTATATTTATATACATATATAGATGTATATATAATGTAGGCATATAAAAAAACGTGTGTTCGATAATAACAAGAATTTGAGTATATAAATAAATTGAGCTAATCAGTTGACAAATTATGGATGCAATCTAGAATTGTTTAACGTTACGAAATAGTCTAGGAAAATTAACAACAAAAAAAGATTTTTTTATCTGCTGCACGTTGATAAGTATTTTTTTAATTTTAGTATTTTTGGTATTTAACTGTTTTGCTAATAATTCGACTAAATACATTTTATGATTAAATATTTAACTAATTAATAGATAGAGATATTTGTGTGTGTGTGTTGTATATGTGTTTGTGTGTGTGTGTGTGGCTGGTTAGTTGTTGTGGTATGACTATGTGTGTGTGTGTAAAAGAGTAATTAATATCAGCGCGCGTATAAGAGAGTGTTGAGAACTGCATAGGCAGCCATTTTGTTTTTTTGTTATTGGATTTTGATTATAATGAAAATCGCTGTGGAATTTTGATTGAATTTGATATTTATATAAATCTTTTTTTTTTTACTGATACTGAATGAATGAATATTGGAATATGTAGTATTGAGAAGTTGTTGCTGTTTTGTATTCTGGTTGTTTTGTATTTGGTATTTTTGGGTATTTTTTTTCTGTTTAGTATTTTTACGTAATTGGTTTAATGTATGAAAGTACGTACCCGCATGCCCTGCATACGGGACATGGCACGTAGTGGTCTCAGTGCTCTTAACGTTCGCATAGTCTTGAAGGCTTGAATACCACCAGCTCCAACAAGTGAAGCAACGAAGTTGATAAGCGATACCTAGTTTCGATATAGTTCGAATAGTGCCAAGTTTAACAAATTTATTTAAAATAGTTACGATTAATATAAAAGTGTTTTGATAATTTGGGTTTCGAATTTCCTTTTTCAGTTTATTGTAGTTTATTTATTATATTTCATTTTTCTTTTTTTTTTTTTTCATTTCTGTTTCTTGTTTCGGGTTAAGTTGGGTTTGTGTTTGTCCTGTCGTACTTGTTCTTGTTTCTTCAAATACATACATAACTGAATTATAAGCAAATACAAATGTCAACTGCTGCCTGCTGTAGTCGGGCGAAGCCTACATAAACGAACCTCAACGGAACTCAATTGCCTTTCGTATTGGGCTTGAGCAGCTCTAGCACTTAAATCGACATTACTTATATAGTAGCCTAGTATTTTGTTTATGACATAGAATATAGTATATATATAATAATAATAATAAGATGTTGGTATATATTTTTGTAGTACTTGCAAAACACATACAACATATGTAAGTATTTAGTCAACTAGATAGATAAATATATATTGGAGTATAGCTAGTTCGATTTGATCACACACAAATACATGGAACGTGTTAACACATACATACGTATATAAAGTTAGATAGTTTGATAGAAGTTGGAGTAGTAGTAGTACATACTTATAGTATACTCGTTATGCATGTAACATTGATAGTTGTGGTTCAAGAATACGCTACGATTGGACAAGTACAAGTATTGCTCGAGGATAATTGGAGCATTCGACAACAACACAAATTGTGGAAAGGGTGGGATTACGACACTCATAACACTGGATTGGTTGATCTGGTACGATTACTGACTGAATTGAGTGGTCAATGAGTTGTCAAAAGTTTAAGAGATCAAAGGCCTGTATTCGTTTGTATTGGGGAAATGAAGAGCTGTTTTTCATGGAATTGTTATAAGACTACGTATAAGATTTTCAGAAATAGAAGAGAAGTGAAATGTAAATATTGTTTCGGGGTGGTTGTATAATAGTTATAAGAAATACAGAGATTGACATACTGTTTACAGTTTGGAAGAGGTATTGAATAGACATCAGAGTGGTTGTATAATGAGTTATACGAGACAAGAGGGTTATATATAGGGAAAGAGATTATGAGATTGTATGCATAAATCGATAGAGAGACTGTCTGCTTATAACATAAGCTCAAGTGGATAATAGAGAAAAGAAAATCTAGATATTGTATGTATAAGACAACTGTATATATGGATTCGGATAGTTATAAGATTAGGTATAATAATTTTCAGAGAAGCATTCTTGAGACGATCTGTTAATAAGAGTAGCTGAATAAGTAAACAACTAGGTAATGAAGATACGTTTTGGGGTACTTATAAGATTAAGTATAATAGTTATGCGATACAATACGATCGAGAGGCAGCCTTTGCATAAGAGAGGCTGAATAGGTGGAAGAGAGAGTAATCATTATAAGAGAAAAAGAGATCGTGGTGTTATAATAAGATTAATTATAAATAGGTTATCTAATTCAGTTATCCAAGTAGAAGGGTTCGAAGATCAAGAGACTGTACAAGAGAGGGTTGATAAGTAGTAAAAAGAAGAGCGAGAGACGTTATTCTTAAAGGAGCTTGGCACATCTGTCTGTCTTACGGGTTGCTGTTGTCAGACTGAGGGATGATCGAGAGCCTGTCTGAATTTGGGAGAAACCTCTGAGATGATAAGGGTATATATAGATTTTTGTATACTAACTAATTGTTGAACGTATTTTGACTCAATGAGGGGTTGAAGAATTTCGTATAAAAACAAATAAAGAAGAAATCATTTCGTATTGCACCCTTGACAGCTGCACAAGGCTTCACAATGGACGAGGACGGCATGCAAACGCCAATTGAGAGAGACGCATGGACCAAATGAATCAATTTTCTTATCGACTGTCAACTAGTGTTACAGTTACAGTTACAGTTACAGTTACAATTACAGTTACGATTACGAGTACTGTTAGAGTGTTCATTGTATTCGAATACTAGGTGCTGCCCTATATACAAGTCCCAACTTATAATCATATTGTTTCTGTGTGTGTGTGTGTGTGTGTGTAAGTCAGTTAGTACGTGAGTCCGTGTGTGTCTCTGTAAGTGTGTGGGTGTGTGTTGATTAGAAAAAACTGTGACGCTTGCACTGCCTGTGGGGTCCATTGTGCTGCCGTGCAACGTTCGCACTAGGTTTTTGGTTTCATTTGATGGGGCTGTCATTATTTTGTTGGCTTTTGTCTTTATATTGACACATTTTTGCTCAAACTTTGCTGCCGGACTCGATTGGTTCGGGGATTTCATTGGCTGGTTGGTAGGTACAAAAGTTCTTGATATATGTTCGTTAGCCTGGCCGGGCTTCGAATGGAGTTGTGTGCAGGCGTGCGTAGCACGAAATTGGATCGTGTATATATATATATCATATACTTTTGTTTATTGAGCCGTGAGCCAGGTTGATTTAGTTTTGGATGCGGCTTGTATATAAGTAAAACACTGCCACCACTGCGTATACGCAATCTGTCAAATGTTGACAATTTGCTCTTGTATTCGACTGTCGTTTCTATTGCGATGCTCATATATATAATATAAGAAATACCTATTTACAGGACAACGGTATTTATATATGTATATACAAATGATTCGTATTGCCTACAGCTCAACGAAAATAATATTATTTCACTGGGGATATAATTTTTGTATTTTTTACACTAGGCGACTTTTCGAGTAGAAGGTCTAGAAGGTATTTGCTCTTCGCGTTTTTGTACAGTGGTGGTGCCTATGCGCCTAATATATATCGTTGTATACAAGAAATAGGTAATAAATACATATATACATATATGTATATATAATTATAGTATCTTTGGTGCCGCTAAGAAGGTTCTAGGTATTGGAGTTGGAGTTGGGGGGGTTTAGGTACGGGACCTTTCGTGTGATTCGTAATGACAGATAGAGTTGAGAGGCGAAGGCTACAGTTTAATATATATAATTTATAAGATTCAATATCGGTTACGGGAGGAGTACGGGTATACGAGATTTCTAGGGTTGTCTAAGGGCACTAGTTGATTGAGTTTCGGATTGCGTTTGAACCAAACTACTTACATACTCATCTATTTACATACTGATGGGTATGCAAACCAATGTGTTTAATGGTTTAGCAAGTAGTACGTAGCTTCGGCTTAGCACTAAATATACAGATAATACAGCTGTTATACGTACTGACTTAACTATTATAAATAACCTAGATTACAGTCTATAACTGATGCTACGCTAGGCGATTATATGATATAAATAATTATACATATTTTTGTTATATACTTGAGTTGATCTTATAACAGAATGTGTAACAGTAAACCAGTATGAACATATGTAGGAATACGTAATATACAAAGCTAAAGCGTTACAGCGGCAACGTTTATATATAATAATACACATGAACATACATACATTCATAGATAAATGTATATGGTTATATAGTTGGGTCGATGAATGGAATATGTATATCAAAGAAAAATTTGAAACCGAAAACAAAAAACTAATAGGAAGAAGCTCCTTCTCTTACATTTAACTTCGGGTATGACAGAAATGAAATCAACATATTAATTAGCTCACTGATATACATACATACATACATATATATAGAATTATTTGTTATACAATTGCAACATGATCGAACTCTTAATGCAACATTATGTAGATACATATATAAACGATTGATATAATTATAGTATATAATACAATTGTCACACATATACATATATGTAGGTATATGTGGTACAGTATTAGTTATCGATTGATTGCTGTGGATGGTTAGGTACAATGGTTAAAGAACACAAAAGAAATTTACATACTGGCTGGTATAACAGTTAGCAGAGCGCCGCTCTAAGCGCAGTGTGAACAATTGTTTGGTAACCAACACAGATACAACGCTGATAATCGAAAACAAAACCGAAAACAAATATATAGATATATATTTATAACAGACAACAAACACACATACACACAAACACACTTATATAAACATATGTATATATATATATAGACATAAGATATATATTTCTATGTATATATATATACATATATATATGGGTGTAGAAGTACTCGCGATTGGAAGATCGCGGAAACGGTTAGACATATAGCAGCTGAGCGCATTATACATAAACAGTTAATAGTATATCAGTGAAGCGTGTAACAGCTAAGCGTATAACAGTTATTCGTATAACAGTTGGACGTGCATCTCTTAGACGTTTTACATTAAAACGTATAACAGCTAGACGTCTCACAGTTAGCCGTATAACAATTAAGCGTATAACAGTTAGGCATATAACAGTTAGAACTGCTGCAACGGATCAATGACGATCGGTACACACATTTATACAGATAGTGGAGTCTGGCGCACATACACCAAGAATTTTAGCAGTTAGCATACACATATACATATATATTGAGAGACAGAGAGAGAGAGAGACAGAGCGAAAGAGATATAGTGAACACTAGAGCGAGAGAAAGAAATGCTCTTGATGCTGTCGAAGCTACAACGCTTAAAGCTCAAAGCTCTGGCAAAAAATGTAAACCGAGCAACATCAAGCGCACGGCTGACTATCGTCATTGGCTTTGATATTGAGTTTGTATAATAGTATAACAGTTAGTACATATATATGTATACATATAAGAGGTTGATAACAATAGTAAGTATTACGACATTTAATATAGTTGGCACATAGATGTATCTGTATATATATAAATATGGGATTGGACGTAGCTTAATGCGCACTCCCACACACACGCACACGCACGCACACTCAGACAGACATATAGAGCGACAGAGAGAAAGAGAGACAGAGAGAGAGAGAGAGAGAGAGAGCGAGCGCAAGACACAGATACACAAGTACTATTTAATAGAGAGCGACAGAAAGAGAGAGAGATATATATATAGAAAGAGAGAGAGAGAGAGAGCGTCTATTACTTACTTTCATGCCCTCCCATCGCGAAACGGCGCGCAATGGCCTCAAAGCGCGTAGGGTCCGCATCGAGCGGAAGGCGGGCACATCGTCGGCTCCGGACCAGACCGCAGCCAAATTGATTAGCGATAGCTAAACGACCATTACATAAGTACATAGTATGTATTTAAGCAGGAACAGCTTCAGAAACCACTCAACAAATCAAAATCAAAATTAAATGCAAACTCAAAATCGTACGTAAATCAAAACTCGAGTGAAATTCAAATGATCAAATGATCTATAAATGTTTTTTTTTTTAATATATAATATGTGTGCAGATAGTAGTTTGGCTTAGTCTAAACTAAATAAATGACTAACTAGTTAGGCTACAACTTTTATAGTCTAAGTTTTCAACTGGGTTTTATATGTTACATGGCTGCTTACGGGATCTCTGTTATACTACTGTTTACAGATGTGTTATATATGTAGCTCTCCTAACCGTTATACAAATTGTCAAAAATAAAAATCTAGAAAATTCTATTTATATATTATTTTGCGAAATATATCAATTTAGAGTCCAGATGTCAGTCAGTGTATATAGATCGATATAAATATATAGCTCTATATATATAGTACAGGTGATTGGTATTTTTTCTTGTTTTTGTTTTTTTTTTTTTTTTTTTATACCTAATTTGAGTTTATGTAAATTATATATATATATTTTTCGTTTGTAAGTTTGAACAAATTTAATTTGGTTTTAATTCGGATTCCGTTCGTGATTTGTTAATTAACTTAAAAAGAGATAGAGAGCATCGAAAGCATTTGTACACGGCCAACGAGATGGACTTACCATGACAATAACGAAATCAAGCCAGCACCACGCATTCGTGAAGTACACTTTGAAGCCGAGCGCCAACCACTTGATTAACATCTCCAAGAAGAATATAACCGTAAATATTCTGTCCATATAGTATAAAATATCCTGCAGTATTGGCCGTTGTGGCAGGTGAACATCTTCTAAAGCCTGTCGGAGTTGGAGTCGAGTTCGGAGTCGAGTTGGTGAGGGGGGCGAGTGGGGTATTCAAGTTATTTGTAATAGAAGTTTTTGTTTACATTACAAGTAGTACAAGTAGATAAGAATAGAGGTTGTATATGGTATCTAGAAGCAGTATAAGAAGCTAGATAATCGATAAGCAATATATGGTAAATAAGTCTGGAGCAGCTGCCGCTTTACTGGCTTTACTCACATACTCAAGTATCTACACTTCGTTTATTATTATTATTGTTATTATTATTGTTATTATATGTTTTTTCTTTTTCTTTCTTTTTTTTTATTTGAGGCAAGAAAACCGAGTTTTTATTGTTTTATTTTTTTTTCTTCGTTTACGGACAAATGAAAGTCAAACGCAATTAAAGAAAAATTTTCAAAGAAATTGAAGACAAAATTCTTGAAATAATACGCATAAGCGTCTCTCACAGTAAGCTAACGCTAAACTCTAGCTAGACGAAAGCCCTACGCAAATAATGCCAATTGAAATTGTTTTGCATTTGTTACAGGGTATCTCGTGTGCTTTTGCGCATAGGCAAAGACACAAACCGTTTGACTGGAATGTGCCTAAGCTTAGGTCAAAAGGCAACACTCTCAGGGCGGGGGATTAAAACTGGAACACAAAAACCCAAAATAAATTATAAATTACAAATTAAATCACATTTATGCTCAACTACTGATAGCAACAGCAACAAGCTCGCTAGCTGATCAAATTGTCTATAGAATTAAATCAAAGATATATATTTGTGAATCTCAAGCAATTAGGCATTAAGCATTTGTGTGTCTTGTGTTGCTACCAGTAACAGTAGAATAAAAAAAAAAAAATAATAATAAGTAAGTAATGTTTATAAAATTGTTGAATCTAGGCTAAGCTCAACTAGGCTAATTGATTCTAGTAACAAATTGAAAATCAAATCAAATTTTAAATAATGAAGCAATCAACTTTGGTAAAGTTTAAGCGAGGCTTGTTTAACTACTTTTATATTTTTTTGGTTCATTTTTTTTTGCTTGATTTTTAATTAATTTGAATTGTGAAAATATTTTTGTGAAATTGCAAAAATATTTTCGTTTGGCAAATTTCGTATTCTTTTTTTTTTTTTTTTTTAATTCTTTTAAGTAGTTGTAGTTGTAGTCGACTTACCAAAGCTAAGCTACTCATTAAAATCATAGTGATAACAGCTGTTTCAAAATATTTATTTTCAATTAATTGAAAAGTTTTCAGTCGTAAATTGCCCCATCCTTGCCAGAACGGCGAATCTTCGTCACCGGCTAAGATTGGAAATTTCTTATAGTACGAATCGGGGCAGCAATCAGCTGGATATTCGTCAAGTATATCCTCGTCGTTAGCGTGTATTATGATATCTCCGTCGAGGGGGCCCTCCTCGCATTCGCCCTCCTCGTCCAGCTCCTCGTCGAGACCTAAATCTTCTTTGCTCGCGTCGCGCTTCTCTTCGCCCTCCATTGTTTCGGCGCTGCCCTTGTGGCTCTCGTCCTTGAATGGTCGATTCTTATGGCTACCATATGAGTTAATGCTGGCAGTGTCGTCGTCCTGTAAGGACAAACCTCTATGGTTTAGCTCGTGTTCCAGTCTATTGTCTTGGTGGTTAATTGAGTTGCCAATCATCTGTATAATTATATATATATGTATATATATATACATATATTTATATAATATATATATATATATGTTTTATATATATATATTTTTGTTGAACGATTTGAGTTCAAGTGTGATGTTCAGTTGGTTGGTTGAGTATATGTTACATATATTTTTTTTTAATTTTATTTTTTTTCGTGGAATATACTCGCACACACACACACGCACGCACGCACATACATTATAGTACATATGTTTATATAGACAGTTATGTGTTAAAAAGGAAATAAATAGGTGAACGAAAAAGAAATGAATAAATAATATAAATCAATTTGTTGTCGTTAAGAAATTAGTCTAAATTATGTAATTTTATATAAGTATATATATAGTCATATAGATGTATATATTTATATATATATATATATTAGAGTTATATATAGATAAGATAACTTATATATATATATATGTATATATATATAAATACGTTTTCTATATATTCATGTATATATTCATGCACATATGCATAAAGATTTGCGCACATATGTACACAGACACAAATACACGCAAGTACACTGCAAACAATTTGTATTAATATCATTGAAATTGTGCGATTCTTAAGTCTGTTCTTTTACTGAAACGGAAGTATATTTGTTTTATATCATCAGACCCGAGGGTGTTATATTAAAGACGTGGCTAGAGACCATACAAAATTGAAATTTATTTATACGAGACAGAATCGATTTTAAGATATAAGACACTACGCCATTCTCATTATAAACCCATACATACATGCTGCTACTCATAGTTCACAAATAACTGTTACCGAGAGCATACCCACTCTCTCTCTCTCTCTCACGCTCTCGCATATTTTCCTTATCTATCATTTCGTTTTAGATTTCGCCTGAGCGCCTTGAGTTCAGCTATTCCCGAACATCATTTAATGAGAGCTATACGATTGACACTCAAACAAAATGAGGCTCAGTAATTGGGCAGAAGAGTCTTAAGAGTCTATGCAAACGATCTCTCGCATAGATATCAATGCATATATATGAGTTTTGCTTCATACAATTCAACCATTGAGGAACTCCATTTGCTGCTCTCTGAGAACGCTTAAAAGATATTTGCGAGCTCTGCTTCTGCTGCATTTTCTACGCCCACAAAAATGTTTGCAGTGTATTTGCATATAAATACGCATACATAGACATATTTATTATATATCTATATGCACACAAATATATCCATACATGTATGTATATACATCACATCAGTAACTAAAGATAGATAAAAGAATAGATAGATAATATCGAACTCGAGTTGTGTTATTTACCGTTGCATTATTTAGATATTTCGATTTCTTCGGCTTGTTGTTCTTCATGTCGCCGTGGATTGTGAACTCCATGCCATCGCCGATGGCCACCTCCAGCTGTGTCTGCTCCTTGATGCCCTTCTTGATTAGCCCATCGGCCAGGATCTCATCGTGGCCCAGCTCCAATTCGTTGTCCCCGTGCTCTGCAGATATACAACGACAAACGCCCTTGCCTTTCGTATCCAAATATTGTTTTGTTTTGTTTTTTTTTTTTTTTACATTTTGTTATTATTATTATTTTTTTTTTTTCGATATGTACACGTTACATAGTATATATATATATGTATATGTATATATATATATAGCGCATATGTAACACAAATATATATATATATAAATTATATAGCATATATACGTATATATGGTTGTACATGTATGGGTGATGGAAGGGAAATCATAAAGCGAGCGCGAAATATTCGCACGAATTTCAATTTTAAACACAAGCAAAGCAGTTGCCGTTCGCATTCAAGAGTTGTTGTTATTGTTATTTTTTTTTTTAAATTAATTTTTTTCGTAAATTGTCATTGTTGTTGTTGTTGTCGTTGTTGGTTGATTATATGAGATATATATAACGATTTTTGTTTTATATTTATTTTTTTCAATTTGATTTTGTCGATTGAAAATGAGGCGTTTGATACGTTGGCCAATGCATAGATATATTTTATGTATATATTTATTTTTTAGGTTTTTTTTTTTTATCATGAAAGCCACATAATATAAATGAAAAGAATATAGATAGTTATGCGATTAATATCATATGAATACATTTCGTTTATTTTCTAGATTTTTTGTTTGTTTGATTTACGACACTTAATGGAACAGAAAACATGAGCGCGCTTGCTCAACTGATCGATAACCCGATCGCAACAACAATCGATCGTTGTCCCTGGGATACAGTTGAGCAAACGCTGCTGGCATGCTAATGCCATTCGTGGAACAACACAACAGCGATTAACGTGATCTGTGAACGGGCGACCAAAGAAAGAGCTGCAGAGTGAGATGGGATGATCGCTAGATGATGATCGTTCTGATGATCGCTAATTGGCAAAACCAAATATGAAGTTGTCCAATCAAGAAGGCAGCAGCCAATGTCATTGCCATTTGCTGACTTCTCGATATGGACATGGGTATTACATAAGCACTAAGTTTACATTTTACAAATGAAATCAAGTAAAGTAAAATGAACCAAAAAATTATTTATTTTTCAAATACAATATAAGAGCTAAACGGTATTTATTTTTAATCTTTGTTCAAAATCAAAATTGACGAAAAATATAAATTAAAAAGAAAAATAAATCACTCAAAACTCCATACATATACAATTTACAATATACAATATACAATATAGATTATTCAATATACAATATACACAGACAACAATAATATCGATATCGAAAAAAAAAGAGAGAAAAGTTTCGTATCACTATGAAGGATCAAATCCACTGTTTTACTTTCAATTTATATAATTTGTTGGGTATCTAGAGTTATTATGTATATATAGAGTTTGATCAAATTTCATGTTAACCATTGGCAATTCGCTAATGTGGAGATTCGCATCAGATGTTGACCAAATTTCTTGATTTCTTGATATATAGTTTTATTTTTCAAAAAGTGCAAATTTATTGTTAATTATAACTAGATATGAGGGAGGGCGAGGGCGAGGGGGCGACGGCGGCGGGGAGTCATGAAACCGATCGACACATGTCTATTCTATTCTATGAACAGTTTTGTGAGCTGTGGGCGTTAGCCCAAAAGACGAATACGAATACGAATACGAATACAAGGAGTTCGAGCTGCTAGCTATACAAAATACATATACATATACACATATGTACACACGTATGTAAATGTAAAAACAAAACCAAATAAAAGTAATAATAATAGTAATAGTAACAGTAGTAGTAGTAGTAGTAGAAGAAGGTAACGAGAGAGAGATACTGATCGAGCAGTCGATATCTAGCTAAAGAAACAAGATGTGTTTATGACGTTTTTTTTTTGTTGTAAATTATTATTATTATTATAGATATTAAATACGCAAAACTAACGCTAGTTATATGACGAGACTACGATTCTATTTGTTATATAGTAACTATATATAGTATATAACAGTTATGGGTAGAATATTAGGGTATGAGGTGAGCGGATATGTCACACTCGGCGCAGTTGCAGTTCTTGTTGCCCCAGCAGATTCATACGTCGTGGTACGAGCACGGAGTGGCGAGTACATATACATGTACATATATCGATATACACATACGTATACATATGTACATGCGCATAGTTCTCGTTGAGGATCGAACAACAACAATTATGTTCGAATCGAACGGAAACCAAAACGAAACGAAAACAACAACAAAAGATGAACGAAAATTTATAATTTGAAGAACGAGATGAAAGTCTTAATTCGATTGTATTCGATTTTAAATAGTTGCGATATATCGATTTATCGATTTTTGAATTCATGGGATATGGACTATGGGTACAACTGGTTAACTAACTAAAGAGTTTTTTTTTTTTTTTTTTTTTTTTGGAAATTTCATTTATTTGATTTTGGGTTTCGATTTTTGACTTTGCAAATTGTCAACTAGGAACAAGATAAGATTTGAATACGAATTGGGTATTGATTTGATATTGTTGGTCAAACTAGAAGATGTAGAATTTGTTAGCCAATTGTGAGTTGAAGTTAACGTTAACGCAATTAGATATCATCGATAATAGTAGTTGATATTATATAATTAAAAGTAGTTTAGTAAGTGAAAACAAGTGGATAAAAACCTTCGCTCCAAATCCAACTGATCTGGTTGATCCTCTCACCTGATGGTTGATCACTTATTTGATTTGTCAATTTGTTACGTATTAACTTGAAACAATCAGCAATATTACGCTTAACCCAACTCTTAAAACGGCCAATACGATTAAAGGCCTCGGCGATCTTATTGGTATCATTGTCGGCAGTCGGTGCTGATAAACTAGATGAGCCAAAATTTGACAAAAGCAAGGCTAAGAAAAGGTTAAGAACCTGCAAATGGAAAATCAATGTATACATCAATTGCAACAATTCATTGCATGAATCACACTTACCACAAGATTGCCGATGACAACGGTGGCTAAGAAGAATGGTATGCAGGAGACGTCGCCCACGTACATGCAGTCCCACATGGACTCGATCCACTCGCCGCATAGCACTCGGAACACGATCATAAAGCTGTGCATGAAGTCGGTGAAGTTCCAGCGTGGCAGATCACCATCCGGAAAGCGATCCTTGTGATCTGTAGGTGACGCGACGATCGAACAAACAAGTATAGTAAATATTCAATAAGAAGTACAATACGTGTGTGTGTTTTTTTGGGGTTTTTGGGTATTTGGGAATAGGTTTTCGTATTATTCGTTTATCTTTTCTAGTTTGTGTTCTTGTTCAATTACTAAAGCCACATACAGGAAGCGTGTGCAAAATAGTTGTGGCAGCAGCACTCAAAAACAGTGTTGAAAAATTCGAGAAAATCGTACAAAATTCACAAACACAAAAACGAAAACAAAGCGAAACACAAAACCAAAATAGAAGTGAAAAAGAAAAACGAAAACAAACTGCAATCTGCTCTTGGGCTACAAAATCGCATAGCCAAGTTGCAGATGGACACAGTTTGCCTTGCTTAGCTTAAAAAATAGATTGTATAGTACATTAGGTAAACAAAACAATACAGTTAAAAGAGTTTAAAAAGAGATATATATATATATATATATATATAGAGAGAGAGAGAGCTTTGAGTATAGTAAGCTAGAGGAAAAGTTTTGCTCAAATATAAATCGCGCTAAAGTACTTACAGAGGCCAACAACGCACCGGCGCCTGGTGCCTGGTGCCTGGCAATGGGACCCGAAACTCAACTTAAACATAGCACAGCGCAAATATCAAATGAATAGCCCTACTATATATATAAGTAATTTTGTTCACTTTCCTTTGACGGACAGACTCAATTTAATCACAAATCTAACAAACTAAAATTAATTTCTAAAAATTCGACTTCTTTAAATTGGATTTTGATACATCAAATCTTTTTCTTCTGATGACTTATTTAATTATTTGCAGATTCTTAATGAACCAGAAATTATAAATTTCTCATATTTCGCTTCGCGTTTCAAGCTAAGTCCAAATCTTGAGCTTTCATTTCAGAATTTATAAGCAAACTAAGTATATTAAATTTCTCATAAAATAAGATTTTTAAGTGAGTAATAAAAAAGTAATAAGAGTAAAAATAAAAAAATGAAAATGTAGTTATGTTATTTAATATAAATATTCATTAACTAATCACTTGACAATTACTTCAGCAGCGATCTTTACCCAGCGCTAAGCAAAGAAATTTTCTGTATTTGCATAGATAATTGAAATCATAAACTAGCTAGAGGAAGCAAGGGAAACATTTACTTTGAGAAACTGAACGAGCAACTATACTCTATAGAGTATAGGAATATATATTTATGAGGCTATGTATAAAATATATTCATGTAGGCTACGGAATACTGCTTATCGCAGTATAAGCATGACTGTGATTATCGATAAATATCGATATTTATACTGCTTGTATCAGTACACGCGTAATCGCAACGCTTCTCATGAATTCTACTTGGGCTTCAGAGTACAACTTAAAAGCCAATTATATTCCATTAAATTGTGGATTTGAGACAACTAAGGTAAGCATGTCCATTGCTTTAAATGCATATCTATATATTTCTTATTCAGTATGCCCCGCCTAACAGATTTCCTGGTATCTTCTAGTCACATTCGCTCATTATAGTCTGATGACTACTGAAATAATTGCAGTGATAGTTGGCACGTGGAATAAACATTGGTGTTGAAAACAATGAATCGTTATTGCAGTTATCGATAAGCATAACAACAACAGCAACAACAACAACCACAACAGCAACGAAAAATAAATCAAGAACATAAGCACAACAACAGTGTCACCTAACACTGGATACACATATAGATAGACACATACATATACATACATGTAATTTGTATTATACACACACACGCACATAGAATAGAATGAAATCATAGTATAGCATAAAGGGAAAGACGCCCACAATAAATGATAAATAATCAGAGGAAACCCAAAAGGTAAATCACACAACAATAAGAATATGCACATTGATAAACAGAAAAAGCTGTTGGAAGGCAGCGCAGCAGTGAGTGAAAGACTTACCATGATAGTTCTTTCCGAACAGTTGCATTCCCATCACCGCAAAGATGAAGATGATAATGCAAAGTACAAATGTCAGATTACCCAAAGCGCCCATGGTGCGGCCCATAATCGAAATGAGTAAATTAAGTGTTGGCCAAGATTTTGCCAATTTGAATACACGCAGCTGCATGACGAATTTCGGGTTATCGAATTATCGAATTTCGAATTTTTGGATTTGGCGATTTCGATGCATTGATTTAGTTATTCAATTGCAATGAGAGTTGTTGATTGTTTCGTTTATCATCATTATCATTATCATCATTATTTTTATTATTGAAATTGAATTTGTTATTGTTATTTTGTAAGCCGGGCAAAGCATTAGGAGTACAAAAAAATAAAAACAAATTATTATATTCATGTAGCAAATATTTCTTCGAATGCATAACACGTTTAAACTATGAATAAAAGAAGAGGAAGAAGACAGACAAAGCTACGAACGAGACCGTAGCTAATAACGTTCAGGCACAGCCGCCGTCGTCTAGTGCTCTGCACGACTCTCATTCAATCAATCAGATGGCATCGATCAGCTGAGACAATTATATTAATAATATTTGCAAATAATTTGTTGTTAGATATGAATCGATTCAGGTGGACGATGGAGTGGAACGCCTCTTTCCAACGGTAACGGCCGATCGATATTTATCGATTGTTGCTTTTGTCGCGCGCATACGAATTCGAAACTTGCGAAGCTCAATAAAAATTATGCAAATCGAAATGCATTAACCGTGCCCAAAGCATTGCTCTAGATATGTTGTATATGTATCACAGTATTTTTGTATTTTTTGGTTCGGCTTGTCAAATGTCGAATTATTATTAATTGGATTTCATGTGGTTTCAGCTATTTGCTATAAAAAAAGTTTTGCTTGGTTAAGGTAAAAAAAAATGCAAAATCGAGAAATAAAACTCTTAAAATATATATTATAAATGAGATTAGAATTAGTTAACTTGTAGTAAAAAGTTGAGTAAGTTTTACTATGTAAATGCTTGGTACAATTAGATTAGATTTAAAAAAAAAAAGATTATTGCACGCTAAAAACTTGCGATTTTTGCTGTGTTTAAATTTTTCTTTTCGTTTCTTTCTTTTTTTTTAAATATTATTTTATTTAGGGGAAATTGATTTGATTTGCTTGCGGGCATAGAGCATAATACCTGTGTAGTTCTTGCCGAACAGTTGCATGCCCATTACAGCAAATATGAAGATTATAATGCATAGGACGAAGGTCAGATTGCCCAGAGCGCCGACAGTGCGACCCATTATCGATATAAGTAAATTTAACGTTGGCCATGATTTGGCCAATTTGAATACACGCAGCTGTAAATTGGCAGCACAGATGGGTAACATTAGTGTGTGTGTGTGTGTGTGTGTGTGTGTGGAGGCAACAGGTTAATCGGATTTGAAGAAGTACGCGTTAGTTTAGATCACATTGCTTTGAGTACAGTTTTGATATATAGAGAATCAGCCTTTTAGATTAAAGTCTACCTTAATTCCTGAGCTAACTAGAATTATTCACGTGGATTTGACCTGGGCGGCTAAAAGGGGCCAGTTGTGCTTACCAAACGAAACGAACGCAATACGGACAAGCCCTGAACGCCCTCGAGTCCCAGCTCGAGCAGTGAGAGTGCGACAATGATGAAATCAAAGATATTCCAACCCTCCTGGAAATAGTATTTCGGACTCATGGCCATCAGCTTCATGGTCGCCTCAATGGCAAAGGTTGCAGTGAAGAACTGAAATCGTTAAATATATATGCATGATCGATAAATAATTCGTGAAAACAAAATGAAAACATTCTTTGCCGTTACTCACATAGTTTCCGCTCTTGAGCACACGCTCCATCTCCTTGTTCATATCGTGATGATCCATGGCCATGAACATTGTGTTCACAACAATGCACAGCGTGATGAAGAGCTCCACGAACGGATCGAAGACGATCAGAGAAACCCATTCCTGAAATTTCAACCAAACCCAGCAGCAATCCCACACACAAAACACATCGATCCCTTTGAGTATCACTTCGAGCGCCTTGTCTTTGAACGTCGGCCCGTCCTCGTCGTCGTCCTCTGTTGGGAAATAGTAAACGGAGACTGAACCATACAAAAGTTTGTTATTAGTTGTGATTTGACCAACTTTGACTCAGCCAGATTAGCAGATTTCTGTTTATTTTTTATTTAATTTTTGTTTTTCAAGCAGATTCTTCATACGATTCACTTTCGCAGTTCTGTATGAAGAGATTTTTTTTGTTTTTTTTTTTTTGTTTTCTTGTGAAGCTTCATTGCATTGGAAATTATTCGTTTGCTTTAAAGAGAATTAGAAAACAAACACTCACGTGTAGTGTCTGTCTGTCTATGTGTGTGTGTGTGTTTGTGTGTGTGTGTGAGAGAGAGAGAGAGAGAGTGTGTGTGTGTGGGTGTTTTGGGTGTGCTTTCGAAAAACTAGAGAGACTTTTGTTTATCGTTATTTTTTGGAGCGCTTGATGTTTTCATTTCTATTGCTTTTAAAACGAATTTCTCTAACTGCTAAAGCATGAAGTATTAAAATCAATTCGACTTTTAGTTACTCTATACTCGACTTGAAAACAGCTCCAGCTAAAGCACATAAATCCGACTTAGGGTTTCCCAAAAATTTCTAACAGCTGAATTTTAATTGTTGGTAAAGATTTTTTTTTTTCAGATATATTGTAAATTGGGATTGAAGGAATATGCCTTTCAAATGTCTGAAAACTGTTATTTACGCATGTGAGAATTATCTACTGCGGAGTGCCTGACTAGGAAATACCCTGTAAACAAAATACAAAATTTATCGATAGATTTTTATCGATAAATAAGAAACGGGACGAGCTACTGATATAAAATGGTAAGCTCGTACAGCATGACGACTTTTGTGGTTTACAAGATAATACGGATGGAGAGATGAAAATCTATATATCGACTCAGCTCGTTGTCCGTACCGGTAGTAAATTTACTTTATGCATAGTCACAAAGCAATGAAAGGCTGAAATCACATTTTTAATGGGTTCACAGTTTCATAATTAGCTTCATAAATTCTCATAGAGATAACTTCAGGTTTTTAGATTTTTAAATAGGTTCTTAGATTTCATATACATATTTTCTTCTATTTCTATGTTATGCAGTAAATTCAATTTTCTAATTCGTAGTTCTATTTAACAACTCAAATTCGGCGTAGAAAAAGTCTTGGGAAATTCACGTCGGATCCTTGGCTTCTAAATTTCAGCAAATTCTATTGGACTGTCTGACAAAAAAAAATTGTCTTAAGCTACTCAAACTACTGGTAGTACTACGATTACAAAAACTACGAATCACTAATACTGTGAAAGACTCAAAACGACTTTAAGCGAATTATTGAAATATTGATCGTAAAAATTGTGAATGTTCTCTGCTTATTGTTTCTCTATAGTGTCAGAGCGAATTCTCACTCTGCTTTTCATTAGAGTATACGGAAATGTATTTTGATATCTATGCTGATTTTATAAGTCTGACACAATTTATTATAAGCGCGAATTATATTCCAATACAAATGTTAAGCATTCAGTTCAAGTTGTTACAGTTAATTACAAGTTATTGATTGCGAGTATTTACTCTAAGGGTGATTTGTGACAACTGACAACGTTCTACTGAAGAAGCATGCGTTAGTTACTACATTAAGTTAATTAATGCGATACGTATTCTTAATATTGTTTTTTTTTTTTTTTTTTTTTTTGTTATCTAAAATCAACGCAAGCTACAAAAATAAAAATGAAGAATGATCTAGATTATAGAGTTAGAGATTAAAGGCAAAGTTTTTGGTTAAATTTTAAGCTAAGTTAAGGCATGCAGAAAAGTTCAAATTTCAAAAATCAATTTCAATAAAACTTACGACCTTTAGTAATTTGTAACAAACAAAATGAAAGTTAAGTAAAATTAGTTGATTAAAAAGGCTCTCTGTTTTTTTTTTTTTTTTTTACTATTTTTTGCTATTTTTGTTGTTTAATGCGGAAATGTTTCGAAATGTCTTGAAATTATTTTATTTGTTTATAAATTTGATGGTTCGAAACATAGCTGCATTAACTGAATCATAATCGATGTTTGTATTTTTGTATGTTTGTTTGGCAGCAACGGTTGTTGTTGTTGTTGTTTTGTTGTGCAGAAAAGCAGCGCTAACGGTGAATTCAAAATAGTGCAGCAAGCTAAGAAGCCTCAAAGGAGGACACTATCGAAGCGTCAAAAAGTGTTGCCTACTTATTGGGGCAGCAGCGAAGCGAGGTCAGGCTCTGGCTATCTGCGTGTGTGTGTGGTAGAATGTGTGTATTTTGGCATTCAAAATTATCAATTAGTACTGAATCTATTAAGTTCTTATGTGAGTGTCTGCGTGTATGTGTTTAGTTTGGCTGCCTTGCTGCTTTTATTGTAAATATTATATAGAAATATTGTTTTCTTTTTCTTATTTTTTTTTTTTTTTTTTTTTTCGCTTTCTTCAGTTAGCATCAACGGCATTAAATAAAATGGACGAGTCAAAGAAGTCATTCATTTGGGTATAAACATATGTAAGTATATTTATATAGCTATAATTATTAAAATATTTTAAGTATGTTTTCTTTGGTTGCTTGAATTCTTTCTTAATAAGAAGAAAATTATAATAAAGAAAAATACAAAAAAAAATGAGAAAATAAAATAAAAACAAATGAAAAATATGTATATATATATATATATAAATATATATATATATATAATATAGATAAATGTGAGAGTTAACCATAATAAAATTTTCAATTATTTCATTCTTTTCTGTTAAATGATTTAATAAATGAAGAGAAAATAATTAGTATGCTTAATCAACTGATGCACAGGCCTAGGGTCTGCATGCAGCACGCTAGAATTATTTTATATAGTATTATTCAATCAATCAATCAATCAGGCGGCCTTCAACGCACTCAACCCATGCGTTTTTATTTCGATTGTAAAATGTTAAAGCAACAATAGAACCAATAAACATGATTTGATATCGTATTATATATATAAATATGCATATAGAATTGTGAGTTCGAATCTCTAGGCAAAAATCCTTCAAAATTCATTTCGATATGAGTTATGAGATGAATGCGGAGAAATCGCATTCTCGAATATCGCTGACGCATTCCGGATCGTAGCACAAACAGATGAAACTCGTCTTGTTTTTAGATAGAGTTTAGAGAGTTGAGAGTAGTATAAATAAATGACTATTGGGCAAAAAATGCGTTGTCAGAGTAACAAACGTTGGTTTATTTGAAAGTTCTTCAAATGCACATAGCCAAAGGAAAGGAAAAGTAAAGAAAAGTAAAGTCGAGTAATAGAAGTAAATGATTTGCTTTGTACTTATTTACATGAACATTTAATTCGTATTATTTTTGATATAATTTTTGAAAATGTTCTTGAAACGAAAACGGAAATCAATGAAAACAATGCACATGGTCGAGAACACAAAAACAAAGGAAAATGTACAAGACGATCGATTTCAATATATATTGTTCGATATATCGATATATATATATTGTTCAATGGATATGTCAAATGTACAACATGAATGAAATGCAGTAGTTAAACTCGATTTATCGATAGATCGATAAGTGTGTACTTACCACCGCGATCACTTGCTCGACTATGCCGACCTGCGGCTTGCTCAATAATATCATTCAGGACCATAACATCTATGGGGAAAGATAAAGAAAGAGAGAGAAAGACTCATCTCATTATATGGTCATAAATCTCTTTATTCTCTTTTTATTATTACCTTTCATGTCGACCACCGTTTGTGTCTGGACGGGCTCAATAAAAGGATTGTCGTGATTTTTGATCTTGCCCGCTTCGTCCGTGCACTCCAGGCCGATTTCCTGCAATTTATCATATGGGTATTATTTCGGTTCGATTCAATGGACATTCGTTGAGCTTACGTATTCGCGATTCTCGACCTTATGATTGGTGTCCAGGCAGGTGGTGCCGCCGTTGGTGGCGCCCACTGATTGATTGCGTGTATTGCGATTGCGCAACTTGCTCTCCTTGGTCATTGTGCTGACGCCCATGACGGCCATGCCGCCAAGCAGATCGCCATGTGAGGTATACGAGATACGGGACTGGTGCGAGGTATACGATGAGTGTCTAGAGCCTGAAGTAGATTGGAAATGATATATCCACACACAGCTATAGTAAACTAGCTCGATCGATTATTATCGTTATCGATGACCCACCTAGATTGCCATAATATACCGGTACTATGATGGCTCCGTTCTCCTCAGACATAGGCGTCACGGCATTCGAGTCGTCGGCGTATGGCAAATGTTGTTGTGCGTCCTGATATGTTGACAATACGAGTGGCTTACGATCACTGCCAGGTATTCCGAAACGGCCACGTCCATTACGTATCGTGTACTGATCCGATACGATTGTTGAATTGTTTCAATGCAATTGAGCTTAAGATTAATATTTTCGACAAAACATGTGCAACAAAACTGTTTAAGAGTAACTGTAGCTGTTGCTGTAGTAGTAGTAGTAGTAGTAGTAGTAGTAGTAGTAGTATTAGCAGTAAAAAGTAGTAGTAGTAGTAGTAGTAGTAGTAGTAGTATTAGCAGTAAAAAGTAGTAGTAATAGTACGTAATAGTTGTAGTAGTAGTAGCAGTAAATATGAGTTTCTTGTAGTTGTAGTTGTCAAAGTTGTGAATTGTAGCAAATATTATGATATACGATTATTATTGAAAAACAAAATATATATATATAAGCCAAGGCTTCATTTGGCATGATTTGTATGAGGGATATTCATAAAAAAATGATTAAAAATCGAAAGAGAAATCTTAACAAATCAAACTCAATCAAAACTCAAACAGTAATTGATATAACCGGCACAGATACATATATGTAGGTATATATACATATACATATATATATATATATATATATACACATACACGCACACACACACTTGATGCTCCCTAAGAGATGTAAACTTATCGGATCATTATTGGATAACAGACAGACAGACAGTGAGAGAGAGAGATAAAGAGATAGAGAGACAGAGAAAAGACAAGTTGACTTGAGAAATAAGAAACTAAATGTTAAGTGTATATATGTATATATATAAATATTAGGGAAATGCATATCTAGCCACAGCATTGTATTGAACATATGTATATAAGTATTTTCATGTATTATCGACAGCTATATAGTTATTGGCTATAGATACAGTTAGATATTCGTACATGAAATCAAAACATTATACAATGCGTGTGACTGCAACGGTGACAGTGACAGTGACCAGTGACCAGTGATTGTGACTGTGGCAGTGACTGGAACTGTGACCGTGACAATTACATTATGTGCACTCTAGAGATACGTGTGCGACAATCTGCTGCTGGCAAGAACTGTTCATTTCGCGATTCGATATTATTATAACAAATATTAAGTTGGCTGCGCCTGAGCCTCTTTATAACCTACAGCTGGACCAAATGAACAGTTCTTTGCTCGCTCATTAGCTTACGATAGTTGTATAACTTTACACAAACATACACACATACACGATATAGACATACACACACACAGACACATATATATACATACAGACAGTTACACTCACACATACGCACACACACACACACACACACACACACAAACGAGCCGATATTACAAATACTGATTGGTTTAGTTTTATAGCATTCCGTTTAACAGTAGAAAAGAGAGAGATAGAGACAGACAGAGAGAGACAGAGAGAGAGAGAGAGAGGGAGAGAGTGGTGAGAGTGAGAGAGTTTGAGTAGAGTTAGAGTTAGAGAGAGTGAGTGCTGGTACAGTAGTTAGTACACTTACATTGGGTATATGTAGTTCAAGAAACATCAAACATGACCAAAATATCACAAAATATAATTATGTATACCAATAATAATAAGAATAATAATCATAATAGTAATATATATATATATATAAATATATATTTATATGTATGTATATGTTATATGTATATGTAGATCTTTATAAATAAAATGGATATATAGTTATAGACAAATAGGCTGAGTGACTTATGGCATGGACGACAAGACAAACTAGGTTAAGATATACCCAACAGAAAATGTGACACATAAATCAAAAACAAGAATCGAGAATAAAACTAAAGTCGAAATGGTATGCGCCTAAGTGAAAGCTGAGTCAATGTATATATGTATTTATCTACTATGTAGATATCTATGCTACGTATGCTATATATATATCGTATACCTAGTGCAACATCAAATTAACTTTTTTGATGTCTACTGTGAATGAGTTGCCCTTCGACTGCTTTGTTTGTTTGGTTTGGTTTGTTAACTGTGCATTTTTGTACAAATGAAATGGACAGTAGTACTTCGACTACTATCGGCCCTAAGCAAGTGTATGACGTGCGCACAGTGGGCACATTAGATCTTTTTTCTGGTAAAAAAAAACTGGGTAACTCCAATGAGTATTCGAGTTTTTTGTGTAGTCATAGATATATTCCATTGCGAGCTAATAATTTATTGGATGCTTTGCCAAATGGACCCACTGTGCATCACCTGCACACACACAAACCTCTAAATGTACAGCAAATTATCCATATCCCATATATGTGTGTGTGGGTGTGGGTGTAATTTCGTAATTACTAGTTACATACAGATTTCATTGTCGTGTTGAAACTTTAGCTAGATGATATGAATAATGATTGCAGCGACTGTAGTACTTGGATGCTCTTGTTATTGTTGTTGTTGTTGTTCTGGTTGTACTGGCCGTCATTGATTCAAGGATAACAATACGCTTGGTGTCTATGTGTGAGTGTGTGTGTGTGTGTGTGTATTGGGCGCTTACCTTGTGAGAACTACGTGATCCCCTGCGTATGTTAAACGGTGAACCAGGTAAGGATAAGGATGTCTAAGTTGTTGTATTTTTTTTTTTTTTTTACAAATAAAATATAAATAGAAGAAAAAGAAAAATGGAATCAAATAAAATATATTTATATAGAGAGAGATGTATATAAATATAGTTATATCTGCTGAGTTTTGGTTTTTATACAATTTGCTGTCGTTGTTTCAGTTTGTTTCATTTGGAAAGCAAAAGTTGATTGTGTTTAGATACTCGGAAGTACTTTGACTTTCTTGTGTATGAGATAATATATATATATATAATGATCCTAACAAGTTAAAATAAAAATTAAAAATAAATGTAGAGAAAAATTGTTTTAGCTGCAAATTGTTTTACATTTCTCTGTGGGTGAGGTGTGAGTCGGCGATTAGAGTATGTTTTATTGTTGTTGATCTTCTGCAGCGCGGCATTTAGTTTAAATATAATTTAACTAGTTTCAAATAAACCAAATACGACTTGTCCAAAATTCTAAGAATCAAAGTTTAAAAAAAAATTAATATAAAATTGTAATACTAATTTCTACAGTTGTAAGTTGAAAATCTCTAGACAAATTGCGCCTCTAGATTAAGTCTTACGGGGATGCATTGTAAAGTTGCTCTAAGATAAAACGATAACGAAATACCACAAAACAAATATTTCAGATATGAAAATTACGTAAAGTGTCTAATCGCCAGCTGCCGAGAGTCGTTCAACTTTAACTTTAGTATAGATCTAAGTTATATAATTTGATATGAATTTGGTAACCAAGAAAAAGATTCTTTTTACTTCTGTAGAGTTGGTATTCAATTTATGTGAATCTCAGCAAATCAGATTAGCTCTAATAAAATTTCAAAATTCTATTCAGATTTTTAGATTTCAATTCGGAAATCTCATTCTTTACGTTACTAAATTGTGTTGGGCTGGAAATTGAACTGGAACTGGAACTGGTACTGGTACTGGAACTGGAACTGCAACTGTTTCAGCTAATCTATCGGTTTTTGTGTCTTGCTTGAAATGTGTAGAAGAGTTCGGTTTATTAGAGAGCATTACAGTTAGAGAGTGTGAGTGAGGCTTAGAGAGAGAAACCTACCTGTGGCCCCCATTTCTGTTGGGCCGCTTTGTGGCCAACTGTGTGACTGCGATTACAAGTATGAGTATAGTAAGTAGATTTTTGGAATGCAATCGCTGAGCAATTCAATTTGGCATACAAGAGCGAGCTAGCAAATGCAAGAGCGAGACAGCAATAACAGTATATTTTGAGTGAGAGAGTACAAAGTTCGAATTACAATATATATTTGCCATTTTCCGTACTATCTGGAAGTCCATTGAGTGGAGTCCATTTATTGATAGATCAATCAGTCAGGCAATCAGTCCGGCAGTCGGTCTGTCATGGATATATTCTAAGTAATTGGGTCAACTATATATACATATATATAGAGTAGATTAGTGTTATCTTATGTGATTCGTGTATTTGTATAGAGTCCTGAATTGATTCGCCCCAAGTTCAAAGTGCCAGAGTTGTAAGTTTCAGTGTGTCTCAGCCGCTGTGCGCTAAGCAAATGCTTGCCAAAGCCAATAAAAATTATACATTAGATATATATACTATATGTATATGCTTAGTATAATTGCGTGGGAGATAAAGTTTCCAGAACTAGTATGTATGGACATGCTGTAGCATGTTCGTGTTTTCGCTTCGCTGTTATAGTTATCGAATTTATCGGTGCTAGTGTAACCTTTTGTGCCGCACTGTACTTGAGAGCTTCTCTTTGCTTAAATTTAACTTAAGTATTTCGTTTTTCTTTCGTGTTTGAGCTTCTTTCAGCCATGTAATTATCGTAAATAGTTGAATTGAAATCAAAGCAACGTTCACTGAATGCATGCAAATGATAAGACAGCCATAAGACAGATTGAAATAATCGAATCAAATCAATCAACTATGATCAAGAAAAATACAATAAAATAAAACGAAAATGATGAAAGATCTTTGCTTTGAGATTCAGAGATTGCAGAGTTATGAAAAGCCCAAGCTGTCCTACGCAAGTTAAATAGTTAGATAGATTGGTTAGTTAGTTAGCTTAGATAGATTAGATTAGATAGATACGCATAGTTCAAGCAAAAATTTTCGACGAATTGTGAGCTGAGAGGTGTGAGAATGGCTCAAAGCATGGTTTTTTGTTGCACTTCGATTGAAGCGGCGTCTATTGTACTAAATGCGATTTTCAAGTTTCATTGATTGGCATTGATTGGTAGTCGTCCTCGGTTAAGATATTTGCTTGCATTGTAATGAAATTAAGCATCGTTGAATTTGTGTACGTATTTTGATTTGATATAATTATAAATGGTTCTGGTTGTTGTTGTTCTTGTTGTTGTTGTTGTTGTTGTTGTATTTGAGCTCCAATTCACGTACAACCGAAAAGTTTTCACCTAAAGCATTCCGAGCAATGAGTCAACTGAAAACCTGAACTGAAAATTATCGTTTACAAATCGAAACAGATACCCATTAAATAAGTTCTTGAGATCACAAAATCAAAATCAAAATCCAAAAATCAAAATTTTTTGTATGCGAATGCCAATTATAAGAGCCAGCTAGAAGCTACGAGCATGAACCAAATAACAGTTTAAGTAAACACTGTCTGCTCACTCACGCACACAGACACACTCACGCACGCACGCACGCACGCACACGCTTAGAAGCTGAAAGGTACAACACGCACACATTGACAAAATTCATGCACTAATACATTCAAATTATTGTCTAATACAATGAAATGAAATTTCAAAGAAAGAGAGACAGAGACAGAGACAGAGACAGAGAGAGAGAGAGAAAGATGTATATATATATATATTTTATATATATATATATATATATAAAGGAGGGAAGAAAGAGACAGAGAGAGAAAGAGAGCGAGCGAGAGGTTGGGTGGGTAGAGCGAGACTACAAATTCTCTGACTCTCTATATATTATCTATATAATAAATATATATCTAGTTAATTATTCATACATGGCACTAAAGCTATTTATATAGAGAGAGTTATACACGCACTAGCACTACTCGTTAAATGGAAGGCAATAAAATATCAATATTGGCTAGTTGTGATAGCTATAATATAGTATAATTTACAAATGAAAATAAAGAGCAACAACAACAGCAGCAGGAAAATTTGATTAATAATATGTAATTAGAAATACGACGAGTGGACTGAAAGCAATCGGAGATGGAGAGCCCAAAACTCTACCAGCGAGAGCTCGCATCGAGCAACGAGTTAAGAGGAGTTGAATGCAAACTGGAGTTGAGTTATTGAGCTCGTTGCATTCATGGACAATGAATGATGGCAATCAAAATCGATCAACGATTAGCGATCAACGATCAACGTTCAACGATAAACGATAACAGACTAAATATCAGTATGGCAAACAAAGGAGAAATAGAACGCAAATGCATAAAGAAAGAAATCACTCATACCACACTGATTGCAACTAATAAACGATATTTGATATTAATAGACCGGCCGTTTAGCTGCATATGACAAAGTCGTAATCGAAATCGAAATTGATATTGAAACCAAACACAAGTTTGTTAAGTATATATTTATATAGAGTACAGTTAGTATATAAGTATATATCCCAAAGAAAACCAACATGAATAGGCAAAGTAAAAGATAAAGATAAACAACAATTCAAGGCCAAGAAACAATCAAAAGAAAAGAAAAATTGTAAATCGAAACGAGATAAGAACGAAAAAAGAAATGGAACTTATTATTGCGCTCGGAATACTTACCGTGCTCACTTTACGAACTTTGGTAGCTTGGTGTGCTGTGGTAGGTGCTGGTTGTCTTTGTATAACGCTCACCGACTCCGACTCCACTTCGACGCTCCGTATGGACATCTTCTCCTTGTTGTTGTCGTCGTTGCCTTTTTCACCGCCCACGAACAGTTCATAGCTGATGCACGAATACGTTGGACTCTTGGCCATTTCGGGATGCAGGGCCGCCTCTTCGGCGGCGGCTGCATCAGCGGCGGCTTGCGCCTGCGCATTGGCTCGCTCCTCCAACTTAGCGGCCTTCGCAGCGGCCGCCTCTTCTGCCTCCTATAATGATACATATGCACAGAGAATTTTGTTTGCTGATCTGGAAATGGGCGCGAGTTAATATCCGCACGGCGTCGCACATGATATCAGGGTATATATATATATATATATATATATATAGAGAGAGAGAGAGAGAAAGATATGGAGATTGCATGCAATGAGGCTGGGGGAAGATTTAGTAGGGTTTCAGTGAGTTAAGAAAAAAAGGCAAAGTTCTATATACAAGGTATATACAATCATATATATATATATAGGGCTAAAACAATATACAAATTTCAAGTGCGGTGCTGGGAATCAACTGGGCTAGGGATAAGGCTGGGAAAGGAGGGGGCTTATCTTCTAATACAAATTTATTTGTATTTGATTTTTTCTTTTGTTTATTGCTTTTTACTTTTAAAAACTAAAACAAATAATAATAATAATAACAATAATATACTGTGCATTTAAATGACATATAGTATATGAATTGTGTTTAGATATGACTATATATATATATATATTTAGATTGATTAGGAAAATGTACAGACATTAGCTTCAATGCCAGATCTTTGGCATGATACATTATTTACTTGCTTTACACGAGAGATACTAAAACTAAAATCGAAACTAAAGACCAAAATCATAAGTTTAAATATATATTTGATATATACGAGTATATATATGTATACATATATAGTTAGAAGTTTACTGGAAATCGGTAAGCAATATGCATACGTATAAGTATGTGTTGATAGATAGATAGTTGAGTCGGTTATACAGATAATATATATAGTTACACGTATATATATATATATGCAATTTGGTGGATAGGTGTTCTTTACAGCTCTACACAATCGTATCGTGTGTGTGCTACATACATAGATATATAGAGAGAGAAAGATGTACTAGAATGTGTATAGATCATCGCCAACTAGTCTGACAATGCTGTACGATCGATCGAAATTGTAATTGAAATTGAAATTTAAATTGATATTGATATTGAGATTGAGATAGCATATCGTGTTAATAATATTTATAGAAATATATATAGTTTCGTAGCTTTGTAGATTGTCGTTAATACATACATATACAAAAGAAAAAAGCAACTCTGTTGTATTTGGTAGATATTTTCAATGATCAATTCGGCTCGTGGGCAATTGAAATTGAAATTATCTACCATTCGATTCAAGTGGCTTATGGTAGTGGTGGTTGTTAGTCCATTGGGCGTTTGGGTCTCTATTGGGCCTTCTACTTACACGTATCGCCTCCTCTTCGGCAGCCTCCTCTTCTTCGGCCTTCTTTTGCAATTCGTCATATGACATGGCAACAATGGCCAAAATCAAATTCACAAGATAGAATGAACCTAGGAAGATGATGACTATAAAGAACAGCATGTGCCAGGGTCCAGCGGCGCGTAGCACCAGCTGGTACAGGTCCTCCCAAAAGTCCTGCGTCATCAGACGGAAGGCGGATAGAAATGCCCAACCGAATGAATCGAAACTGGTATAACCATAATTGGGATTCGGTCCAAACCCCTGCAGACACACGTAATCGTCATCGCATTGACTGCAATCAATCGATCAATCGATAGCAAACGATCATCAATATCGATACAAATTGTGGGCCAGCGACACATCCATTGCGATCTACTCACCCAGCGCCAGAGATATTGCCACATAGCGGAAACGATATGCCATCGTCCTCCGAATACCAATTGGAACTATTGCGATTGTGATAGTCCCAATTCTCATCGGTCAAGTTGCCCCAGGAACCATCAAGCGGGAATTTCTTAATGCATTTCTGTGTCAGCACGCCCATGTAGATTTGGAGGCCCATCAGTGCGAACACCGAAAGGGAGAACATTGTCAATATTATCACATCGCGCAGATTTTTCACAGACTCAATGACCGCTCCGACAATGGTTTTCAGGCCTATAAAAGCGGGTTATTTATATATATACACAGGTGTGATGATCATGAATTCAAAATTTGCACCGTATAACAGTTTGTATAACAGTTCGTATAACAGTTTGTATAACAGTATAACAGTTTGTGTGTGTGTGTTTTTTTTTTTTTTTTTTAATTTAGTTTTCTGTTAAATCAATGTCAAAATCATACCTGGAACAATGGCTACGGTTTTTAGCGCACGCAGCACCCTAAACGTTCGCAAGGCTGCTAGATTACCTAAATCTATACCCATGGTCACGTAACTGTGCGCGATCCAAGATTAAAGGTCATTGTTGTTGCAGTCAGCAATTGAATCGTTGTTGTTGTTGTTGTTGTTGTTAATGTTATTAACGATGACAAAAGCAAATATACATACACATGAAATGTCATTAAGTATTTGGTAATTATACAGATATTTATATGTATATATATATACATATATTTAATATATATAATGCTATCGATCTAAGTATGTAAAAATAGAGCTTTGGTACGAGAATATGTTTGCAGTCGTTAGTAATTACAAATGTAAAGATTTTTGGTAATCATTAATTTTATTCGATTTACAGAAGCTTGCTTCATGTATGTATGTGTGTGTGCGTGTGCATGTGTGTGGGCGAGTATGTGTGTGTGTGTGTGTGTGTGTACAATTCGTTTTTGTTTCCTTGTTAAACAGAGCAGCAAAATAAATCAAATAAAATAGATTTTGAGTTATAAATGAATTTGATTTGATGTATGTGTGTGTGTGTGTGTAACTGAGGCGCATGAAAAGTGAAAATGGGCTTGGCCAGTCATAGTGTGCCCCTCGCCTTCACGGCTTAATGATTCATTACGAAAATGGGCCACAAGCTGCGGAGAGCTAAGTTCAGGTCACACCTGGCGCAGGTGCAGCAGCTGTTTCTGCTGCCATTGCTGCTGTCACATCAATTGTTTTTACACGTGTGTGTGTGTGTGTGTGTGTCCGTGTTGCTATAAAAATATTTATGCACGCACACACAAGCGTACCATGGAAATAGCTGGCACACACACACAGACACAGGGAGAGCGAAAGTGTGTGTGTGTGAGAAAGAGAGAGAAAGAAGCCACATGCACATTGAAGCGCTTTTGGTGTGGCCTGGTAATGTCCATTTGCTTGAGTTGTTTGCCTTGTCGTGCTGTATGCTGTCATCCTTTGGGAATTTCACGTTACTTCTGCAGCCAGGCAAACCTAACATTTATTTTTCATGAATATTTATCGATTTGGACGCATATAAATACAGTTAAATGCACACACACACACATTTGCAGAGAAAGAGAGAGAGAAAGAGAGCGAGACACGTGTGTATATGGGGTCGCTCTTACTCTAGCTCTTCCTCTCTCTCTATCTCTCTCTCTCTCTCTCTCTGTAGAAGTACATGCTCGCATTGCGTGTAAATTGGCCATCTAATTGGGCTGGCCTCTAAACTGTTTACCCGGCAATATATATAAACATATATATATATGTATATATATTTATATATTTATGTGTGTGTGTGTGATTTGTGCATACAAATTCGCTCAGCCATAACCAGTGCTTCATATGCTTCAGCTACATTCATTATTCTATTCATTTTGGCTCCAATTTAATGTGTTTTTAGTCGCGTCGCCTAAAAGCGCGCTTTAAACTTTCTGCGCCACGGACTGGAGCATGCCATGTGAACTGTCTGCGTGTGTGTGTGTATGTGAAGAGAGGGGGGTGGCTTGGGCTGTATGGTTTGTCCAAGGCTGCGCGTCTATGCGGCGCCAGCGAAATGCGCTGCACGAATAGCCCAGCCATATTACAGCAACCTCGAACTGGCCCCCATCCTACCCCTCGCCCAGCACAGGCAGCAAACCTGCAGCTCCGAGCTAGGGCCAAGTAATGCGGGCCAAAACCTGTCGCTACCCAGACAAAGGGCGCCCAATAAATGGTTAAATTGGAGCAAAAAGCAATGAAACGAAACTGTCACGAAACGAAAACGAAAACCAAAATGAACAACAACAACAGTAACAACAGCAACAACTGAACATAAATAATAATATCTTGCAGAACCAAATAAAGAAAAGAAAGAACGAACAAACGCCAAAAAAAAAAAAAAAAAAAGCCAAAAAATTTGTTTATGACTCTGGCTTGGTGTGTGTTGGGGTATGGGAAATAATCATAGGCAATGGCTGTGTATATATATATATGTGTGTGTGTGTGTGTGTCTGTGTGTTGGGCACGTCATTAGTAACGGCATAAAAGAAATCAATAAAAACGCTCTCAACTAACGCGACTTTTAGCTGCCCCGCGACTCACATGGCGAATGTGTAATTTTAGCTAAGCTACCTTTTGCCCATACGTGTTATTATTGTTAATGTTGTGGTTGCTCTTATTGTTGTTGTTGTTGTCGTAACATTTTGTCCTGTTATCTGTGTGTGTTTGTGTGTTAAAATTAAAATGCAATGCGCTCATTTTCGGTTAGATAAAATGCGTTCATATTGCCCGACGAAAAGAAATATGTCTATAACCACAATATAAGCAAGTAATGACAACACACACACACACACACACACACACACACAGAACTGAAATTTGCATTTCAAAAATGTTTTGCATTTCATTCAATTTTCGCTCATTTCATTTTGTCTAATTTGCATAATTGAAACAAAATAAAAAAGAAAAATTCGCTGTTTTCATATAAATACTTTTTATCATATTTTTTTTTACTGTTTTTTATGGGCTGCTAGTTAATTAACATACGTTATGTATTAACTACATTTTGTATTAATTAAAATGGCTAAAACAAAAAATTACAAAATAAAAACTGAAATGGGAAAATCAGTTAATGTGACGTGTAATATAACAGTTAATGTTATAGAGAATAAAAGACGATTACGATACAAATTACGATACGATACGAGATTCAAAGAACAGAAAACAAACCAAAAAAAAAAAAAAAAAAAAAAAAAACAAAAATGGGAAGAGCGATATTTATATATAGTACACATACGAGTAGAGTAGAGAGCATGATGTAGTAAGTATATAGAGGAGAATGGATGATTAATGAGATAGATCTGTGAGATAGTATATTGCGTTATAATAGATTGACGTTGAGTTGACAATGATGAGTTAGTAAATCGATTAATATTTGTATATATAGTTTGATATAATAATAATAATATAACTCACGCTAAAGCTATTACTACGAAGTCCAGCCAATTCCATGCATCTCTAAGATACGTAAACGGGCATAAAATGAAACCTCGTGCCATCACTTTAACAGCTGATTCAAATGTGTAGATTCCGGTGAATATCACCCTAAAAACGAATTGAATTTCGAATGCAATTTGTTTTTTTTTTTTTTCTCTTCTTCTTCTCATCATAGACTCCTTCTTTTTGCATGATTTGTTTATCGTAAAAGTACGAGTAGCTTAAGTGCACTTGCTGCCTGCTTAGTTCAGATTCTCTCAGTTATAAATCGATAAACGGCAAGCCGTTCGATAACATGCCCTTGCAAAGTGTTTGCCATCGATCAGCATCGATAACACCATTTATGATGTATTTTTATTTAAAATATACATTATATAAATTTAAAGATTTCCATTTCATTCTTTCTAAGCCATTTCGATTAGTATCGATAATTAATCGATTATCACACAGAACATAGACGTAGTTATCTTAATCTTCCTCTGCAAGGGCATTGCAAATGTAAGTAGAAATTAACAAAAAATAAATAAAATAACACAGTTAAAAGTTAAAAGTGAATAAATTAGAATTAGTTTTAGCTGCACTTTTCGTATAGCTCTTGCCTTATAATACCAGTAAATCGCTAAGCTCTGCATATTTAGATAATAACCTTATTTATGCTTAGTTATAGAACTTATGTGCTAGCTTAACCCTGCGCTTAATCAATTGTTATTTACTGCCATCCTTAAAGACCACGCTTAAACTAGTTAAATCCAAGTGGAAACTGTGCTAGAAAGTGCACGAATGCACATGGCCAAGAGGCACATGGCTTAAAGGCAGCAGCATCTTTGGGCAGATCAAAGGGCATCATGCACAATTGTTAATAACAAGCACTTGAGATGCCAGATAGACGGACAGCTGTTCCACGTCTCGTCGTCGACTTGTGCCAATTGTCAATGTCAATAATTGTTAATAAGTGCTTGATGATGATGAGATGCTGCAGCAGCAGCAGCAGCAGCTGCTGTTGCTGTTGCTGTTGCTGTTCTCCGATGTAGGCGTTTAGATCAATAGGCCGACCTTCGGCCTGAATTCCAGCTATGGCAGTGCTATCTCTCTCTCTCTCTCTCTCTCTGTGTGTGTGGGATGTGTGGGTGTGCATCTGCTCTGTGTCTTTGGTTAGTCATTTGACAGATTTAAATCGACTTGCGAGTGACTGGCGAACAGACAGTCAGTCAGTCAGTCAGTCAGTCAGTCAGCCAGTTAGACAGTTAGACAGACAGCTAGTCGGGTGAGTCCAGCTGCCCGACTGCCCGCCCCAGCCACAGGCCAGACTGGGCCAGGCACATGCAACGTGTCTCGGAAGCTGCAACTAGTTCAAAGTCGCTGGCTGTGGGCCGTGTTGAGCGTTGCGTTTGACCTAGGCCCCAATGCCTGCGAAGGACACTTGAGTTGCGTTTTAATTGCAGGTATTATGTCTTTCTGGGCGCCCACAAGTGCGCCCACAGCCATAGCCACAGTCATAGCTGCTGCTGCAACGGCAGCTGCGACCCAAAGCGGTCGACCCACATAGATGCGACTGCCAACTGCTTAGATAGGTGCTCTAGCAAAAGTTTAAATGCTCTCTCTCTCTCTCTCTCTCTCTCACTCCCTCTCTCTCTCTCTCTCTCTCTCTGCCTGCGCCTTTGCTTCTGACTATATCTGTGTGTGTGTCTTTCACCCAGTTCTCACATCTTTCCTTCTCTTTTTGCATAAAGATATTCTCTTACTCTCATTCACTCACTCACTCACTCACTCACTGCATGTGTATGTGTGTGTGTGGGCGCTGAGCTTGGTGTGCGTGTCTCAAGTTTTGGGCCTAAGCGCAGCCGCCGTTGTCAACAGTGGCCCAGAGAACTTGGCCCAAAACGAAGCTGGAAATGAAAAGATGTGAGATGTGGCAGACGGGAGGCGGGAGACGGGAAGTCAAGCCAGAGCTGAAGACGGAACTGGAGTTGGGCATGGAGACGCGTTGCGTTGCCATTGCAAGTTCAAGTAGGGCTCTTACACATGAGCACACACGCACACACACACACACACACACACACACATATATATACACACACACACACTTGTGCACTTATGCACGTCTATTTGTTAGGGTGCTCGATTCTGATACCAAATCTGCGACAAATTCTTTGATATCAGCTAAAAAAATGACGTAACTCTTTTCACTTTTGTTGCTTCTTCATACGCTTCTTGCGTTATTTTCGTTTCTTTTTTTTTTTAAAGCATTTTGCTCGTTATTAATTTTTTTGTTACGTTTTTTGTTACGCTACTTTACGATATTACAGGTACACGAGCTATGTACAGTTATGGCTAAAGAAAATACGAGTACTTCGTACAGTGAAGCATATTCAAATGGATTTGTAGCTAGAGCTTCTGTTCTACCTATGTACATATATATGTACCTATATATATATATATGTATGTTCAAAAAGATGTTTGTACGTCGATACACAGCTATGTGAATCGAATTTGATTTATCAGCACACTTTACATAAATAATGAGAGAGAGCGAGTCTAAGGATGGGAGTTGTTACGGTACGGTATACGAAGTTCTAGAAATTCTAAAGCGATATAGTATTTCTAAAAGTTATATATATATTTAAACTATACCAGATTCTGGCATACTAGAGCTACGTATATATTTTATAGTTACTAATAATTACAAACTAGAGACTATTGATATCTAATAACTAATTCCTTATAGCAGTGCCTGCAGTTCAATACATATTTGTATCGTACATCGAATATTGTATACAGAGTAACGCACATAGTGTATTATATATTGTATATCATATACCGTATATCGCATATACAGTATATATCGAATATGGTACATCATATATTTTATAGTATACATTATATCGTATATCATATATTGAATATCGTAAGTCAAGTTTATCGAATATCGTATATCAAATATCGTATATTGAGTATATAACTTATGTACCATATAGCATATATCGTATATTGTATAACGTATACTATACAATATTTCATATATCATGTGTCGTATATTGCACATCGTACATCGTATATAGTCCTCATATATAGTACTTCGATCGATTGTCTAATTCAGCTGCTGAGGCACTGCGCATAGAAAAAAAAGTCAAGCCCCAATGGTTTTTGGTTAAGCCAACAAAATGTACAAAATTTAGATATATGACTAAATATTTAAGACTATAGTATATATAATATATGTGTTATATGAGCTATAGGTGTACATATGGTACACGTATATGTAAATATAATATTGATACACATATATATAATTAAATATATATACATATATCAAGTTAATAGGCATTTACTTCAACGGCATGATAATGGTTCTAGTCTGGTTTGCTACGTCGCTATTAATATACTCATAAAATATGTAACAAATTTGTAAATGGTACAATTAAATCGATTGAAAAGGATATTGCATATATAATACGGGTTAGGGCTGTTATCGTTACTTAGTTACGTACTTAAGCTACTTAGAAATAAACGTATACTGTGGCTATATTCGTTCTAGGCTACGTCCAAGTATATTACTAAAAACTCAATTTAAAATGTTCTCGAATTTGATTTTGATGAATTCTGTTGCTTTTACGAAAACGTGAACAAACCAAAACCATATTTGGCTCTTTGGCGACCGAAGTGGCCACTTACAATATGTATGTAATTACATATGTATTTAGTAGTATAGATACAAATATTAGTTAGTTAGTTAGGTTGACTACAATTCAATAGATTAGAGATAGTTAAGAGCGCCCAGGTACTAAATGCGTTTTCGATTAAGGCAATTTACAAAATGAGAGGCATCGAAATGTGTCTAAACTTTAATTGATTTTTTGTAGTCGATTTATCGATAATTAAATGTTTTGTTTTTTTTTTTAGTTTTTTGATAACGGAATGTATTATGTACGTGATGTAAGTACAATCGAATATAATACAATTTGGCCAGCAGGCTCAACAGGTTTTGCGCGGCTGACAAAAGCTGTCGAGCACGACACACGGCTACGCCTGCTGGCCGAATGAGTTTTATAGCAATGAGCTTGCAACTACTACAAAATATTTAGTTCTTTTAGTTTTTTTTTTTTTTTTACATATTCCTGGGCAAGGGCTTTTTTTAGTAGATGTTCTTTACCTGGCGGACGCTTTGAAAAAAAAAATGTGAAAAATATTTTAAAATTGTAATCGTTATCGTTATCGTTCATCGTTATCATCACTTTGGTTTGTTGTTGTTTTGTTCGATTCATTTTTCATTTCTTTTCTTTTTTTTTTTGTATTTTTCGCTTGGTTGTAAATTAAAGTTGAAATAAATTTATGTTTGACCTAAATACACGTTCGCATCAATATCGAAAAAGTTACAATTGAATATAAATAGTATTACATAAATATATCGATCTATATATATATTTTAATATATATATGTGTGGTATATATATATATAGAGTTCAACTTAGGAAAAAGCAAAGTGGTTTTAAAAGAATAAATCAAAAATCGTAAATCAAATCAATCATTTAGCTAAGGATTACCCAAAATATGTATATTGATACATATATATAGTATATAGAGAGAGAAATATATTAAGACCCAGAGTTAAACGAATATACATGATCAGTATGTATATATAGTAGTAGATGTATGCACTGGCAGTATGTGTACTCTCGGACATACCACTACACTGATGCCATGTATGCAATGTAGCGGCTGCGCTAGCTAGGCTAGAGTTTCTAATTGGGAATACTTACTCAGTGGACTCGACCGTGGGCGTTGTCGGCATTATCATCAATATGCAGTTCACGAGAATGGTGGTAATGATAAATAACGAAAATAATGGATGCACTAAAATGTAAATGGCCACACGACGTATCGGATTGAATGGATCGAGCAGCCACATTGCTTTTGATGCAGAAAAGCGAAAAATATCTTTTCCCTTGCTTACAACTACGAATGTCTGCAAAACGAGATATACAAACAATTGTATGGATTTTGATTGGAATTGAAGTTCGAATTCGATTAGATCGGGCAATCGTATCGATCAATGAAATGTTAAGTCAATCACTTACCAGTACATTGCTGTAGTATGGATCGATATCCTCGAGAGGAGTGGAGGCCAATTCCGGCGGGAAGCTGCCCTGCAATCGAACAGGTATTGGCACACCCTGTTCAAGTGTAGGATCCGGTTGTGGACCTTCATCCTCGTCCTCGTCATCATATCGGATCTGAATATATTCCGGTACGTTTCAGACGTTTCAGGCGTTCCATGAAGACAGAGAACAAACAATTGCGCACACACATATTAGCATAAGCAGGAAAATCGATTCGAATTGTCATCATATAAATATATATACATAGTGTATATATACATATATATATATATATTTGTAGTTTGTCCATTGATGTTAACAAGTCGTAAGTGGTAAGTAAGTAGGTAAGGCACATTAGTAGGTTAGTTTAAATGAAAAGTGTTAAGACAATCACAATAACTAAAATATTATATTTAATTTTGAATTGTTCTAAAATTAATTTTTTGTTTTGGAATTTTCGTTATGGTTTAACATTTTGCATAGCACTTGAGGTAAGGACATCAGATAACTCATGGGAATCGAAATGAATTTTGGAATCAGAATCAAAATTCTGAACTGGGTCATTATGCAAAAGCTATAACCAAAGTGAACTTGGGCCAATCACTCTCATCAATCAATAATAATTGTTTTTTGTTATATATTTATCAGATCTGTATTGCACTTTTCTATATACAAGTCGGAAATCATAGGGTATATAGTAAACTAAAAATTATATATAGTATACTATAGATTGAAAGCGTTTTTGGATTCGTTCACCATTTGCATGCAATAAAGTGTTGTTATTTAACCAGTGTTGTGTAAGTTTTGTACAAAGCTTGTTAAAAGTCGTCAAATCGTGCACGTGCTAAATGCTTACACACATAGAGTTCTTCATATATAACTACATATTTATATACATATACACTCAAACACATCACACACACATACAGTCACAACTCATAGGACACGCCATTTACACAGAAAACTTGGACAATTCCAATTTGGAATCGAGTTCAGATATCATTTTTGGTTCATTTTTGCATGCCTGTTCGCGTAAGTGAAAAGAGTATATTGGTTTACATCTGCATATATGCAAGCACTAAACTTTATTTAGAAAATCTGTAGGATAGATTAATAAGATTATATAGATAGGCTAAATTAACTTCTGGATAACTGGCTCCAGTTGAATCCATCTCTTCATGGATTACCCCCATGTGATAGAAAGTTGAGATTGTGATGGGGAATCGGGATAACTGCTTTCCATTTAAAAATTATCCTTGATAGAACGGTATATTTATATGGCTAAGCCAAGTTAGCTTCTGGATAATTGGTTACAGCTAGCTCTGCATGCCCATAGGTAAACCGTATATGATGGGAAGTTGAGATCAAGTTGGATAAGCTAAATTAACCTGTGAATAACTGTATCCAGCTGAATGTATATGCTCAACGGTTATCCTTATCTGATGGAAAGTTAAAAGTGAGATGAATGAGCTAGGTTCACTTTTGGGATAACATACTTAAGCTGTTCATCTTTATGCTCCACTGATTGAGCTGAGAAGAAAGAAGAACTTCTGAATAATTGCTGTTGAAGAAATAAAAGTAATCTTTGAAGAGCGTGTATTACGCAGTCGATTGCAGCCCATTATAACAAGTTTCTTAGTTGTTTTGTAGTATTTTATTTTGTTTTGCTTTTTCATATTTCTTATGACGATGATCATTTTTGTATGCTTTGGGCAACTTTAATTGCCCTGTCATGCATATTGTATGGGGGACAATATTTGTCCCATTGCTGGGGCCATGGCACGTCTATCGATTTCAAGAAACCCTCACTCACTCACTCACTTTCACACACACACACACATCGCCATAGACATGTACAAATGTACAGGGATAGAGTGTGGCTATATCGATGTACAAAATAACTAGGTATTGTGCTCGTAGTTAGTTTTTACTTTCCATGGACATGGACATGGACATGCAATGCCAAAAGCAAAAGTAAAGCAAAAAGTCGAACGTCAGCGTCATGAAATTGTTCGAGTTTCTATAAAGACACACACACACACACACACACACACACACACTGTGGCCATAGAGCGCTAAAAAAATTCCATAATAGTTGGTTTGTTTGCTTGTTTGCTTGGCGTGACAATTAGATTGTGTGTGTATGTCTCTGTGTTAGTTTGTGTATTTGTATTTGTGTGTTGACGCAATTGCGCCAACGAATGAGGACACAGGGATGAAGCAGGAGCCGAAGTCGTAGCCGGAGCCATGACCATATAGCCAGAGTGCCGCAGTAACAACGACGGCCAAGGGGCAGTCCATGGGGCTGGCTGCCTTTTTAAACAGACCAAGTCAAGTCTATATTTAAACTAATAAAAGGCAAAAACCGCACTACAGCGCGCATACTCTCACTCACACACACACACACACACACAGCACATACACACACACGCTGACAATATGGCGGTTACAACCGGATATGTCTATTCCCGCTGACTTACACACAGAGCGAGAGCTTATGACGCATGGAACGACTGGAACTGAAACTGGAACTGACACACAGAAAACAATAATTGAAATCTGGATGCAAAACTTTTGTTTATGTCGCTTATGTCATGATAGAGCTCTATGCTAGTGCTACTGCTGCTTCTTTCGCTTCCAGATCAATATTTACAGCAAGACCTTAAGGGAAACTAGACTAAATAGTATTTGATTTAATATAAAAAGAGTTTATGGTGCAACGCATAGTTCCTTTATGTAATATTTAAATAAGCATATTTGCTCAGCTATTTATCATTTTATCTGTTTGTAGCTTAAATTTAGAGATTGATTGAATTTCAAGTCAAGAGAGGGAATGTAAGATGTACATTGCCATGCATTGCTTAAAACCAATATACTCTCTTTAAGGCTTTGTGAGCAAGCATAGTAAGCTGCACACAAACGTGATAGATGTTTAACCATTAGGATTGATAACCTTTGCCAGGCTATAAACCACTTTTAGCCACCTATATATATACATATACGTATATACGTGGGCTCTATATTTGGATTACCTTTGACATTAGAAAGCTGTCATATGCTCAGCGTTGCCAGATGTATGAAATATTGAATGCATATTTCAAAGTCAATGAATTTGATGCCTTCTACAAATCTAGCTTAGACTAAAATGCAACATGCAAATGCACACACACACACACACACACACATACATATATACATTCTTTCACACACACACAGGCAGTTGAGATGTTGAGCTCTATTGTTGATTTGCTACTTGATGCCAGCTAGAAGGCATCGCACTAAATATAATTAGTTATTCAGCTATCTATGTATATAACTAGAGTTGAACAAGCAAGCAGCTACAAATTAAAAACAACTCAACACAAATTGCCTGTAGAGTAGCTTCTATCTAATTAATTGCCGCACTTAATGCGCAGCTTAAACACTTCAAATATAATTTCAAGCCCATCCGACTCGAGTTAATGCCCTGCAAAATGCGTTTAAAAATTGCATATTTATTGAAATTTGCATTTTTTAAAATGTTATATAAAATTTAAGTATGAATATACTAATTACAGGGTATATTTCATGGACCGAGTAAGAAAGAGTTAGACTGCAAGTTTTCATATACCATACTATTTACAGGGTATACAATATATATATATTTGAAACCTAAATCACAGACAAGGCAACATCTCTTTTTGACGGGCCAGCAGTTTACAGAGTATACAGAGAGAGAGAGAGAGAGAGAGAGAGAGAGTCTGTGAGAGAGAAAGATAATGCATTAAGGACTATAGCACGGACAAGCATATAAATTTAACTAATGAAATTTAAGTTAGCTCAGTATATGCTCAACTAGCATACTCCTTAGTTCACCTTACAGGGTATACAGCATAGTCAAACTGAATGGTAGAGAGCTTTCATAAGCTAGAAGACGGACAAATACAAAACAAAATATTTAGAAATTGTTATATCTTTGCTTCAACTAACATAGCCCTATAGCTAGCCATCCCTTTATAGGGTATACAATATTAAAATTATATAAGTGGCAAAAAGGCAAAAAAGCTGCGCATTAACTTCGTTTCAAATGCCAAAGTTCGCGGCAATTATAATTATTAATATCATTTGTTATTGTTGTTGTTATGGCTGTTGCTAATGTAGTAATTGTTGTAGTTAATGTTGTTGTTATAGTTATAGTTGTTGTTGTTGTTGTTGTTGTTGTTGTTGTCATTGACTTTTAAGCACTTACTTCATTTACCATTTACCCACTTACTGCATTGCTGAGTCACCATTCAGATGATATATTATGATTTATGTATGTTTAACTGGATGTATGCAGTATAATATGATTATATAATACATATATTATACCGTTAATTATTTGCTCGGCAATGCGAAATTTTGTTTTAATTGACATGAAGAAAAACAATTTGGCAATTGCGCGCATAAATCATCAGACATCTGCATAGTATGGTCAAAAGAAATTGTTAACTGAACCTGAGCTAAGCTCCTTTAAGTTACTGTTGAGCCCTAAACCTATGCATATAAATACACACACACACACACACTCGCACACATATACAGACAGAAAATTGTAAAATATTGTATATAGAAAAGTAAGCGGCATAAATATGTTTTTAGCGAGCTATTGTTGTATATATTCATATATATAAATATATATATATAGTTGGACCGGGATTATTCGAAACAAATTCGTAATTGCAAAGGAAATTTCAACGGGCACATAGCTGTATATAGGGTGGGAGAGAGGGAGAGAGAGCAAGAAAGCTTTTTCCTTCTTTAGCAACTTCTATGTATGCTTTTAGTGATTGGAAATCCTTTGAGTCCTTTGCTTATAAGCGCATTAGCACAGCTCAGGCAATAGACACTAGCCGATGCTGAGAACCTACTGCAGCCAGCAGCCAGCAGCCAGCTGGAAGCCACTCAGCAGGAGGCAAGGGGCAAGAGGCAGTTGGCAGTTGACAGCCAGGAATCAGAAATCAGTGGCCAAGAAGCCATTTAAGCACGAGCGAGCACAACTTTGTGGCTCTGATTAAGTAGTTGAGGCACTGTGCAACAAAGTTTCATTTTCCTATTAATATTTAAGCAGGAATAGCACTTAACAATTAAGTGAACAGAAATCGATAATTACGTATAGTATTTTTACGTAGTTTATATAGATAGCCCTGTTTGTTTAACTTTTATCTAGTATATACATACATATATATGTTGTATGCTTTAACATTAATCTTATATCTATATTTAATCATTAATATTTTTATTTTGTAGACTCCAACTATCTTTTATATATTTTTCTTTTGCCTATCTTGCATCTATCTTTTATTTAGCCTTTACTTAACTTATGCATCTAAAATATATATATATTTATATATTTTATCAATGACTTATATATCTTTTACCTATCCTGTATATATCGTTTATTTAACTTTTATCTATAAGTTTTCTTTTTCCTATACTGTATTCAGTTTTCATTCATCTTTGATTTCTCTTTAATCAATGTTTTATCTCTCCTCATCTGTATGCATTTTTAGTTGAGTTAAGTTTACCCAATTTGAGAGCTAAATCCCTTAAATAAGTTATATATAATCTCCTCAACTGGACAGATATTCAGATAATACAAACAAGCTCGGATCAGCTTTAGGGTATCGCTGCAGTTGAGCTGCAATTTACATATGCTGCAGATTGAGTTTGTAAAAAAGATCAGAAAAATTGAAATGTCTAAAAGGAAACTCAATGAAACTATGTTGCACAGTGTACGCACGCATTGAGCTGCCTGAGCTGCAAACAAATATTGCCAGACGCGATTCAAAAAAGATTTTGCATTTGCGGAGCGATGGCAAATAAAATAAGCGTGTTGATATAAAAAGTTAATATATATACAAATACATATATTATAAAACATATATAAAGAAAAAAGAGCTGCGCCTTTGCTATATATATAGTTGGATAAGTATATATACACACACGCAGAAAACATATTTATGTTTAATTGAGTTGAGGTGAGTTAATTGATAAGCAAAAGTAGTAGATACATAGATAGTATATAGCATATACATATACATATATATATATTTATTTATTGATTTGTAAAAATATATATATGTATATTGAAGATAAGTTTTTGTATTTGGCAAAGTGTTGCACCAAATAGAACTAATTTGTACAGGGAATTATACGCATATCAATATTACGAATTACGAATTACGAGTTACGAATACAATTACGATTAGGATTACGAATACTTAGACGAATACGAATACGAATGCGAATAAAGTTGGAAGCAGTTACATTAAAAAACATAAATATGCGTCTAATAATTAACAAATTTTGGCATAAAGTTCCAAATAAAACGCAAACTAAATTAAAAGCTTTATTCGAATTTCAGTTTTTAGTTTGTTTCATTTTTGTTTTTTTCTTTTTTTTTTTTTTTTTTTGTTTTATTTTTGAGAAATTTCGTTGAGTTTTTGGGTTATGTTTAATGTAGTTTTTTTTTTCAGGTTTTATTTGGTGTATGTGCTTGGCGGAGGGTCGGGGTGGTAAAGGTAAGTTATTCGTTGTTTTTATTTTTTTTTTAATTTTTGGTTTGTGTTTTAGAGACTAAAAGTTCTGTGGAAATCTTACTTCTTTTTGTTTTTTCTTGCGACCATATTGCGGCTGAAAGAAGATTTGGATTTGGTATTTGGTTTTAGGAGATTGATTGATTTTTTTGCGGGAGTTATGTAAAAGTTGAGTTGAAAAAAATTGTAAAAAATCGTTCGTTTTTTTTTTTTTTAGCGTTAGGCAAGCGCCAAATTGTTAATAGTTATAGATGATTTCGTTATAATTATGCATTTTTGATTTTGTGATTTATTTTGTTTTGTTTTTTTATTGTTGATTTTCGTTTTCCAGACAGCAGCGCGCAAAAGTTTCGTTTTGGGAGCATTCAAAGTAGAGAAAAAGTTGTAAAAAAAATAAAAGAAAAAAAGTACACGAAAAAACGAAAACATAAATAGAAAATATATGTATATATATATATATAAAGAGAAAGAGAGTTTTATATATATTTAAGTGAAACGTTTAGCATTCTTCAAGATAATAATAATAATACGTAAGGCTTTCAGGGTATTCATTAAAAGATCCTATTTAGGCAGGGTAGGGCATAGAGACAGAGACAGACAAATGAACAGGTGTATAGATCGAAAGCGAGACAGAGAGTTTGGGAGAGAGCGGGAGAGCGATAGAGCGATAGAGCAATAGAGTAGAGAACAGCAGTGAGATGTATTTTATGTAATTTCGTTGTACAGAAGACAGAGATTGTTGTTGAATTTTTGAAACTGAATGTTGAACAGATAGAGTGCGCGCATGAAATTTGTTATGAAATATGCTTATGTTGACTTGACTCTACATTTGTACAAATTCAGATAGAGAGAGAGAGAAGGAAAGAGAGAGAGAGAGAGAGAGGAAGCTAGTTACTAGTAGAGTTTAGATTAGAAAATCTCTGTACAACATTTGAAGCTCAATGCTCGCTGCAATGTTTTCATAGCAGTTAGCTTTTGAGCAGCTGTCGGCTTTATACATTTTTCGCTGATTCGGATGTTTTTTTTTTTTTTTTGGTATATTTGCACTACGTTGCTAGTTATATTTAATTATTATTGATTTAGTTTGTTCTTTATATAAGTATATATTTAATTTGATTGACTGTTATTAATGTTTATATGCTAGATATTCTAGATAGATGAGTCGCAGCTACAGGAATTACACATGTAATGGACAATGTTGGATGTTCTATGGTCTGGTATGGGCATTGGTATTGGTATTGGTATTGTTATAGGTATTGGCATTGGTATTGTTATTGGTATTGGTATTGGTATTGGCACAGGAACTGGTGTTGTGTTGTTTAATGGCTGAGACGTACGTACGCATTAAATGACTTGAACTTTTAGTATTTACACAAACGAAACGAAACGAGACGCGACGGCCATGGAGATTGTGAGGTGCATAGCCGCGCGCACACAAGGTCCAGTGATTTATTGATTCGAGGTACAAAACATTAGTAATGAGCTCAAACACAAACTAAAAGTCATTTTCAAAGTAAGAGAAAATTATAATTAAAATCAAAAGTAAATAAATGAATAATTGAAACAAACTTTTTGCAGTTGACAATAAAGTAAGTTTGCTGCGAAATCAAATATTTGATTACACAATAATGAAATATAGTCAAGATAATTATATAGATAGATACATAGATAGATATATATATATATATTTATATTATACACACATTACGAGGCCAATAGTAGTATAGGAATATACAGTTCTTACTCTCAATATGGTTAAACAATTAAACAAACAAACAAACAAACAAACGAACGTACAACGATTATGACAGGAATTTAATGTAGTTTTCTCTTTTCTTTTGGATAATACGAATTACGAGTTTTGGTTTTTTGGGAGGGAAACTGTGAGTTATATAAGAATACATACGAAATACGACAAACAACATAAATTATAGAACAATACATTTATTTTGATAAGTTTGTTTTTGAATTTTGTTCAAATTATAATAATAAGAATAAGATAAAACAACAAAGTGACATCGACTCAAATAAACATGGTTCATATTAAGCACAGAAAAGTTCTAGACAAATAAACCCAAGTGGATGTGCAGTTGGCTGGGGGATTGAAACAGAAACACAATTGATTCTAGCTGGACTAATTACGGTAAAATGGTAAATGAAATCAACTTTCTTAAGAAGCTGCATTACCAGGGATTAGAATGCGAGTTACTGAGTATAAATTAGATTTATAGTGTGCAAAGAGAGAGTGAGAGAGCGAGAGCGAGACAGAGAGAGAGAGACAGAGAGATAGAGAGAGTGATACAGAGAAAGAGATTTACATAATACGAGTATGTATGTTGGATCCAAGCCGTCCGAATGGACACAGGACAAGCACTTTTTAATGGTTTGAAAGATTGAGTTTCTTAGATGTTTTCGAGACAGCGAAATGTGAGAACAGGAAATACATTTACATATAAACATATACTATATAGAGTATATATAGATGGTACTGGATGGTACTGGGATAGTGGGGTTGCTGGATTCATATGATATGTGCTCGATAAAGCATTGAAGAGTTTGTCAGATATGAAATGTGAATAGGTTTAAAGCAGAGCAGGATGGCAAGAGTTGATTTGTTGTGGGATTACACCTTGACATTGCACAGGTAGAAAATGGAAGAAATACGAGTAGTACGATTAAGTAATCGAGGGTACGTAAAAATCCATTGTTTGGAAGGCTTAAAATACTGTTTGATAGTTAATTAGCGGATGGCTGAAATTTCTTTCTGATTTTTACTGGAGTATTACTTGGCATTGGGTTAGCATATATAGGTTAGTAGCAAGTAATATTAGTACTTAGTAGGAGTAGTAGTAGTTGTTGTTATTGTAATTGTAGTAATAATAGCAATAGTTTAGGTACAGTTAGATAGGTGTACAGGTATATGGTTTAGATAGTTATAAATATATTGTAGATACATATTCAATAGACGTTTAAGCACGAACAAAAGCGCACAGTAGCGTTTAACGTTAATCGATCGACGATTATCGATAAATATCGATTGTCGTATATTCGAAATTATTAGCAAAACAATTGATTGCTTGAAAATCAATTGACAACTGATTGCCAAGTAATAGATAAATACGGAAAATTTTGTGTTAGGCAGTATCGATTGCTGTGAATTTCTGTTAGCTAAACAACTGCTAAGTTGAAATTCGATAAGTGCTGATAGCACATAAGTCGATAGATTTTACAAATATATTATGGGTAGGTATCGATAATTTATGGTCATGCAATCGATAAATGTTGATATCCAACAAATTGGCTGGCGAAAATATATTATCGATAGGCAACGATAGTCGTGCAATCATAACTGCTATAAACACGATAGATATCTGGGACATCGATCTATATCGATTACAGAATAATCGATAAGCATTGAAAATCTGTTAAGCACATCGATAAGTATCGATAAATGTCGAAAGTCGAACATCGAATATCGTTATAATCATAATTAGAATTAGAATCATAGTTATCGATAGCAGATTAGATAGAAGAGACACAAAATATAGCACAGAACATACATAATTGTATGCATTAGCAGACAACATTCAGCTAGAAATAATTACCACCTCTCCCTCGGCTCTCTTTCTTTCCAGCTCCTTTTGCTTTTCATGTTCAGCGGCAATGCGTTGTTCAATTTGCACCAATGATTCGCGGGTAAAGGGACGGAACAAACTGCGTTCTTCCTCAGATATCGAGTCGGAATCTTCTGTCATTGTCTATGCGGCCAACGATGAGAGCCTTAGATTTCCAAGGCCTGCAACGATAATGAAATTACACAGATTCGATTAGGTTTGCGAAGAAATTTCAATTTGTCATCAATACTCACATGAGGCACATGGATGTCGCCTGCTACATTAAAGCTACAACTATATCCGAGGCGCCATGTTCGAGTAGCGCCCGCCGCTTAGCACGATGCTGCAATTGAAATGAAAAACAAAACAGATAATATCCCACATTAGTGCATTTATTCATTATAAGTTCAATAATCATTGTGGCAATGTAGAGCAATGCACTCGCACTCGCACTCGCACTCGCACTCGCCAGCACGTAGCGCACATTGAACCCATTTGCGTGAATGAGTAATTGGATTAGCGCAGCTAACGATAGGCATTAAGTGCATTCCAATCAAATGCAAACAAAACAAAACAAAAATCCATGGTTGGAAACAATTGACAATCGATATAAATAAAATGTCAGCTGCTACACTCGAAGAAATTTGCGTGCTATTCCTTCTGGAAACTTCATTAAACGGGAGGGAAAGAGAGAAATTTCTGATTTACTTTTACTTTTTGTTTATATACATACATATGCATATATATGAATATGAGCATACATATAGCAGCTATATATTTCAACAAATTTTACACTATTTTTTAAATTGCATTTCTAACTTATTTGAGTGAAAGAAAATTGAATTAGTAAAGTTGCTCTTCACTGCTTTTATTGCACTTAAAACTTTCTCTTTTGACAAACAATTTGCATGAAAAACTATGCTACACATTGCATCAAAGAGTTGCTTTCATTATATGTCCATATAAATATGGCCTGTGCTGTATGCATATTGAGTTAAAGCTCTGAGCCTATAGAGCAAAGCCTAAAGGCCGAAGCTAAAGCCAAAGGCATAATTCAAACAGCCACACAAATTTAATAATTAAATTGAAAATATAAATTGGAAAAAAAAACATTGGAATTATAATGATAATAGTCATAATAATTATAAAAATAACAATTCAAAAATAATTCAAAAATTACAAAATTTCTTATTCAAATGAAATTTGTTAACTAATAGTAAAATCAATTTATGACATTTATAATAATAGTAAAAATAACAAGAATAAGAATAGTTCAATATACATAATATAAATTAATATTAATAATAACTATAATAATAACTTTCTATTCAAATTAAATTACCTAAAGAAAAGGAACGCAATTTAAACAACTTCAATTTGTGATATTTCCCAATAATCCTTCAACATTTTATAAATGAAATATGTATATATAATTCGTGTGGAATTTGTGTGAAATGCCCTTTTCGATGGCCTTGTGCATGTGGCAAGTAATACAAATGCAATTTAATTGGGATTGAAGTTTCACAAGTAATTGCAACGGCGAACTCAAAGAGATTTCACAAGTGCGCCATGCCATAATTATGGCAATTTCTTGGAATTTGCAATTAAGTGATATTAAATTCATATACTATATATATGTATGTATCTGAATATACTTATATGTATATATGTATGTAGAGAACTGCATATAAAATGCAGCACAAAATACCAGGAAAATAAATTCGAGTATGCCATGAAAATTCATTGCAATCTAAACTGAACAAAATTGAATTGAGTTGAGTCGAGTTGAGTTGTGTTGAATTGCAATCATTTAACTAACAATTAGAGAAGAATAGTTGCATTAAATGGTATTTAGCTAAACTATAGATCTAACTCGAACGTACTGGAAATTCGACTCGGGATTCGATTTGAACTTATGTAAGCTGGCAGAGCTAAGGTCAAAGCACTCTTGGCCACAGACTATATAAACATATTGTGTGTGTGTGTGTGTCAATATAAACATATATATAGAGCTATATGTGTATATAATTTAAGTAAATCCAAGTGAGTGTTTCTGTATGTGTATTGCGCACAAAAGTAGGTCAGTTCGATATTCCAACGTGTTTTTATATACGCAACACGCACACACACCAACACATGAGCATCAATTTATGCTTATCTGTAGGTGTGTGTGTGTGTGTGTGTGTATGAATGAAGCAAATGTTAGGCTCAGCTTGAAATTGGAAATCAAATCAAGCAATTGTCACAGCTCAAGTTGCAAGCACACACGCACACACAGTAAAACACACACACACACACACACATGGCAGCGCCTATTCTTGTGGCGCTGAAAAGTATGCTATGAAAAAATCGCATTTGCTGCAGTTGCATATGCATATATGCAAATGATTAATCGAATGTGCCGCAGTATGATTTAACAATGCAAAAGTTGATTAACTAACCGACACACACATACATATGTATGTATTTAAAAAATAATAATAATAATCACGCACACACACACTCATGTACACATTGAGCAGTGCTCGCATGTTGTTAGTCAATGAATTTTACATATACACAGGCACAAAGCAAGGCTAGAGAGAGAGAAAGAAAAAGAGAGAGTATGGCCAGAGATGGGGGGAGAGCGACAGAACGATAGCAACGAGCGCAAGCGAAAGTGTGTGTGCGTGAAAAGGAGAGAGCGAGTGGGTTAGCAGTTGTGGCCAAAACCAGCGCCAGAGCCAGAGCCAGAGCGAGCGCCTGCGCCTTTTCAGCGCCACACACATATCCTGTTCGACTCTCTGGCTCTTGTACAATCTTGTATCTCGAAGATACAATTATTTTGGTATGTTTCTTAACGAAACTTAACGCTCAGTGGGGCATGTATTGGCCCGTTTTTCTTTCATTTTTTTTTTTTTTTTTTTTTTTTTTCAGCTGCCTCAAGTTTGCCCTCCAAAAGCCACCAAAAGGTTGTGCAGTAGGCCAACAAAATGACGAAAAGGAAAAGCAAAATGTTTTATGCCAGCTCTCTCAGTGTGCGTGCGTGCATGGTTGTGTTTGTGTGTGTGTCTGGGTGTGTGGCAGCAAGTGTTTGCCAAGTGTCTTAGCGTTTTCAATTGCTTGGCTCATTAGTGACATAATCATGGCTAGCAATTAGCTGCGACTTCTTGCGGCGAATCGAATGCCATGCCCAGACCCAACTCCGATCACATTTTGTATGCACATGCATATACATTGAAATATATATGTAACTATATGTGTATCCTTTATATGGCCAACTTACCGTTAATCGATGTCAATCGATGTTGTGCCTTTGTTGCTGCTGCTGCTGCTGCTGTTGTTTCTATTGTTGTTTTGTTAATGTTTATTGTTGCTGTTGTTGCTTTTGTTGTTGCTGCAATAAGCTGCCACAAATGTTGCTGTTGCAGTTATGCTGTCAACTATTGTTGTTGCTATTGCTGTTGTTGTTGCAGCCTACACATGAGCTCGCATCGGCAAACACAAATGACGGCGGCTCTGGATGACGACGACGCGGCGCGCAAAAACAATTCACACAAATTTTATTTCCCACTTTTTTTGTTGTTGTTGTTGTTGTTGTTTCTTTTTGGGCGATGCGAACGCGCTATTTTGTGACTATTGCTGTTTGTTTGGTTTTGTTGTTGTTGTTGTTTTTTTTTTTTTTTTTTTTTTTTTGCTTTTTTTAAATTTTTATTTATTAATTTTTGGTTTTATTTTGTTGATTCCCAGCGCTGTGAACAAATTTCAAAATTCCGATAATGTTAGCGAACAGCAATGTGAACATAAATATATGTCTGTATGTGTGTGTATGTGTGTGTGTAATCGAAGCCGTAACAGGAGCCGTAGCCGTAGTCGTAGCCGTAGCCGTTGACGTTGGCGTTGACGTTGCCTTTGCCATGGCAGAAGCAGCCAGAATTAACGTCCATGTGCGTGCTTCGAACTTTTGTTTGAATGTATGTGTCTATGTGTGTGTGTGTGTGTGTGTGTGTGTGTGTGCATGTGTGTAGGTTCGATAAAGCCGGCGCAATTGTATTCGTATTTGATGTGACTTGGTTTTCAGTTGATTTAACTTATTATTGTTCCCGTGCTTTGTATGATTTCTCAATGCTATTGATTGTTTGATTGATGGATTATTGTTGCTACTGCTGCTGCTGCTGCTGCTGGCTTTTGTTACTTGAGCAATTTGTAAATTTTAATTGATTTCCATTGACTTTGAATGCTTCTCTCGATAGTTTACATTTTATACCAATTCAATTTCTCTTTGGCTTTTCAACAATTTTTTGTTGAATTCGCTATTAATATTGCTAACACCAACTGTTGTGGCTCGATTATTGGTTGCTGTTACTTGCGCACATGAACAAAAAGCACAATACACTTAAAAAAAAATATATATTTATTTTTAAAATATGGTAAATGTAATTCACCGAAAAAAAAGTGAACAAAACAACAATAATCGACAAGAATTGTCTACTTAGTGCAGCGCAGCGCAGTTTGTTTATGTTTATGCAACTTTGGAGCTTCAAGCGGATTATTGTAGCATACTTTCGCGCGCACGTGAATAACGCAGCCAACACCGAAACAAAGTCAGGGAGAGACGCTTACAGGGCACATCAGAGAGTAGCTATTGAGCAGAGAGGCGAACAGCCAGAGATAATGAGAGGCTGACTGTGTGAGTGTGAGCAAGACAGACAGAGAGATAGAGGGGGGGAGAGAGAGAGAGTGAGAGTGAGTGAGAGAGCAGCTTTCACTATTCATTTAACAGCACCGAAATGTTGCTTTCGACTAAGTATTTTCAAGTGTTGTTTGCGCCATTCTTCCACAACTGCAGCAAAGCTAAAATGGAAAAGAAAAGATACAAATCCAACAACAAACTAACCAAATGCCGTTAGCTGTGCAGACTTCCCTTAGCACTCAGCACCCCTTCCCTTCCCACATACCTAGCCTACAACCAAACCCGTTGCTCTGCCGTAATCGCAACCGAAAAAGGCTGCAGCAAACGTTCGCTGCCTTCTTTTGCCGCGAACAACGAATTCGCTGCGCGCTCTCGCTTCGTCTCGCTTCGTTTCGCTTTGCTTCATTTCGTTTCGTTTGGTTTGGTTTGGTTTGGTTTCGCTCTCGTGTTGCCTGCGCCACTCGTCCACCGACCTCCGCCCCGCACCCGCCCCGCACCCAGTCCAGTTACGTTCGTTCGGCCCGTTGTCAACACAACTTTTGTTGTGCTACTTTGCCGCTGTTCGTTGTTCGCTGTTCGGCATTCGCCGCATGCCTTAGTGACTTGACTTCTTATGCTATTTTTAGGTCATCAAATTGATGGCCAGCTCTCGTCGCAACTCGCCGCAACAGCAACAACAAACTCGAAGCATACTAAAACACTTGGCACCAGTCTGACTGGGCCACGCCGTGCCTTAACCATTCCGGCATCCTGGCAGCCACAACCAACGGCCCATTATAACTTATATGCCCTATAAAAATAGCCCAGCCATTATCACAAATCCTTATGACCTGCTGATCCGCTCCACATTGCATTTAATTGCCACTGCCAACGACTGGCCGCTGGCCACTGCACTCAAATCATTTCCCACACACACACTCACATAACTCTTAATTGCATAGTAATATTGCATGAAACTCAGACGAAGCTCAATTAAACTCAACTGCCATCATGAAAAGGAGCACTAAATTGCTTTACACAAATGTTCACTTAACTCGTATGCAAAATGATCTAATTAAATACTTAATACATTTCATCCACACATTGTATGCAGACGAGCACACAGACATACACATAAATACACATGCATACATATACATATACATGTATATATTTGTATATATAGAAAACAGATTTGCAATGCTAAGACGAAGCGAACGAAATAATTCTGTGTTCGTATTAAAATTTTCGCTTAACCAGTTTTAAGCTGTAATTAAACGTCGCGACGTTCGAGTGAAGCAATTGGATCTGCTTAAAGCTGATTTCAGCGAAAAGATTTGCATGTAAATTCATATGAATACGCTTCATAGTAAATCTCTGGCCATTGCATGCAACATTATTATTCAAATAATGTACGAAAAATTGTAATTAATGTGGGACATTTGCGAATGCAAATTTCGAGAATGCAACGAAAATCATTAAGCGCTGCTCTTCCGCTTATTCCATTAGTTTAACAAATGTGCACAGCATACGTGCGCGCATACACGCACACACACACACACACACACACACACATATACAGTTGAACACGCGTAATTCGTTTGAATCGTTACGGAATCGAAATTTTGGCCGGGCAATCAGAGTGAAATGGGATTGTGCCAAACGCCCGTGGGCTGTCACACAGAAACTATAGCATACATTTTAGGGCAACAAGCGACGCTCTGCATCTGTGTAGGTGGCTGGCTGGTAAGTGTGTGTGTGTCTGTGTATGTGTGTGTGTGTGCGTGTCCTTTTTGGTGCTGTCCACATTCCAGCCATTGTTGGCGCACACGTATTTAATAATTTATTTATGCCGCATTTACGTTATGTAAACAACACAATCAGCAGCGGGACAAGAAAAACCAATTGAATAGCAACAATCAACTTCGGACAATGGACGAACCAAATGAGCACACGCACATGGGCCAGCGAACTGGATAACCTTTGGGCAGCTGCGGCTTGCCAATGCATATAAATATACATACATATATATATTTATTTATACATATACAAATTCATACATATGTGGGTATATTTTTAAGCGCCCGAAAGTCGCTGGCAAATAAATGAACTCACACAAAGGAATGTGAGATTTCTTCTTCATTGAGAGAGAGAGAGAGAGAGAGAGAGAGAGAGAGGAAGAGAGGCGAATAGGCGAAGAGTTCAGTTATTCAGCTTTAAGCTGCTTGGATTTTCAAGCTGCGCCCGCAAGTATGCAGCACTTTTTTCTATGCACATATTGCAGCCAATTGCTTTCCGGTCGGTGTGTCTTTTTTTTGGCATTTTGCTCACATTGTTGTTATATAAAGCGTAGAGGCTAGCGAAAAGCCAGCGCTCGGCTTGGTCGAATCCAATCGAATGCGACCTGAGGCGAATATTTGCTCATTAGAAACTGTCATTAACTTTATTGACTTAACCACAAGCACACGCATACAACTGCAGCAGTGTGTGTGTGTGTCGTCAGTGTGTCGCCTCAATAAAAACTATAAAGTACGGTAAAAAGTGGAGCTGAAATTTATTGAAGTGCAGTGGCAAAAGTGGCGAGGAAGCAGCACACACACCATTAAGCGTTTGGCTTATTTAAAAAATTCTGTTGCATACTTTTGCGCTGCATGCGAAATACTGAATGCGAGTGTTTGTTGTTGCTGTTGGCGCTGCTGCTGGTGCCGTGCTAGACAAGCAAACAAACTTCAAAAGCGTTGCACAATTTTCGTTGGCTGTCAGAGCAGCAGAAAGTAGGAGAAACGAACAACGACGACGGCAACCAGGCAGAAGAGGCATTCAGGAAAATTTTTCTTTTTTGCCTGCCCAGCAAAGGCTCGTCGTCCTCGCCGTCGTCCTCAGCTAACAGCAGTGTCCCTGCCCCTGCCCCTGCCCCACTCTCTGTCCCTGCCCCAGTCACAGTCCCTGTCTCTGTACCCGTCCGTATCCATGTCCCTGTGCCTTTTCTTTTTTTGCTTTTCCTTTTCCAGTTGCCAGTTGCCTGTTCGCCGTTCGTCGTTTTCGTTTGACGCTCGGCTCTTTTTTGCGCACAGCACAGAACGCGATATGGCACACGCGCGTGTTGCGCTGCCAGAGGCGTAGGGGCGTCTAGGGTACGGGCCCACTATCTCTCTCTCTCTCTCTCTGTCTGTCTCTCTCTCTCTCTCTGTCGGGTTGGTTGGTTGGCTTACATGCTGCCTTAGTTTAGCCAGTTAGCGAGGCGCCAGCGCTGCCAGCCTAACTGACAGACTGACGAACTGACGCACTGACAGAACGATGAGCTGACTGAGTGACAGACTGTGCGGTGCCCTACCCAATGCTGTGCAGGGTGTGCGACTGTTCGGGTTTGCGCTGCTAATTTTTTTTTTTTTTTCGAGTTGAGTTAAGTTGAATTGTGTGCTGCTCCGCTTCGCGCTGCTCTGCTCTGCTCTGCTCTGCTCGGCTCTGCTCTGCTGTGCTGTGCTGTGCTGTGCTTAGCTGTGTTGAGTTGAGTTTCGTGCCAGCGCAGACGTCGTCCTGCTTGTTGGCATTGCCTTACACACACACACACATAGGACATATGCGCGCTTGGAAAAAAGGGACATGCCAGAAACAGTTATAAGCGCACACACACACACATACATAGAGCCTAAACAAGCAGCCAAGCACAGGACACGGCGCAACAACAATAAGTTGAAGACAAGCCACGAAAAATCGAAAGTCCAAACACACACACACACACATGCAAAAGGGAACACTTCAAAAGCACTCCAAAAACACACACACACACACAGCGTGCGTGCGTGCCCATATATATATATATGTATATATATGTGTGTGCGTGTGTTTGTAAATTTTTCGTTGCCTACTTAAGCGCTGCGGCCCTCGTTGCCATTTCAAACAAAATGCAAGTTATGCATTCGCTTTAAGCAGAGTCACACATGCATGTCATGGCGTATACGCAATCTTTTGTATGGCCACATCAAGTATACGCCACGTTTTCGAAACAAACACACACACACAGAGACAGCGAGAGGGACATACATGTGCTGGCAATGCACAGACAAACACTAGCACGCGCGTCAAACAACAACAAGAGCAAGAATTATTAGATATATATTATATATATATATATATAAATATAAATAAATATATATATATATATGCATATATATATTGAATATATTTACAATATATAGATATGCATGTTTTGCTTAGTTTTCTGCTTTCTCTTCCTTTTCGAGCACTTGAAAAAAATACAAAAAAAAAAAAAAAAAAATACATAAGGAACTTTGAGAACTTATGTAAAGCGTTTTGCTGCCTGCGCACTGAGTTTGCCTTTTAGACAAATACAAAAAAAAAAATGTTAAAAAATATATCAAATCATTACATATGCATATATATATTATATATTAATGCATATATATGTATAGATTTTCGACTAGATGTGCGATTGTGAGGCGAACATATTTAGCTCAACTCAAATTTCGGTCACTTTTATTATTTAATTTTTTTTAAATTTATTTTTTGATTTGAACTAGCCTGCCAGCCCTGAGTGAGCGCTGAGCTGACTCTGACTCGGAATCGGAAGTTTTCGAGTGCGGCCAGCTCAAGATTTGTGTGTCCATTTAGTCAAGTGTTCTTTTCTTTGCGTTTGTTAAATATTTGTTTTCGAAATTTGTTTGATATTATTTTTGAATTATTTCGTAATTTTTTGTTTGAGATATTTATTTATTTATTTGTTATTATTTTTTTGGATTTTCTTTTCATTTTCTTTATTCTTTTTCCTTTCTTTTTTTTTTTTTTTTTTTTTTGTTTGGTTATGCTGGCTGCTGTTTGGGTTACCCGTAATCCGTTCGTCTCCGTGGTTCACTGAAACTGTCAGCTGCCGCAGCGCGTGTGCGTTCATCGAGTGCGACTTTCGTTCAGTTGGACGTTCGGCAATGAGGCGACTGTGGCTCGGCCCATAGCCTTCGGCTCGGCATCGTTTGTGGGGCGTTCGGCGTGTGCCACTTTCATGGAGCCGTTGAGCGAGAGCAACAGAGTGAGAGAGAGAGAGCGAGAGGGCGACATAGATAGCGCACAAGAGAGCGACAGAGAGAGGGAGATGGTGAGAGAGAGAGAGAGAGAGAAAGAGAGAGCGCGTGTGCGACACTCGGTCATTGGGACAGGCCCAGGATAACGAGCGCACACGGCCAGCAGCCCAGCATAGGCGAATGCCACGAACGAGAGCGTTACAGAAGGCGCACTGAAACAAGGCAAAAAACAACAACAACAACAACAACAACAAATTGGAAAAGACGAAGGAAAAACTACGAAAATAAAGTGGAAAATTGCGGCAAATGTGCTGCATACGTCAGGGCGCAAAGGCATTTCAGGCATTTTTTGCCTTTGCAAAGACACAGCCCGACCGCTCGACCGAGCGCCCGAACAACTTTGTGACTTTGCTACTTTGCCTTACGGCCAGGTGCGCGTGAACCACAGCATGCACCGCTGCCTATGCACTATGCCGGTGACTAGCACCAAACCACCACCCCCCCCCCCCCTCCCCACCCACCCACACACACACACACACACTCACATCGAGGGCGCTCAATTTAGCTCTTTGCGCAATGAACACGCATTCACGTCCAGGGCGCAACATTTCATCTCCTATTGTTGTTGTTGTTTGAAAGCCACTGCATTCCTAACTAATTGACCACAACGACACAGAACAATTAAGACAGGTGCGCGATCCAGCACATTTAACTGTTAAATGTACCCCAGACACCGCTCCCACACCTGTCTGGCCCACCCAGCCACCGAACCACCGAGCCGCCCAGCCGTCCAGCTGGCCCCATTCAGCGAGGCCCCATTAGCAATGACCCGTCATAAACTGAACGCTTTAGAAACCCCATTAAACTGTCTCATCGTATAAATTATACATTTTTATGGATCATATCTATTCAATGTGCATTCGTCATGTGAGTGAAGGCATTTCATCGAGAAACGTGCTGAAAACTGACTGAAAAACAAGTTCCAGAAATTTTCAATTTCAATTCAATTCCAATTTAAACTTGGGAAATGCATGAAAGTCGCAAAAGAAAGGCTCAACAAAGAGAATAGAGGAAAAAACATTTGTTAATGAAAGCAGAGGAAATTGAAATTGCTTTGAAGCATGGGAGCATCTAGAAGAAGACGATTCTAGAAAGCATTAAGGAGAGATTTAACAATATGTCAATAGATACAGAACAGTAGAGAAAGAGAGACAGAATCAGAGATAGGGAAAAAGAGATAGAGCTATAGGCCAAGGGTTTCACAAAGAAAGCTTGAAAAAAAAACAATAAATAGAGCAAGAGAGAGACAGAGAGAGAGAGAGAGAAAGATAGACAGAGACAGCTAAGTAAGCGGAGAAAGAGCAAACACAGGCAAAGATAGAGAGAGACAGAAGGAGAGAGACACACACAAAGAGGGAGACAGAGAGACAAAGAGAGAAAGAGAGAGAGAAAGCGACAGATGGAGACAGATAAAGACACAAAGAGACCGATAAAAGCAGATAGAGCAGAGTGAGAAGAGAGAGAGAGAGATGGACAAACAATGGAAAAGAGATAGAGAGAAAGAAAGAGAGAGAGGCCGAAAGAGGCCGAGAGAGGGAGAAGTATAGACAGAAAACAAATCATTAGGCAGTGAAACAGTCTTCATATGGCAGACAATGAAAAAGAAACAGAAAATAGATAGCTAAAAATAGATAGCTCTAATAAAATAAGTTGGGAAGCGAGCAAGAGTTGAAGTTAATGAAACACAATAAAGGACAATTCCAAACACATTGAAACTTAAAAATTGTAAAGTTCTCTCCACCAAATAAACTTCCTAATTAAATGTTTTAGCCAAGTTCATGAAAATCGCATGGAAAGGCACTGCGAAAAAGCTGCCGCACACAAAACAAATCAGATAAGACAAGCCGGTTAAGTCGCAGCCGCACGCCTGCCCTCGCCCCATGGGCGGAGAGAAACGCTTTTCGTCTGTGCGACATCAGTTCAGACAAACTGGCGCTGATGCTGAACAAAGTGTATATACAAATAAACACACACACACACACAGACAAGCATGCACACGCACTTTGTCTGCTGTGTTGTCCAAGTTTATTGTTAGCTTTTGTTGTTCTATATAATCAAGGATATCGTTAGCAATACGATTTGCAATGTGAACTTTCACAGCTATTGACCAATGCTCAAAGAGTATATAGCAGTAAGTAAATTCCACTGAATGCAGCTCAAAAGTATGCTATAGTCGAAGAAGAGGTTGAAGCTGAGGCTGAAGTAGAAAAGTTGCAGTTAGTGCTAGAAGAAGAGTAAGGACAATTTCCAACTCGAATATTAACTATAACAACAAACAGCAAAGCAAAGGCAGAGGCAGCGGCAGAGGCAGCGGCAGCGGCAGCGGCAGCGGCAGCGGCAGCTGTTGCCCCACCCACCCATATTAGCTTACACTTTGTGTTGGGCAACATGGCGTATGAGCAATGCGAGCTGTCGCGCGCTCTATATATACATATATAAATATGTATATATATATATATATATGTGTGTGTGTGTGTGTGTGTGTGTGTGAACTGGAAAAAGGGAACTGCGGATGATGTCAGCGAACGAGGCAAATACTCGTACAAATCGTTTTGTGTGATGTGGGCTAGCTATATATGAATGTATGTGTGTGTGTGTGTGTGTGTGTGCTAGTGTGTGCTAGTGTGTGTTAGTGTGTGTGTGTGTGTGTGTGTGTGCTAGTGTGTGCTAGTGTGTGTTAGTGTGTGTGTGTGTTCGTGTAGCATGCAACACTGCCGCAACAGCAGCAGTGGCAGCAGCGGCAGCAGCAAGCAAAACAACAAAAACTTCAGTGGGCCAACAAAGTCGCACGTACGTCCTCGCAGTGTCCTCGCACACACTCACACACAGACACGCACACACACACACACGTATGTATATATATACACTTATCCAGCACTCCTTTGCCACGCGCGTCTTTCGTGCTTTTCTTTTTTTTGTTGCTGCTTTTTGTTCCTCTTCTTTTTTTTTTTCATTTTATCCATTTTTTGTAGCCATTGCGGTTGCTTTTGCTGCTGCTGCTGCTGCTGCCGCTGCTCTTGCTGCTGATGTTGATACAGAAGTAAAAAGAGCGCTCATTTCATGAATGAACAATGACGACATTCTGACAGTGGCAACGCCTGGCAGCTGTGAATCCTTTAGCAACGCTCGACAAGGGGACTCCAGCGGCAGGCGGTGTGCAATGCAGCGCGCTATCTGTCGTCCATCACATTGTCAAGTACGACTAAATTTCCGCACCTTTGTTCACACAAACACAATATACCACACATACACACACACAACAACAACAACAACTCACACACCTTCTGCATATATGTATAGACAGTTTTATATAGAGTTTAGTCAAGTGACATAAAGCTCACGTTGGTCAACATTTTATTTCTTTAGCTCTGTTGCCAAGCCAAAGAGATTGAAAAACGAGAACCCGTAACTAAATATATATAAATATATATATATATAAATATATATATATATATATATATATATATATATATATATATATATATATATATATATATCGTCTTTCAATCTATAAAGAGGGACAGAGAGAGACATGCAAATATTTGAGCTTGTTCTATAGATTTTTACTAGAAAATTTCTTATCAAACTAAGCCTGATTTGTACTTTATATAATACATATACATACATATATCGATCCATAAAGATAAATACTAGCTGTAATAGATAAAATTGGCTGATATATTAAACTTCGTTCAAATCCCTTCAAGCCATTCAAATCTGTGTCATTCTTAAAGCCTTAGTAAAATACATAAGAAATGAAATGTTAGAGCAACGTCCGTTGGGAAAATCTCAAAAACGTTGAGCATATCAGACACATGCAAGTTTATAGATCTAGCTGTAGCAATAGGTATTTCCTTTAGAGTTCTATAAGGTTTCAGATCAAAGTTTCAGATATGTACAGCTGTAATTGTAAGCTGTAAGTGAAATACACAACAATGTGAAGATACAGCGGAAACATTTAACTCTTCTTTATATTTCTATGTTAAATAAGGCTTAACAAATATGAGAATCAAATCGATATTTATCGCAGCTTGTCCGATAACTTTAGTATTCAAAAATGTCCAGTTACAACTAATAAATATTTCCTCACTTCAAATTTTAATTAAAATAATGCTTAAAAACTATAGTCTCGATATCGATATTTATCGATTTTGTCGGTTTAGTGAAGAACATAAAACAAAACAATTTTAAGTAAAAATTCAAAACTCTACTTAATATTTTCTTGATAAATAAATAATAAACTACACTTTTGCTTCAAATCGATATTTATCGATGATTATCGTACATGTAATATATACAAAAATGAATGCATAACTCTATCTCATACTTGCTGTCGAATAATGCTCAACAAACATAATCAAAAAATATAATTATAGATTTATTTATCGATAATTATTGGCTAAGTATATAAAATATGTAAATATATAAAAAATGTATAGTTATAAGTGAAAGTGTGTAAATCTAGATGATATTTCTGTAAAACATAACATAAAATCAATATCGATATTTATCGATATATACTATATCAATTTTGTGTTCACTTATTTGAAAGCTACAATTGATCTATGTGCACATTTTCTTGTCCATTAAAGTCTAACAGCTCAACGCTTAAAATCGATTTACAGATATATAAAAAAAATACTGTTAACCCTTCACATATGATATGGGTAGCCAGAGCCCTAACTTTGTCGCTCATATCAACTTTGTGGCAGCGCAGCTAATACCTTTAAGCTGTCAGAGACATTAGCATATTGAACATATAAACATCTTAAGCACTTCGAAGTGAGCTCACCACAAGCAGTAAAATTATCAATAAAAAAAATTTGTTATTCTTTGAGGCTTTTTCAATAGTTTTAATGAGTTCGATCATTTAATTTTCAGCTGCGTCATTGAGCTAAGCTGTAGGCGTTCCCCATGGCTATAAATTGAAATGAAAATATAACGTAGCTAAACTTGAATCATCGGCATAGCGACATGAGTCAATGTGGGCGGTAAAGGGTGGATGATATATGATATAAATTTATAATAGTATATATAGTATATACATATATGAAACAAAATTTAAAATATTTAAGATATATTAATGAATATTTGATGAAAATAAAAAAAAAATAAAATTCAAACTAATTTTAATTCAGATGAAAATCAAATGAAATCAAAATTCCTACATTCTACATCCAGGCAAGTTCAAGTTTGTGAGGCGAAACAGAGAGATGTATGTAATCTAAATTGATGCTTCTCTTGACTTAGGCTGTGTCAAATATGTTAACTGCCATCGAGATTAACATTTGTAAGTCTAATTTCAACAGATATTTTGATGGATTGCAATGTTTCCTTTGCCATCAGCAACTGGCTGTGCTGCTAGCTGTTGGCTGTTGGGCGTGGCAATTTGGGTTGCGGGCAGATTGACCTCTAACTGCCAGCCAATGGCATAGTGTGTGTGCATGTGTGTGTGTGTGTGTGTGTGTGTGTGTGTGTAATGTACACCTGAATTGTCGCTGCGCCCTGTACTCGTCCTTCTGTAAACGTGTACGCGTATTAACATAACCTTACATTATTCAACTTTTCCGTTTCCTTCTGCACTTGGCTCATTGGCACAAAGCAGGAGACGACAGACGGGAGGCAGGAGGCGGAAGGCAAGCAAGCAAGCAGCAGGCAGGTGGTTTACCTGGTCGCAGTGGCATGGTATAGAGTCTAAATGTACATAAATTTGGTTTATGAGCTGCGCGTGTTCGCCTCTTGTTGCTGTTGTTGTTGCCGCTGACAGTTGGGTGAGCCATCGACGGGAAGAGCAACGAGAGCAAGCAAACACCATAGTAAATATAACAAGGCTAATTATGCCATCGCCATCGTCATTGTAATTACGCATAATATACAAGTGCACGCATGTGTGCGTGTGAGTGTGTGTGTGTGTGAGAGAGAGAGTGTGTTCGTGCGTGTGTGTGTGTGTGAATGTGTAAATCCATTCATACATTACAATTGCTTTGTTTATTTTAAAACTGAAAAGTGACTTTTGTCACAAGCTAAAGACTCGAAATTAACTATAGAAATGCTAAAAAAAAAATATTTATATATATATGTACATATATATAAATACATATCTAGTATATATATACTATATATCATTCACAATAAGCCACGTCAAATGGCAGCTCATTAGGGCTATTTCTAGCCGAGTCAGGCAAGAAGTCGACTCACTCCATGTCTGCAGCAATTAGCCAAATCGATTCACGATTCTTAGTAGCAAGCGGCAATATGACATATGTTGAGTGGCTAAGCCAATAACCAAATTGAAGCTCAGGTATATATATATATGTATATATATTTACACGCTCGGCAGTCCAACCGCTGTCCGTCTGTTTGTCCATCCGTCCGTCTCTTCATCCAACCGTCTATACATATGTATGCTCGCCTGTCTATCTGATCATGTGTCTATCCGTCGACCCCTTCATTTGTCCGTCTATCCATCTATATGTCTGTTAGTCCGTCCGTCTGTCTATCTATCCGCCTGCCTGTCCGCCTATCCGTCAACCTTTAATCGTCCATTTGCTTGTCCGTCTGTTCGCCGATCTATCCATCCGTCCATTCGTCTATTGGTTCCTTTATATCCATCTATCCATTCCTCCTTCTATCCATCCGTCCATCCTTCCGTATAAACTACTTCAGCACCTTTAAAGCTTCAAGACTTCCAACTTATGCTCGTGCAATAAAGCGTTAAGTTTCTTCCGATATGTAGATGGCTAAGGTTATGAGCAAATGGGGAAATACTATATCTGCTTTTAAGGTATTAGAGACGCGCAATTTAAGCATAAGCTAAGCTGATGCATTCCCATTGAAAAGCACACACACGCAGTGAAATGCATTCGCTGGTCAGAGGACACGCTTGAAGCGATTTGTGAACGCGCTTTAATCCTAATCCTCAATTCTATAGCTTCCCGGATTCAGCGTTAGCCTCATTCCCAGTCCCCTCACCCCAGTTGCTGCTGCAGTCGCCCCAACTCTGAGCTTTGGCCAATTACCGTGGACCCATTTCAATGTTTTTTTTTTTTTTTTTTTTTTTTTTTTTTTGCTGTTTTATAGAAATTTTCTTTCATTTATTTTTTTTATTATTATTTTTTATTTTTATTTTTTTTATTTTGTGTATGCTTTGCATTTCGTTTCGTGTTTCATTGCGTTGCTTTGGCAACCAGCAACAACAGCAACAATGAGCACAACGATGCCCGACAACGAGCGTTAAAATGTGCAGCAGGCACGCGATTAGAGTCCACAGAAAATGCGAAGAGAATGGGCGAGTGGATAGCTGGGTGGTTGGGTGGCTGGGGTGTTTGGGTTGTTTGGGGTGTTTGGCTTGCTGTTTGGTTGGGTGCTTGGTGTTAGCAGAAATCATCGAAATGCCACAAAGCCAAACGTTTGACGCTCAACTCTCTGCCACAGTCAATTTGTGGGGCAGACATCATTTTGCGGGCCCCATCAGCAAAGCAACATGTGCCAGTGCAGCTGCACCAGCCAGCCAGCCAGCCAGCCAGCCAAGTCAAGCCAGTGTGGGGCGAGTCTAGAGATGGAACTGGGGTTAAGTACTGGGTGGCTCGGATGAAATGTACGGCACGCGATTTGCTCAACTGCTTGCTGCATGCAGTTGACTGATTTTTTGGCAGGCACTCAGCCAAAACAGCCTCTAAATGGAGCACAACATGCAAAGTGTGTGTCTCTCTATATCTGTGTGTGTGTGTGTGTGTGTGTGTGTCTTGTGTGACTGCTGATGCCATTTGCTTCATTGTTTTTCGGGGTTAACTGCAATGCGCTGCGGGCGATGAACGGAAAAGCCGAACCGAAATTCCTGCCATGCAAATTGCCACTTGCGTTCCACATGCCATCCACAAGCGCCATCTGAGTAGTCGAATCCAATAGCTGAGAATGGTACACTTAGTGTGGGATTTATGTTGTACCAAAACAGGCGCTGATGAGAGGAAATGGTATGTGGGCAAGTGCACAACTTCAGCTACAGTCTCTGATTGCCAATGGCACAATATCGGTACAGCTACAGGCATTGAATTCTACCTAATACAAAGTGTACCAAAATAGGTACAGCCATATAAAAAGTCAGCAGCTAGAGCAAGCAATGGTAACACAAGAAATGAAGTTACTGATGGACAATGGATGTAAAGTGTACCAAAACGACTATGGATAATCCATTGGTACATTTCACTAATATTAAGGGCATATCAAAATAGTTGCAAGTATGCAAACTGAGTTCCAAATAATACAAACTGTAGGTACAGTCATATACTAAGTCAACGCCATGAACAGAACATGGTACGCTTAGCTGGTGTGACTTGTACCAAAGCAGATACAGCTGCCAATAGATAATGATATACTTAACAAAATGGATAAAAATACAAGTGCTGAGCTCCATATAGGTACAGCTGTAGATGGGCTCAATTAAATCTAAATGTACCAAAATTGACAATTTTTTTATATAAGTGCATTAGTCAAACATTTTGAAAATATATCATATGTGTACCTAAAAAATATCTATGTATTAGCAATGGTACAAGAAACTGTGTCAATTTGTAACATTTTGGGACTTATAGTAGGTACTTTATTTAGCTGTAAGGAAATGGACAGAGAATGGTTTATTTAAAATGTATTTGTGCCTCATCGACTCATTAAGGGCATTTGGCATTTGGAGAAAGCATGTCAAGGATGTCCTGCCCCAAGAAACAATTAGAAAGCTAAACAAAGAAAACGAAGTAGCAACCAAAGGGAAGCGAAGAAAAATGTTCGTTTTAAATTAGTTGAAATAACAGTAAGTGTAAATTATTTGAATTATTGAATGGTATATTGTCAGTCATAAATAAGCACAAACATATTTGTTTCTAAGCTGGGCTATGAGCTGGCTCAAAAAGAAGTAAAGGCTAAAAGTCGCTGGCAAGGACAACGGCACGAAAATTGCCAGCGGGTGGCGGCCATTGATTTTCATAAGCAACGCTTAAATGCAAATTAAATGCCAATTAATTATGCGGGCACATACACACATATACAAACACACACACTCTCACACACACACATACTACCTAATATTGCCGCCTGGTCTTTTCTTTGTTGTTTGCCGTTATATTTCGGCCCTTTAAGAGCGTCATTACGCCAGCGCTGATAACGGTAAGTAAAACACACAGGCCAAAAACAAAACAAAACAAAAAACGAAAAAAAAACCTGGCAAGTGTTGAAAAATTCATAAAAAAGACAAACCAAATATATCACACACAAACACGTGCGTTAGCCATTCGCTGTTGACATATATTACACGCATATGCATCTGTGTGTGTGTGTTTGTATGTTTGTGTGTGTGTGTTTGTGGTATATGTATGTATGTGATGGCTATTCACGCACTTATCCTTCTGCACGCATGCATGTGAGTGTGTGCGTGTGTATGTCGTAATTGGCATCCTGTGCTGCATCGATGACATCATGCAGCGGCAGAGACAGCGACGCGCCAAACACCTTCCAGAGTTGCCAAGTGTCCTGTTTATATACATATGTGCTTGTGCTTGTGCATGTGCATGTGCATGTGTATGTATGTGTGTGTGTGTGTGTGTGTGTGTGGGCTTGGCTTACATTCCAATTGGCCCCGTTATAAAATGAGACTGACCAACGCATATAGACCTACATACATACGTACATACATATATGCACTTGTTACATACATATATACATATAATTTACATAAGTGCTTAGCGCCAGTGATGCGCGCGTGATGTCATCACTTAGTCACGCATATTACGACCTACAAGAAATTTAAATTTAAACAAACTAATGCAGCTATTTCAGTCGACTTTGTGCAGCTTAAATTTAATTACTTGCCATAAAATATAAATATTCAACCTTTTGCTCAACCAATCTTAACATTGGAATCTCATCTCTAACTCATTTCGAGGAAATTCAAAATTTCGATACATCAACTTGGTATCGATATCGTGCGAGCCTTTACAGCACTGTCAACGGCAATAGCCCGCTTTTAAAGTTGGGCGGGCAGCAAGCGAAATCGAGTCAAGGCGAATTATAGAGCATGAAAGGAAATAATTTATATATTTGCTTATATATATGTACAAACACCCACACATATATATATATATGTCGTACAAAATGTTCAAATAACCACAACAACAAAAGTAAATATATATAATATAATATATATATTTTAAGAATGTTTAAAAATTAAGTTTCGTTTTCAATTTTTTGTTGTTGTTGATGTTGATGTTCTTGAGTAGAAAGATGCGCGTGTTTGTATTTCATTAAGATGTTCGATTATGAAACTATATATTTAGTTATTGTTGTTTACTATTTTAGTGTTAGTTTTTAGTTTTGAATTTCTTATTCTTTGTTAAGGTAATAATTTATTGAAATTGTTGTTGCCTTGCTAAGATTATTAATTGCTAAACTTTGTATGGTATATGCGAATAGCTTGAACCTGAATATATATTTATATATATGTATATATATATATATATATATTCACATTCATTTTCATATATATTAAGACATAATTTAACGGCTATTTTTGTTTGCTTTGTATAAATTCTTTTAAAGTTTTTTGTTTATTTTTATCATTAAGTTTTCAGTTGCTTTTTTTATTTTTTTATTTATTTTTTAAATTTTTCATAGATTTTCGTACTGGGCGTCATTTAAAATGCATATATCAAAGTTCTTAATTACATACAAACTTCGGTTAAGTATATTTTTTATTGTTATTTAAATAAATGTAAACTTTACGTTGCTTGCGTTCTGGAGGGGACTTTAAATGTTAATTAAATACAAATATTAATTTTTATTTTTATTTTATCTTTTGTTTTTCCTCTTTTTTTTCTTTTCTTTTTTGCTTATTTGCCCGCTGCTACTTGTTTTGTCTACACTTTATAGTAGGTAAATCTTTGACTTTGTTTAATATTAGAGCTAAAATTATAAAAAGTTTACGTTATGCATATATATACAAATATGTATATATATAAATATATATATATATATAGCTTGCGTACTCAGTTACGTTGGCGAACTGTTTTGAATCCCATTTACTCCATATTGTTTTTATTTTTTTCATATATATATATTTTTTGGATTTTCCCACATTTGTTTGTATGCTAAAATTGTTGTTTTTTTTTTCTTTTTCGATTTGTTTATGAATACAAAATTAATTTTAAAAAAATATGTTCAATTAAAATTTAGAATGGGTAACAAAATATGTCGGCAACATTTTGAAACAAATTTTAAACAATAATTTTTTTATTTAAAAACAAAGTCTATTAGTTATTTTGAAATATAATTATAAGAAAAATAGAAAATAATTTTTTTTTAAATCAATTTTTAATAAGTTATTTAAATGATTTCGACTTTATTTTCAATGGACATGCTTAAAAAAAAAAAAAAAAATATACAAAAAAAAACAAGTTTTAAGGGAAAACATTTGAGTTTATATAATTTGAAAATTGTCGAGTCAAAAAAAAATAGATATATACATATATAATAATATATATCTAATATAAGTTGATATTTTTCGCTTAATATATATGCTTGCCCTGCGTTATTAAATTATCTACACGGAAAAAAAAAATTGTTATTATTCAATGCTGCCGCCGCTGTCGCCGCCGACGCCGCCGACGCCGCCGCCGTGACCCTCCCCTCTGTTCATGGTTATAATTTGTTTGTTTTTTTTTTATTTGCCAATTGAAGCCGACAACAATATTACGAAAAATTGATCAACAAAATGTTTTAATTTTTTAAAATTATATAGACAAAATTGTACAAACAAGAGAGATAGAAAGAAAGAGAACAGAATTGTGGTCATATAATGAATTCACGACTTTCGACTTTTGATCTGATTACATAGTTTGTATATATATATACATATGCATATACACACATATATATATATATATTATATAATGTATATATGTGTGTGTGAAGTTATGTATTTGATTTATATATATATATATATTTGTTGTTTCTTTTGCTATTATGGATTTTGTTTTTGTAATACGTACGTAGTTGGTGTTTTATTTTTCACTGCGGTTCGTTTTTCTTTTTTGTTTTTGTTTTCTTTTTTTTTCCTTTTTGATTTTTTGTTTTTTTTTTTTTTTTTTCATTTTTTGTTAAATATTTTTCGTTTTTTTAGTATTTTCTTGTATTTTTGCTATATAAACTGTATAAACTGCCTTGCCTGCTTGCTAACGCTGAACGTTTGTCAAATTTTAGTTTGTTTTTGTTTGTTTTTTTTTTTTTTTGTCGTTTTTAATTTTTTCCTTAGTTTTTGCTGTTTTTTGTTTTTCTTTTCTTTTTTGCTTAAATGGTAGAACGTATTTTTTATATATTTTGTTTTGTTGGTTTACATATGCATTACTTAACTAACAAATAGCAGCGCGCATATATGAACTATACCGTATACTGTATAGCTATATGCACGGCTCTAACTTTAGTGCTGCTTACAGACTAACATTTAAAGACTTTCCATTGCAATTGTTGACATTGTTATTGGTGTTGTTGAGTTGACTTTGTTGTTGTTGTTGTTGCTGCTGCTGTTGTTGTGATTTTTTGATTGCTGTTGTAATTCGTTTAGCTCCACTTTCCAACCAACACCACATGAAGTAAGAAAGTAATTTTGTCGTATTGTTTGTTGCTCTGATTCCATGGGGTTGCTGTTGGTCTCTATTTTTCTTGGTTACTTGTTGTTTGTTACTTTGTTGTGTTTTTGGCTGACAGGGGAGGGCCAGCCAAGTATGTTGTTTGTTTATATGTGTTATGTATGCATAGTACATAGCTTTTTATATAATAGGTATATAGCATAGTTATTAATTATATTTTGTATTGTTTTTGCTTTTGCTTCCATCTCCTCTCTCGCTTCTCCTCATATATATGCATGCCGCTCTCTCACACAAATGATATATGCCTCTATCATTCTTCTTCTTCTTTATCATCTCCATCTCCATCTCCTTCATCTTCAGCTTCATTTGTTTTTTTTTTTTTTTTTTCGCTTTTTACTTTTAACTTTTTACTTGTTTTAAATATCATTTAGGCATATTTAAAGATTTCAGAGCCGCCGCCGCCGTCAACGCCGCCGCCTAGTTATCGCCATTCTGATTGACATTCTGTTGCAGCTCCTTCAGCTTCTCCTCTCGCGGCTTGGCATTGCCGAAAATGGATGCCGATTGCTTGGTTTCGGCCACCGCATTGATGGGCGCCGCAATGGTTCGCGGCTTTAGCTGCAGGCGTGGCCGCTCCGTATCATCTGCAATTAGAAATTCAGTATAAGCAATCTGCAAATTTAATCCACACATTATTCAATTGTTACCGATGGCGCCAATGCCAACGCCTGTGGGACGTTCCTGCTGCTGCTGCTGGTTGGGATTATAGTGCGTGCGCTCGCGGTCACGATGCCGACTGAAATTGTTATATCTGTCGCCATCGCGGGACTGATTCCCATAGCTGCCCTCACGCTGCCCACGATCCCGATCCTGATTACGATCGAACCTTTCGTCATTGTTGAAGTTACCATATCGGCCACGGTTAGCCGGACGATCTGCAAAGAACATTCGTATATTCCATACGCTATCCGCTTTTCATCTGTATACATACATATGTATGTATGTATGTATATACTATTTGTTATCTATTATTATAATTATTTGTATATGCTGGGCATCAATCGATACGGGCCGTCTATATAGCCAAGTATTACACTACGAATCGAGTCTGGTATTTATCAAGCAGCATGCGAGCCCAGCTTTGTTTAATTTGTAATTAATTATTTGAAGCGTGCTACAATTTCAAATCATATCAAGAAGAATCCTGATATATATAATAAATAATAAATAATATATGAGATGCAAAATACTTTAAAATAAAATACTTTTATATACAAAACAAAAAGCTGAAATATAAAGGCAAAGGTAGAGGTAAAAAGCTGCTCCGGCATACAACCAATTTAGAGGAGATAAAAGACGGAAAACGCCCAACAAAACAAGAAAAAATAAAATAAAATACTAATAATAATAATAATAATAATAATGAAGCAAAGCGCAAATAAAAAAATAAAAATGAAAACAAGATAAACAAGAAACTAAAGTCTGTTCCGGTTTTCGCCTTGGCCGGCAACGGACAATTCCATAGCAAACCATAAATCCGGAAAAGCCAGAAGAACAAAAGGGATTTCTATATATTTTTGACTAAGGCAAACGCAAACAAAACGGGTGCGGATAATAGTCGAAGAGATTTATAAGAGGTGGGATTGTAATATAGGCAGATGCTGTATACCGCATCAATTGTCACGCTTAGCAAGTGATTTACAATTTTAGTTTAGTTTTGATTTGATTTGATTTGATTTGAATTGAATTGTTTTGTTGTCCATGCGAATGCGAATTTGGCAGATTTGCAATCAACTACAATTTTGATTGGTACTTTTTGTATTTGTTTGTTGAGGACTACGAATTATGCAGCTACGTATTGGTTGGAGGTTGAAGAAGGTTGCACTTGCGTGGCAGATAAAAATGCTTTACCATTGTATCCTCTATTCATGCCGGAGCTGGCGCCGCCACGACTTCTATCACTGTGACCACCATAATTATCATTGTACGAACCTCTACTATCGCCGCGATTACCAGAGCCGCCGCCGGCCTCGCGACCGCCGCCGGTGCCGGGGCCGCCTCGGCTATACGATTGACTGGTGCCGCCCTGACGCGGTGGTCCGCGCTTCTGGAACCCATCCCGACCATCGCGAGTCATGCCGCCGCCGCCGTTGCCGCCACCGCCGCCAATTCCGCCACCAGGGCTATATATAACAAGTATATTGAGAGATTAGCTTTACATATGTATACATATAATTAAATATATACATATATATAATATATATATATTGTATGATTCGACTTGCGACACTTACCGCTCATTTTTCCTGCGACCTGCTATATCTATCCTTAGCGGAGCCGACAGGTCATCCAATTTAATTCGTAAATCGCATTCCAGAGCTCGCTCCAAGTTATCCAGCGTCTCGAATTCCACATAGCAGTAGCCCTTAAACTGATCCGTTTCTCGATCCTTAACCAGTCGCACGTTTTTCACCTCGAAATCATTGAATATTTTCATAACATCGCCCTGAACGAGACCCTGTGGCAAATTGCCCACGAACGCAATAAATGGCGGTTCCGTTGGCAATTGCTTCGCATGACGATCTCCTCCAAAGCCACCTCTACAATGAAATACAAATAAAAATAGCGATTAGTCGACAATGTAGTAGATTAAAAATAAATAAAATAATAATAAGTAAAATGAAAACAACAAAAAAATAGCAACCACAATATGCGCCGGTCTGCCTGCGTCGCGACGTCAACGCACGTGTGGCCGAAGGGGAGCCGATACCGAACGCATTGCAATAAAACAAAAACAGTTGCCGCTCGAATTACAAGCAAACATCAACAATAACAAAGCGGTCCCATCGCTGCGGCTTGGTAAATAAGGGGAGACAATATTGCAATAAAAACAAACACACCAAAAAAAAAAAAAAAAGGCGCGCGCGCTTTCAATTATTTTGCGGCAAAAACTACAGAAATTCGCCTATAAATCTGGCCGTCTATTTAAAGTTTTCCGTAACTATCGAAGGGGCCGCTGACGGTGTCGCCGTCGTTGGCGTTGGCGCTGACGTTGGCCCAGCTTCTGCTTGTAGTTTGGTAGTTAAACGGCAAAGGCAAATCGCGTACCGCCGGCGTCGACGCCGACAGCGACGTCGGCCAACGGGCGACAGCGCAGCAAATCGTCCGAAAAAAATAGCAAAGAAAAAGAAAAGTAGAAGAAAAAAAAAAACACGCACACTTGCACACACACACACACATTCACACACCCGCCGCACGTATGTACGCATATATGTACATTTTTAGGGTTTGTGTGTGCGTGAGTGTGTTTGTATTTCGTGTGTGTGCGTGTTGCTTGACTTTTGCTTAAACCGCGTGCATTATTATACATTGGAGCACATCTGCACTTGCTGGGGGACACACGGCGAACGCACTTGCACCATTTATACACAATTTCGGCGTGATGACTAACAAAGTTCTTTAATTATTTAATAATATTTACCTAGCGTGTTCATAACCACCTCTTCCAGCCATGTTTTATTTTTTTCAAATGAGCGAATTCGCTGCAATCCGCAGACTGACTACCAAGATTGTCGCCGTGTGCACGCGCTCCAGTGTGTACACACCATATGGTGGAGGCGCTATGGAAAACACCCACTAGTTGAAACTGTTATCATATTTGTAGATTTGCTTCAATATGTTGTACAAAAACATGGAAGAATTTCTGTAAGGATCCACAGTAAAAGACAATTCGCATGGCTTTAAATATCACCCGGGTGCATTTACAAGCAACACTTACCAATTCGCCGAATGAAGCATTTCCATTTTTCAACACTTAATACTACAAGAAACAACATAATTGGCCTTTCCTAATATCTACTATATCCATTATATATTTCATAATATTGAAGACTTGAATATTTCAAGTGGGGCAGAGAGTGAATCGAGTTTAGATTTGCTTGACTGACAAGTTGACAGATAATAGACTAAATCTCTATCGATACATCGATGCAAATTCGCCGCTAAAACTCGCCCTATTCGCCATTATACAACACTGTTGCCGCTCGCATGCTTCTTCTTACGCCTTGTTTCTGCCGAATTGTACACGTTTTTGCTGCAATTCTGTTGGCATTTTCTCTTCGGTTTGCGCATATAATCAATCTGAATACAATTAGCACTCAAAAGAAGTAAAAATGGCATTAACGTCACGTTTCTACAACGAAAAATATCCGGAGATCGAAGATGTCGTCATGGTGAACGTGCTCTCAATCGCCGAAATGGGCGCTTACGTCCATCTGCTGGAGTACAACAACATTGAGGGCATGATCTTGCTGTCGGAACTGTCTCGTCGTCGTATTCGCTCCATTAACAAACTGATACGAGTCGGTAAAACAGAGCCTGTTGTCGTCATTCGTGTGGATAAGGAAAAGGGGTACATTGATCTCTCCAAGCGTCGCGTTTCCCCAGAAGATGTGGAGAAATGTACGGAGAGATTTGCGAAAGCAAAGGCCATCAACTCCCTGTTGCGTCATGTGGCTGACATTTTGGGCTACGATAGCAGTGAAAAGCTCGAGGAACTGTACCAGAAAACCGCTTGGTATTTTGAAAAGAAATACAACAGCAAAACGGTCGCCTATGACATCTTCAAGCAGTCGGTAACCGACCCATCCGTCTTCGACGAATGCAACCTGGACGCTGAGACCAAGGAGGTGCTACTGAGTAACATCAAACGAAAACTTGTCTCGCCCACAGTAAAAATACGTGCTGACATTGAGTGCTCATGCTACGGCTACGAAGGCATCGATGCAGTTAAAGCAGCGCTTAGCAAAGGCCTGGAGCTGAGTACGGAGGAGCTGCCCATTCGCATCAATCTCATAGCGCCGCCACTGTAAGTTGAGTGTGATTTCAATTAAAATACGCTAATTACTTGATTGCTGATCTTTCAGCTATGTCATGACCACAGCCACGACGAAGAAAACAGATGGACTCAAAGCCCTGGAAGTGGCCATCGAGAGCATACGCGCCAAGATAATTGAGTACGAGGGCGAGTTTAAGGTAATCATGGCGCCCAAACTGGTCACGGCCATTGATGAAGCGGATCTGGCGCGGCGCATGGAACGGGCCGAGGCTGAGAACGCACAAGTCGCTGGCGATGATGATGAGGAGGATGCCGCCGATCAGGAGGGCATGCAATTCGACCCCGAAAAGGAATTCAATCACAAAAACTCTGCCGTACGCGCCAACGAAGGCGACGACGATGATGACGAAGATGAAGAGTAGATTGAAAACAATTCTAGAAGGAAACCAATTCGACCTAAAGCAACAACACCCAGCATTATAAGTAAAAACAAGCAGAACAATTAATAAATTATAATGTACATTATACACATATATGTAAAATATATTTATATATTTACATATAAATATACATGTATATATGAACACGCGTGCGTGAGTGTGTGTGTGTGTGTGTTAGTATGTGCGAGTGTGTGAGAGATACACCATTAAAAAAAACAACAACAAAAAAAGCTAACTATCGTAAACAATCTACCCAAACAACAGGTGGCATATTATCCCAATTCCATTTAACTATGCATCGCTGGCGCGATATTACTGGAGCGTCTATATTTATGTCTCTGCATGCCTATGGTTTATACATTTATAAATAAATAAAATTTAAAACAAAGTGTCCAACAACTAAACGAAAATGGCTTAGACTATACCGGAATGAAGAAAACTCTACAGGCCTGTGATAAGGATAAGGATAACTGATAACTACATTGTATCCAAGGGGGAAATGCGGATAACTGATTAATCGTATCCAAAAGGGGAATACGGATAACTGAATCGTTGTATCCAAAAGGGGAATTCGGATATGGATGAATATTTCATTGTAACCTAAACAAACCCCTGAAATCATTGATGTAATCGATAAACTGAAGTCGCCGCACAAATCAATTCGCTTTAGCTACAGTGCTCACTCGCATATTAGAATATATAATAATAGACTTGAAGAAAATATTCAACTAGAGCTTTATAGGAGTGGAATAAGTATAAACATAACTGTTTCATTGTACCCTAATTAAAACATTCAAAATAATGACCTCATAACTGGGATAAAGACAATGATAGCTGCTCCATTATATCCAAATCAATCAATATAATTACTTCATCGAACGATTGCAGCCTCCGCATGAATCATCTAGATTTAGCTACACTGCTCGCTCTTAACCTATGTAATCAATGATAGCTCACACACAAACCTTTTCAACCTTTTGATTCCAATACAATGCAATAAAATCCAAAAACAATTCATTTTTATTTAACCTTTCCGTATCTCTCATACATTATTTGATTATCGTTTTAACACTAGCTCAAATTGTATATATATTTATATACATATATAATTATATGTACTTATATGTGTAAAAAATGTGCATGTATATGTCTGTGTATATGTCTCTGTGTGAGTGTTAGGGTCGGTGTTCGAGGTGCCTTTGTGTATAAATAAATCTATTCGTAAGCATAGTTTGCAATACGTTTCAAAAAGATATTAAATGCAGGGCTATTCTTCAATTTGATAAGAAATCATAAGTGATTGCGGTTAATCGACTAATTAGCTATTGTACAAAGAGATGCAGAATACGTTAAGTGGATTTTGGTTTTGAGAAAAATGTGTCTAAGTTCAAGTGGGCACAGGATGTTAGGTTATATCAGATTGGGGACGTAGTGGTAGTGGTAGTGGTGTTGGTGGTGGTGGTGGTGGTAGTGGTGTTGTTGGTGGCTTCCGTATTGCAAGTTTCTTTTGATTGATCCCAGAGCAGAAAATTAGGAGCAGTTGTTGACGCCATAAAGCCAACGTTCAGCTAAATGCACCGCCGCCGGCAGCGGCATTGCGACTAAGCAACATCGAGCTGGCAACGGCCTTGTTGCCATTACAGAGACGCAAGACGGTGAGCACATCGCCACGAGGATACCCCAATTGCATCAATTCGCTAACGTCCTGCTCTGTAAAGGTATCCAAAGGCTGTATAGAGTTAATATTGCTTATGTCAAATGTTGCGCCGCTGCCGGCGCTGGTAGAGGCAGTTGTGGCAATGGCACTGGCACCGCCGCCTTCGCGTTTGCTCTGCTCAATGGCCTTATCAATGGCCTGCTGCTCGTTATCCTCGGCGCCAGTGAGACGGGCACAAGCAGGCAGCTCGCTTTCGGGCAAGAATGGTGTTTCGGTGCCCGTGGTGCCAATGATCAAAAGATTGCGCTGCAAGTCAATAAGGCACTGCAATCGAATAGAGAGAGAAGGGTATATATATCAATGTATATTACAGAGTAGAGCTGCTAAGCAACATGACTCACCTGATGGCGCTTGAGCATGTCGAGACCTAAGAGCATGTCCATGGGCTGTTGTCCCAACACCGTAAAACTGGACGTCAGATGATCTTTCTCAATCTGCAGTTGCACCATGTGAATGCGACCCAGAATGGGCTGTGTGCCCACGCCTTTGGCTACGCCATTCCAGCGCGTATCGATCAAACGATTCACATGACAGCGCTCCGCGCAATCCTTGCTCATGATTGTTGTCTGGGCGCCAGAGTCAACAAATGCCTTGACCGGCACACCGTTCACCTTGCAATTGATGTAGCTGGAATGATAGTGAAACACAAATATAATAATATATAAATCTAAATACAAATGTCACTCACAGCATTGTGACTGTGCCAAATATTTCTGGGTTGTATTCAATGGCGGCAGCCATATTATCTTGGATATTTTTCTGCTTGATCTCCTCGGCAATCAGACGCTGTGTCTCCTCATCGAACGGATCCGCGCTGAGCATGCGTAGTCGCTGCTCATTGCGACGCTTGCGCTCAGCAATATGCTCGCGCAGCACTCTGGCAAATGTCTCGGGATCACCCGAGTCCAGGGCCTCGGCCAGGCGCGTATTATATTGACGGAGCAAGGCCAGCGTCTCTGGACTGGATAGAAACATTTGGCGCACTGTCGCCGGATCGTCGTCAAAGTTAACATTGAAATCATCTGTCATGGGCACATCGCCGAGATTTTGTCTCTGTTGCTGCTGCTCTAAATGCTGTTGCAATTGCTGCTGCATATTAATCACGCCCCCTGCTGCCCCAGCGCTGTGTGTGGGCGGACTGCCACCCAATCCACTCGTCCCGGGCACAGCAATGCTGCTAAAATCCAAATGGCTAATCGACGGATTGTTTGTTGCTGAAAAGGAATCGATCAACATATACGCATTGACTTGCTATAATGATAAGCTTCTTTTTTTTTTAGAAGCCAAATAGATAACTAATTTCTCAATAGATTAAATATTTTTATAAATAAATTAATTATATCTCAACAGTTGCTCTAAACGATTCGGCCTATATGTAATAATAATTTTTCATTTTTTACAATTGTTTGTTGATTCAATAAGTCTGAATTTTCCAATGAAATTGATACTTTGCAATTGTTTTTAATAAACAAAACCAAAAGTCTTTACGACGGTGAAAAAAAATTAAATAAATAAATAAAAATCTTTAAATATATATGTGCTCATGCAAGAAAACACCCACGTTCCAGGTGCAAGCAGAAAAAAAAATTAAGCGCAAGCAACAGATAATTCAAAAAAGATTGCAAATTGCGCGCCCACACATACATACATATAAAAAACAAAAAGTGAAGCATTTGGACAATGTACACAAACACATATGTACATACATACATACACACTAATGTATATGTTAGACAAGGCCAAACGCGCATGGGGTCATTCGAAACGTCTGCATCTAGATATGTATTAGTGCGTGCGTGTGTATGCATTCGATTATCTATGTTTAAATGCATATCGATAATAGCACTACAAGCAAGTGTATTATCAAATTCAGATCAACATTTACATTGTGTGTGTGTGTGTGTGTGTGTGTATGTATGAATATGTATACGTCTATGTGTGTTTATTTGTGTAGAATTCGATGTGCTGTGTTTGCAATTTCTTGCCTTTTAATTTTGGAATGTGCAAAAAAGCTGAACACAATACATTTATATAGTATAGTCTGAGTAATGTGTAAAGAAAATATACATTTATTTTTAAATGAAATAATGCTTATATTCCAAAAACGATTCACACGTATACGTAAACACGCACACACACACACACTCGCAACACGCACACATATGTAGATTTCGATGATGCAGCGCTGACCAGGAGCAGTGGCCTAGAGAGCGTGCAATGACCCACTTTAAACATTTTAATTCAACGCGCGCATCTTAATAGTCAGAGTTGGGCTTGAGGGTTGATAATTCTAACTCACCTGTGCGATTGGCATTGCTTCTGCGGCGTTGCAGCATAATGCAGTCACCATCGCGCACGCCGTACTGCTGCAGTGTTTGCTTATCGTTGGTCAGCTCTCGGCCATTGAAAAGCACCATAATTTGGGTAACTTCAGCGCCAACTTCCATGGCACAGAGCGCCTTCAGATTCTCCAGCTCTAAGTCTGTAGCAACATCTAGAAAGAAGAGCTTATCATCGGTGGTGGTGACGGTGATTTTCATTGCGATGTCGGCGGTTCGCTGCTGTTGTTTATCAAATCACAATGTAAATTGAACACAGTAAAGTGTACTAATAATCCCTGAGAAAAAGCTTTATGGTCAAGCTGCCGCATATGCGTATTAATATATATGAAATTAATAAATGCGTGAGTTTACGTTATTCTCCGTTCTTTGCCGTTCGTTTTCCTTTCTCGTTCGTTGAATCGCTTTTTGTTGCCAATGCTTTGTTGTTTTGACACAACGAAAACGCCGCTGCCGCTAGGTATGGGGATATGCTCATATACACCAACGATTCCGATATACCAATGCAAGCGATGTTATTTTCAGTGCTGGAAAATTCACTGTCCTGCAGCAAACGAGAACATAATTTAATTTTGGAAAAAAAAGAAACTGAAATATTTTAGTTAAATCAAAACAACAGTCACAAACAGTTGTGATGGAATTAAATAAAAATATTATGGACCTAAATATATTTGTTTCGACAGCCAACTCAATAGCTACTACTACTAGCCGACGAGCCGATACCTAAGTCGACCTCAGTATTTTTTTATTATTCAGAAAGATGTTTAAGGGTAGTTAGTGTAAAGAGGTTGTGTTTAATAATTATATTGTTTTTTGAATGAGAGACTTTAGTCATGTATATAAACTTGCTCAAATTAAATGTTATTAATATGTCATTGTTAAAATGCGCGGTTCATTGCAGTAATATTTATTTCTGGTTATTATCGATATAGGTATATCGATAAGTAGCACTAAAACGCGAAATTTCTTGTATTATTTACGTATTTGGGTGAACGAATTTGCGACGAGTAGTCGTATTAGTTTCGAGTTTGTAATCCTAAACTATTGACGCATCGGTGGTCTAGCTAGCACTGTATACAAGACGCCATGTCAACGCAAAATGTTGGAAATGAGGAGAATACTGCCCCAAAGTCTAAAAGACCTTCAGGTGAAAATTATATAGGCATACACAATAGATATGTACACAAATGCACCCACACTCAAGTAACAAGTTGCTGTTGCTGTTGCTGTTGCTGCTGGAGCACCTTGAGCCCTACCTACCTGCCATAGTATTATGCTCGTGCATGCGTGCGTGTGTTTGTGATAAGGAAGTTCAAAAGAGTGACTAATACTAAGACACACAAAAACGAGGGCCTATTGAAAGTGTGATCGATTTTTAAAGGCGAGCCTTCAACAGCCACCCCCTTTCCACTTAGAAACCATGAATCACACTCATTTAATGTAATGTGTTTACTTTACAGATTCAGCTTTTAAGCAACAACGCCTGCCCGCCTGGCAACCCGTGTTGACCGCACGAACTGTCCTGCCCACCTTCTTTGTCATTGGTGTTCTGTTCGTGCCCATCGGCGTGGTGCTGCTGCATTTTTCCAACACGGCCAATGAGCTCATCATCGACTACACCCATTGCATGCAGGTGGGCAATAATAAGACCTGCGCCGAGTTTCTGGAGAACACAACTAAGGGCCAGTGTCTGTGCGAGATACCCTTCAATTTGACGCAAGATTTCATTGCAAGTATCAGAAATTCAATTCACCTTCATAAATTATTCTAAATAGTTTTGATTCTTTTCAATTCTCATAGGGCACTGTCTACATGTACTATGGCCTAACTAACTACTATCAGAACCATCGACGCTATGTGAAATCGCGCGATGACGAGCAGCTGTTGGGTCATCTGTCCCTGACGCCCAGCTCGGACTGCACGCCGTTTGCTTATGCGGACGATGGCAGACCGATTGCCCCATGTGGAGCCATTGCCAATTCCCTATTTAATGGTAATTGAACAGTTTTAAAATCATTGTTTTCGATAATTAAAATCGTTTCTTTTATTTGCAGATACATTGACATTGAGCCAAGGCAGCACAGATATTAAATTATTGAATACGGGCATTGCATGGCCATCGGATAAGCGTGTGAAGTTCCGTAATCCGCCTGGCAACCTGGCGGAAGCTCTTAAACCCTTTGCCCGACCCATATTCTGGCAGCATAGTGTCGACGAATTGGACCCCGAGAATGAGGCCAACAATGGTTTCCAAAATGAGGATTTGATCGTATGGATGCGCACTGCTGCCTTGCCCAGTTTTCGCAAGCTCTATCGCCGCCTGGACCAAACCAACAATAGCTACTCGAAGGGACTGAAAGCAGGCGAATATACACTAAAAATTAAGTACAGTAAGTAATGAAAATGACTATATCATATATATCATATCCATCATATATGCAATTGTGTATCCCGCATAGATTATCCCGTGGTATCGTTTGGTGGCACCAAGCGTATGATCTTATCGACGACCTCTGTGCTTGGCGGTAAAAATCCATTCTTAGGCATTGCCTACATCGTTGTGGGCGGCATTTGTGTGGTCCTTGGAGTGGCACTGCTCATCATCCATATGCGCTGCAGCCGTAGGTAAGTTGGCATTGCAATCATGCCGTTCATCCTCATCTATGACCGGGCCAACCTCCCAAAATTCTCACTAACCACATTATCAATACACAACTAAATACATATATACACGCATACATACTTTCCATTTCCCGTCTTCATCATATAGCTTTGAGTTCATTTGAAGCTCAAGTGCCTCAAGCTCCCATCAAAGCAAAAATTCCTAAATGGCTGTCGAATTTAACGACCAGTTGGTACGCGATAAGTATTACCATTATTATCATCGGCTTATCAGCGTTAAATGATTATACGTGTTGCCTTAAAAATATAACTAATCAATTTCTCATTCTACTTTTGTCACCCTTCATATATATATATATAGCAACAACATGGAGATGATCAGCGTCAATCCGCATACGCAGTACTCGTAAAGGCATGAAATTGGCTTATGATAGTATTCTTTGGCGGAGCTCCTCTTGCGACTGTGCACCATACATATTTTGCTATAGTATCTTCTTTAAGCGTAATAATTTATGAATGTCTTTTGTAACAGAATACACAATTAGTTGCTATTAGTATTTATAACATTGTACGGCATCGTTGGCTGTGTTTTTTTTTTTTGTTACCACTTTGTAATATTTAATATGTTTTTGCACTTTTAATTACATGTAATGTTTGTTAATGATTCGTCTAATTATGCATTCTAAGATTCTATAATATTGCCCCATCATAATCCAAATAGCTGAAATTCCCTCCCTCCAAAGAAATGCTAGCAAAAACCCAAAAAAAAAAAAAGAAAGAAAGAAAAGAAACAAGTAAGGGT